>VYXF01009225.1:509872-531750 GCA_013397295.1 Polioptila caerulea | reverse complement strand
GTGTCCATTTTGTGACCATTTTGGGGCATCTTGGGTATAGTCCAGGTGGACTCTTGTGTGGCCCAGGTCAACCCATTGAGGACTTTCAAGAAATCCCTACTTTATCCTCTTGCTCTGCCTAGTCTCTGTTCCAGGTCAGACTCCAGAAGGCATCAGACAGCAGTGTATCTCCCTTCTGAGCTGCCCTGGCCTTGCCCACTTAGTCCTCAAACCAGGAGGGGAGCTGATATGGAATGTGGTGAGACTCAAGGCTATGTTCTGCCCCTCTCAATATGGAAAGCTGGTGGCTCTTCCCTACCAGCAAAGTAGCATGTGAAAGGGTTAGCTGATTCCTGAAATCCTGCTGATGTGATGGGTAGAGAGGTGTGGGTCTGGCAGTGGGAAGGCCTTACAATTGTAACTCATTAATTTAGAAGATTTTGACCCCTTGTGATTCCCCTATGCTCTGTATGTAGAATTAACTGGAAAACTCAGTGTGGTACAAGTGAGGTACCTGGCTTAGTAGCAGCAGGCTCATATGGGAGGCTCAGGGATGAAGGAACGTGCTTAGCTCTGGAGGTGGGAATGCTCAGGTGCTGGCTCTGGTGGGCTGGGGATGTAGAGCTGCACTTCCAGAGCCCATTGCACGGATCCCTGGAGAACCACAGCGAGGGGCCCTGTCAGCACAGCTCGCCCCTTAGGCTCAAGCAGTTCAGTCTTGCAGCAGGAGAGAGCTCTGTGTTTTCAAGGGGAGGAGGGGATGGTTGAATTGGCAGCTGCAAAAGATGCCATAGGTTAGCTTCTGTGATCTAAGATGCCCCAGCAGAGATTACTACAACATCTGCTTAGCTTGTCTCGCGCATACCTACATATTCATGCACAGCTTTCTGATCTCTCAGGAGAGGACTAGTGAGCTGTAAACCTCCTGCTTTAGCTGATGGGAGATGAAACATCTTTCCTCTGCTGTATTTTCACCTCCAAGGAGTTTTTCAGGCTTACAGGAAAAGACAGGTCTTTCAGAGAGTGCCCCTCTCTTCACCTGTTTCCCGATAAATGCAAAGAGGAATAGGAAATTTCCAAAAATAAGTATGTACTAAGAACTGGTCTTTCTGGGGAATAATACATCTCTGTACAGTCCCTATGAGCTAATGCCATGGAAGGGAATGTGAGGGAGTGACGTGCAGTCCTGGCAGCAGTGAAGAAATGTTCCTGAAACATCCAGCAAGGTGTGTGGAATGTGCTCCTCAGCAAATCCCTTTTCTGGGATGCCAAATGAAAGGACGTATAATGATGGTATGTTAGAAGAGCCAGAGAATTGGATCCCATGTGACTGCCAGCTTCCCAGGGCAAGGATATAGCACAGCTCCTCAGACCTGCCACGGAGGCTCCTGGAGTTTATGATTTACAAGCTGCAGGTTGCAAAAAGCCCGAGTGTGATGTGTGCTGCACAACAAGCGACAGAGCTTGTCTTGTAGAGCAGGAAAAAATGAAGAAATCTCTTTAAAGTAATCAATGTGCAAACCTTGTCTGGGGGGATGATATGCCTCAAATTTTCTTGATATTCTGAGTTCACCAACAGTACAAACAGCTGGGCTATTATTCGGTTAAATCTGTCTAAAGAATAAGTTGGATTTTTGATATTGAAGATTGCACCTTTTTATTCCAGTCCTCAAGAGAAATCATAATAGTATATGGCAAGTCCTTTCTTTCTCTTGGGTATATCCCAGGTTGCTCTGCACCTGGGAAAAGACAATTTTTTCCCTCTGTTTTCTTCCTCTCCCTTCTTTTTCTTCCAACAAGTGGCTTAAAATAATCATCTGCATTCAACATGTTATTTAACCCCTGATTTCCATCCTACTGGTTGTGTTACTGTGCTGAGCACGTGGTGTCCTTAGCTGGTCCTTGACTTTCTTAAGTTGCACTTTACTCCATGGTTGGATCTGTGTTAAGACAGAGCATCCCAGAAAGATGCTTGTGGGTTTGACACTGAGAGGATTTTTTTTCCTTTCTGCGTTCTTCTTCTTAAGAGAAGCCACCCTGCTTCTCTAAAGAGAATCAACATGTTTTCAAGCCAGTGTTCAGCTCACTGCTGCCTCAACTCTGAAGCCTCCCAGGTACAGAAGTCATTCTGAGGTTTGGCACTGGTATTCTGGCAAAAGAAAGCAGAGTAGTTTTTAAAAAGGTTCTGAGCACTTGATAAAAAGGGACAGTCTCCAGTTATAATGATCTGGCAGCATAGAAATTGTTTTTTTCTTTTTCACTGCTCACTTCCATGCAAACTGGTGCACATACTGCTTCACTATAGCACCTGGCCACTCCAATGTGCAGCAGATGCAGAGGAGCAAACTTGTGCTTGAAAAGGCTGCATTTAAGGTGGTCCAAAAGTTGTGAACAGATATAAACAGAATGTTTACTTAAATAGATGATTTTCAGATATCTTTCAGTGGATTGAAAGGGTTACGGTTTTTTGATTCATGTTTAGAGTAACCAAAGTAATTTCATTTTGTTCTCCCTTTTTTAACAATTCAATAAATGGAGATGTCAGTGGAGCATTTTTATAGAAGTTAGAGTGTTAAATGGAGATGTCAGTCAAACTTTTTACAACATTGTCATCCCTTCTTGATCACTTCACTCTCACTTACTGGGACTTGTTTGCGCTTCAGGGCAGTGTGTGATGCATTTAGTGCTTGAGCAGCTCTGCACAGAAAAATGACCTTTCTTCCATAGGAGTCTCTTTAGAGAAAAGCAATTATAAGTGCTTAAATTGAAGGATTCACAGCACCATTTTATGGCAAACTTCTGGCCACTATCACCCAGGGCAAAGCACATACCTGCCGGGCAGGCAGGGCCAGCCTCTGTGGCAACAGCCGGAGATGCTAAGAACCACACACAGGCAGCACAAGCAGAGGAGCAAACCACTTGATCCAGGCCTGTCAGTGACATAATGACAAGCCAGGAGTTTGTGTCATCCTGCTTGTACAGATACAGAGCACATGTTGCAGCATTTCTTTGTTACCATTGAGTGCCGTATTTGGGCAGTCCCCACCTGATCTCTCCCTGGCTCCTGCCTCTTCTTCACTGCTGAAGGAGTGGGACTTTGAGACTATCAAGAGGGTGGGTGGGTATTCAGAGAAGAGAGCCATGAAGGTGGAAAAAAGGCATTTTTACCTCAGAGGTGGGAGCTGCCCAGTGCCATATGGGAATACCCCCCCATACAGCCCGTAAGCGCTGCTGGGAGAGCTGGTGTGGGACCTGCACTGCCAGCTCGGGCCTCCCTGCCACTCTTTGCCCTGCAGGGAAATTCACTCTGGGGGAGGCATTTGCAAAAAGTGAGCACTCGTCCAATCACCAGATTCAGGTCCTGGTCTGCTTCCAGCTGAAATCCAAGACCTGACTGGCAGCAGTTTCCATAGTGCTGGAGAAGTCAGCACTGCTGGGGCTGCCCCACTTTGAAACGACCACAGCAAACATAGAGGGAATGCAGAGGAGCAAGCACCCAGAGCTGTGCTTGCAAGGACTAATATTTAATACTGAGAACATAAATACTCCGTAAGTGTTTAACATAAATGATTGTGGTCATAAAGCTGGAATGGCACAGAGGCTTCATGCATCTTCGAAATGTTTTGACATAACGGCCTAAACGAGGATTTAATAAAGTTCTTGTGCTCTAAAAAGTACTCATAATTTTTGCTTAATTTCTACATGTTTTCTCCCCCTTTAATTGTAGTTCAACAAAGCAGAGGGACTAATCTGAGATAAAAGTAAAAACACCAAGATTAAAGTGCACTGCTGTTTATTTTTAAGGGCAGTGGGTTAATATGAGCACTCTATTGTTGATGTCAGCATCACAAGCTAAAGATAAACACCACTTTTCTGCACTTACATCACATTTTCAAGGCATTATTCTTCATTAACAAATATTTTCTTCTACAATGGAAAAGAACGACTTTGTCATAAGCTTATTGGCTACCAATCATAACCATTTTGTTCCTGTCCTGTAAAATATTTCTTTTTGTCATGATCTTTGCTTGTAAGTGTAATTTTTGTTTTAGTTTCCTTAAGTTCTGACTCTTTTGTACAATGAAACTATTCCTTTATTTTTACAAAATAATTTTATTTTTTAAATACATAGTTTTGTTCTTATCGTCCCTTTCTTAACATTACCTCTAGTTAGATATTAGGAACTTGATGTTCTTGCTATTCTAAATCTTTCAAATATCCTGTGGGTAAAAGATGATCACGTATATTTACAGAATTGTTCCCTGCTTCTGTTTTCCTTCTCTTGCTCAATTTATTGTTGGAGACTTTAGTTCTTTTATGAGTAAAGTCATTTAGTAATTTGCTTCAGAAAGACTGGGAAATTATGTTGTAATCTTTCCTCTTGTCAATCTTTCAGAGTGTTCCTTTAAGAAATTTATCACCTGTGGTCAGGTACTTGTGTCCTCCCAAACAATTTTCAGCATATAATTAATGAATAGCACACTATTCTAAAAGAAATGGAGAAGTTTCATTTCCATGGAGAAACAGATTTGGTTTTTTGTTTGAAAGGCCTTTCTGCAGACCACCAAGAAGCACATCCTACAGCTGACAGATGTTACATGCTTCTGATGCTGTTGTGTAGAAAGCCAGGCAATAAAAAGCTGCTCTATGTGAAACAACATAGACAGCTTGTAATTTAAAATATTTTCTTGCTGTCAACTTATTTTGACCTGTACCTCTTGCAGGACAGTCTCCAAAATGTATCTGTCCCTTGCTTATCTGTGTTAAAATCATATCTCTTGCATCTTACTCATCTGGAATGGCACATGCAGGTTATAGCTGATATCCTTCCTCTATTGTTCCTATTGTTCTTCAGATGAGGATGAATCAGAAAAAAACTTTAATTTTTTCATGCTTAGGAAGTTAATATAACTTACTGAGACAAAAATCTCATTGTGCAGACCGAAACTGATTCTCAATTACCGTTTTCTTATTGGAAACTTAAAAATATTTTGTCATTTTTTCCAGTTCAGAACACTGAGAAAAATCAGTTATCTTGGAATCCTCCTGAAACATTTTCCTTTCTTCTTGTGGCTCTAACTCACAGAGGAACCAACTCAAAAGTGCTACAGTGGTTAAAAAAAAAGACTAGAAATGAGATTACGTTATTTAAAGCACTAACTGCATTTTACCAGCTCTGCTTGCACGCCACATTGTAGTCACTGATGTTCAAGGAATAATTTCATCAACTAATTCTGGACAATTGGAAAAACTCATCCTTGAATCACAAGACAAAGGAAGCCAAGATATTAGGAGAGATTATTTAATCTGTAATAATTGTCATCCTTTAAGTATCATCTAGTTTATTCTTCTGGGTACAAATATGGTCACAGAGAAAAACCTGAGGACAGCTGACTGCTGTATCCCACTGAAATAACCAAATCTGAATGATTTCTGGTTAGTGGGATAAGAGGCAGTAAGAAGACCAACATATAGTCCAAAAATAATTTCCTTAGGCTACTCCTGAAATATTTAGCCACATGCTGTATTTTTGTGAAGGCCACACAGTACAGAAAAACACTAGAAGTCAACTTGCTGTAATTAAGTGAGCTAAAATATGTGCTGTTACACAATCTGGTTTATATACTCCTGTAACCATCTTCTAACATGCAAGTCCTGTATTTGCATGAATATGCACAGCTTGCAGATGAGGATACAAAAAGAGACTATTGTGATGTTCTAGTCAAGCCTCCAGCCGGAAATGCTGGTGTGCATCAAGTATTTGTACTTGTCAGTCTGCTTGGATGTCCATATCTCCACCCATCCCTCAGTTGTTAAATTTTCTGAGCAAAAGTTCATGCTTCCTCAAATTTTTCCATCCTCCCACTTAACTTTGAACATCTCCCTCTCCCTGGGAAAAACTGATCTGAATTCTTTGATCTCCCAAATTCTTCTGTAGGACAGCAGACATCCGATTTGACCTGTACGTGTCTGCGTTGACATGAGAATAACTTTCCTTCTTCCTACGTATACTTGGGAAGAAAAGCAGAGGAGTGACTTAGCAATGTTCTCCTATTGCACAGATGCCACAGTAGCAAAAGTTCAAAATATATTTGATTGTATCTTCTGTAAGTTGATACCTGAAACACTCTCAAGATTTCTTGTGTCCGAGTCAAAAGTACTTCCAGCCTTAGAAAACTTAGATTATTAGTCTGTATTGGTCTGTCTGTTTTCATTTGTGTTTTCATGAAAGGTATGATAAAGATGTTTCTGCTAAAGCAGGCTGGGACAGTAGCCATCAAAACAAACTAAAGGGAATTCTTGCCTCATTTAGGCTTATTGAGAACTCTGATATAGTAGGTGTATGTTCTAAACTAATCAGATCACAATATAATTAAATTGAGTAGCTCATCTTCAGCAGCAATCTTGCATTTATAATGAGAAAAGCTGAAACTTCAAGCCAAGTCATACTGCTTTTCTCTGGCTTAATTTGCAGTTATCCAAATAGCAATACTACAGATAATGAATTCCGAGTTAATCAAACTGTACCGATGAGCTTGGTAGTTCATCTTCAGTTTCAAGTTCATAAGATCATTTATGGTCAGCTGCTTAAAAAGGAAAGTCTTCTCTTCATCAAAATTGTAGTCTAGTTAGTTTTTGTGATTTGTGTCAAGATGAAGTTTGGAGGAGAGAAACCCACAGAAATTAAAAATGGAATGATAAAGTTCATTCTCAGTGAAAAAATAACCCATTTAAAAGGGCTTGTGTGCTTTCTGATGCCTTCAGATAAATATACTTTTTGCTATATTGAAATATAATTTTACTGTTATTCTTTCCAGACTAAATACGCCAGTTGTTTCCCCAACCAGTTAAAAAAAGTTACATGATCACACATGCTCTGAATTTTTGTGAGAATGTATAAACCATGAGACAAAATCATCTGTTTAACTGCAAAGGGAGTAAAAGTCATCATGAATATAACTTTAAATGTCTGTGCAAAATTCTGGATGGTCTTCACAGAGCATTGGAACATTTTCTTTTCATCTGCAGTGTGGGAACCTGTTGAGTATAAGTGAGAACTTTGTCTGTTCCTGACTCATTCCTCTAAGTACTTTGAGTTTAAATATCCACTTCCCATGAAGGTGTCTACATGTTTTGAAGGATTTAGTCAAATATTCCTAGTGTTCCAGTTAGCAGGAAAAATGTCCTCTGCTGTGATGGACACAGGACTGAACCCAGCAGGACTGATATCCTCAGCAAAAGACAGCATTTGCAAGGTGCACAGACTAGCAGAAAGCACTGGGTGCCCCATCAGGAATGCAGATGTGTGGTATGGAACAGGAAAGGCTTTGCAATCTGCTTTTCCAGTGCCTGAACAAGAGCTTGTACCCGCAGCATTGGATCATTCACTGGGATGGGGAAGGGGGGGAGAAAATTGACCTGGGTGATGGATCTGTGGACTGCTGGTGTGTACACTCATATGCTGGAACCATGTGAGTGTTAACACATGGTCACCCTATCAAAGGTCTGTATATGAAACTCAGCTGCTGGAGTGACAGAAGATTTTGTGCTGTTAGCGCACACTTCATTAAAATACCAGCTGAAATCCAACTCTGAAATCCCACAGTTTGTGTTAGTTGATAAAACTCAATTGCATCCAATTACTGTTAGTACGGCTTTAAAATAATATTTTGTTATAGTAAAGGTCCCCTTGTGATGAGGAATAGCTGGCGTTCACAACTTGAAATTTGGGAAAGGGTGTAAATACACGGCGGGGTTGGGAATATGATCAAGACTGCTTTTACCACTGTAGTCTACATCTTCCAGCAACAGCACTGTACAAAACCAAATCAGGGATGCAGTACTGAACTGTGGAAAGGTTAAATGTTTTTGCCTCCAGTATTTAAATGAGCTTGTAATGAAATAAAGCAAACAGTTGCAAGTCCTGCTTGAATCCAAGAGGGAGTTTCATGATCTGGAGAGGAGAACCTGTCACTGCTTTGCATCGTTTGAGTAGTTCTTAATCCTGCAAAGCACTTGTATGAAGATAAGCCTTTTTCTCACTTCAGTCCTCAGGTCTCATTAGTATACTTGACATTCAGCTCCTGTTCAGGAGTTTTGCAGGAGCAGGACCTTGTTAGCTGTACTGAAACCTCTGCTATTGGACATTGATGTAGGTTCTTCCTTTGCCTGTGTGCAGGTATGCTCTCAGTTAAAATGAGCTTGCTGCCTCAAAGCATGTGATGGAGATAGGCACAGTCAGTTGAGGTTTTTTTCCAGAGCAGCTTGGCTATTCAGCACACAACCTTGTGCATGGGATTGACCTTTAAACGGGAGTATAACCTTGTTGCCCTTAGGTTTCTAGAGGAGCAAAAGCATGTCGGCTCTTCTGTGCAGAATGTACAGTCTTGATTTTATTCTAGGAAAGAAAAAAGAAATGTGATCACGTTCCTCAAATTTGTATTTCTAAGCTACATAGTAGTATTGTTGCAATTATTCATATAAGGTGTTCACAAAAAAATGACATCAATACATTTGTATATTGCTTTAGCTACAGGCTTCTATTCATGACAAACCATTCTAAAAACATCATTGGATATCTTATGAAAGTTTAATCAGACTCCTTATTGACACAGTAGGAAATCCTTCAGAAGATTTTCTTTTAGATCAAAACTCCTTGGGCTTCTTGCTGAGAAGTGTAAGTGACCCCTACAGTCCTAGCTGATCTCCACTAGCTGTGGATGCAATTGCAGAGAAAAATGGAAAAATCCAGTGATGGCGAGAAGGAGGCACTAAGTGACTGCTTAGGCATTAATCATTTAATTTTTATTCTGTTGATTCTGGTCAGAGCTCTAGACTTGAGCCAGGCCAGGACTGTATGCCAGAGCATGAAAGTGCCAGCAACCATCAGAATTATTTGCTCCTAAATAATGGCTCTATTGTGGAGCCTGCTGGATTCAGGAAGAGTGATGAACTGCCTTTTGCATTTTGGACTTCCACAAGGCCCTTTCTCTTGTGCCACAATGCCTTGGTAAGGTGATGAGCCTGAGGACAGGCTGGGTCAGGTAGCAATATGCTACCCAGGAGGGGCTGCTGAGGTGTGTGATGCCTTTATGCCTTTCCTGAGGGCCACTTGGAATTTTGTCCTCTCCTTGTTTCACTAGCATTCAAGTCAAATGGCACAGGTAGTGGGTTCTTGGCTCAGTCTCCCCACCGAATACTAGCAGAAGTCCTTTAGCTGTTTCTAAAAACTAAAATTTTGCTTTCTGCTTGTAGGTCAGCCATGGGAACCAGGTTGGTGTATATTTTAGTCTGAGTTAATACAGAGACCTGAATCACAGGCATAAATAAGAAGGGAGAGTGCAATGCGACAGATATAGGGGAAATGCTAAATTAGCTCAGGTGCTCATGAGTTTGTTAGAAACGTCTTCCAGATTCTGGGATTTTCTAATTCTATTGAGCTGGAAACAGTACAGACACAGTCTTTGTTGTAGTATCTGAATGTTTCCCCCTGCTGAAACCAGACGTGCACAGCAACAAAACACAAAAGGAACTTTTCACACCTCAAAATAGATTTAATTTGGGTTCAGTCAGAGTTTGGGGCAAAGGTTTGTGATCTTTCTCATTTTAATCAAAGGAGTTGGCTCATGCCCTCAAAACTTTCATTGTCAGGGTAAAATCAGCAGAATTTACTTGCAGGTCCATTAAGCAAACAAAATCACATTCCCTGCTGTCACCTCAGTTCATGCTTTGGCAATTTTTAGAAGCAATTTTTAAAAATAACTTCTCTGGGTTCCAAGATCACTATTACTGCAGTCTCAGTAGTTAGACGTGTTTATATAAACAAAAAAGGCAACATAGTGAAGTTCATACATCTGCCTTTTGCCACCACAATCCTTACTCTGAAAAAAACAAAACAAAAAAGACAAAAAACTGCATTTTGATATCCTTTAAATCAGTATTGAAACCCTTCCAGAATGTGAAAGTTATTCTGGCATCTCGCTGAAGGTTAACTTTAGCATTCTGGAAGGATTTCAATAGTAATGAAAAGGACAGTAAAGAGAGTAAAGCTATTTCAGAAGCATTCCTGAAGGATAATGCTGGCATGCTAGAGAGATTTCAACAGTAGGCTAGAGGGCAGCAAAATTATTTCTAAAGTATTCCTGAAGGAGAACTTTAATAATCTAGTAGTATTTAAAATAGTTCTGCTGTGGTGGTAAAACTATACAGCAAATGTCCCTGACAGGTAATTTCAGTCTTTGAAATAACAAGTCAAAGCCTCAAATGCATGAAACCTGCTGCTCCAAAGCAAAGTCTGAAAGAAACAAAGAGGCACAGCACTAGCTCTGGAGGCTGGCAAGTGTCACTGACAGAAGTCACAGAGGCTGAAATGTGACATCCAGCCCTGTGCAGAGGTCCTTTCTGAGAAGGTGTGTGAGTAGCTTAGGGTCACCTCCACTGCCTCCCTGTACATCAGTGAACTTTCTGCCCAGGTGTCAGACTCTCATTCTCATTCCACCTAAAGATCCACAAATCTGGAACCTTCACAGCTCAAAAGAAAGTGAGTGGGAGATCTCACCCAGTGGATTTTCCTGAAGATCTGGATGCTACCTTTTGACCCAGCTGGCAGTACCACAAGAGCAGGTTTTCCTATAATGTCTCACTTTTTAGTCCAGCTGACTCAGAGAAACACACAGACATGTGAAAATTAAACTCAGACACAATTTAGCCAACCAAATATGCAACCCAGCATTAAATTTGTTTGAGTTGGAACAAATTTTAACTAGCAATTCTAGCTCCTTCTATATTGTATCCTAACTGGTAAGCTGGATTTAGATACAATATATTAGAGGTAACCATGAGCCAGTCATGAGGAGCAATTAACTTCTGCCCCCATCTCTCTCACCATTCCCTTTGTTCTCTGTTGAGAGAAATAAAGGCCTAAGGCATTTCATGCCCTGTCTGTACGAGGGGTGCTCTCATTGCAGGGCATGACCTGCAATGGGGAGATTATATTTGATTCTTTCCTAAGAACAACAGACATACTTGAAAAACAAAGACAAATTTCAGTCATACTTGGAAAAAATACTACATTTGACTGTCTTCACCTCGTTTCTGTGCTTGTGCCACCATGGCCCCAATAGCATTGCCACAGCCTTTAGCACATGCTGTTGTGCTGACCATGTGTTGACCAACTTCATGTAATCTATTCCCTTTTTGAGATTATACTGAATTCCTTCATTTGAAACAGCCTTCCCAAAACAAAAATGACAGCACACTGTAAGTAAATTTTTGCTCTAAGATCATCCACGTGGGTATATGTAGAAAACAGAAATTAATACAAGTTTCTTGAAATACAATCCTATGAACTTACTGAGAGACTAATTATGATTTTGCAAATGGATATTTGGTAAAGATCTGGATGGTTTTGCAGTTGGCATATGATTTTGCAGAAAGAGTGTTCAGAGTTTGGACGAGAAGGTGCTGATAAAAATAGAAAGTATCCCAAGGGAAACCTCAGACATTCCCTCCTCAAATGTTTAAATGGGGTATAGTCAAGACTATCTTTAACAAAGCTTCTGAGAAAATCTGTAGAGATGAGGGGTTGTCCACAGGAACTATATGATGAATCATTCTGATGGATTAATATTCTCCAAGGAAAATCATAATTTCTTTGAGAACTGGAAGGTGGGGATAGGATATGGAGTCATCTGACTCATTTGTTTAACGTGAATTACTCTCCTGGATCTTGAAGTAATAGCTATCAAATATGGAATTGCTGCCAGTGTAAAATGTGTGGGTTTGCTAATATTCCCCAGAAATGCTCTCACCCTGAAGACAATGTCCTGATACTTCCAGGTTCCCATTTATGCTTTACTTCTCTATTGCATGATCTGAACTGTGCTGTATTCTTCAAAGGTGCAGTGGTTTACATCACTACTGCTGGCCATAGGAGTCCTTTCTTTTTTCTTTTTCTTATAAGGATTATTGCTGTCCACTGGAGTTTCTTCCAGTGGCTTTTCACACTTACAAAGTAGCTGTTCCCAGGTTCTGATAAAGTCATCATTTGCATAGCCTGACAAGGAAAGATTAGATTTATCAGCGTTTTCTGTAAGCGGATGTCCTTCAAGGACAGCCCCCAGAAAGCAGAGGTGAATGCAGCAAAGGGAGCAGCATTAATCATCTTCACCATCAGAAATAAGGAAGAATAAATAAATAAACAGCTTAGCATCATGATCAGGTACCAGGGGGTTACTTCAGGTCACATGGACATTAAATGCAATCCCCAGGATGTCAGGGCCAATGCTGCGGATATTTCAGTTACGGCAGCTCCGTGAGCAGCCATGGAGAGCTTTGCTGGAGGCCATGAGATAATGTTCTCAATAATAACAGAGTGTGTATTGTGGCAGCACAGCCAGGTGCTCCTGCCTGTGAACCTGGCTGTTACTACAAGTGTTAAGGCTTCCACATTTTGGTTCAGAGCCAGTGACGAGCGATGCTGACACAGGGACATCCGTGGGTTGTCTCTCTCATCCCCTGGCTGGTTCAAATGGAGTAGAAGTAGTGCTGGCATCAATAATAGAAGGAATATCATCAGGGGACTTGATGAGGGGTATTACAGGTTAACTAATTACTAGAAAATAAGATGGTGCCTCCCACTAAGGAGGATGAGATGCTGGGACGTGGGGCTGAGAACATGTCCTGATTAGCTGATGATGCCTGGACCCAACAAATTGGCACCCCGAAAAGCAACCAGATTGTCAGAGCTGAGCTCCCCACAAAATTCTACAGCTTATAAAGCTGAGCCTTTTGTCCCAGGTTAGCAGGGGTGCTCTTGCTCTGTGTCTGGAAAACACACGTGTGACTCTGGCAGAGATCCTTTCAGGCACTGAGATTTAGCAATTTCATTACTCGGAATTTGTAGCTGTTGCTTTCCCAAAAAAAAAAAGAAATAGACAAAAATTTTTCAAAAACCTGCTCAAGTGTGTAACTTTGCACACCAGAGAAGCTTTAATTTAATAGTACTGAAAGTGTGATTGCATGCATATTGCCAGAGTAGAAGCATCCTGCAGTTTTTTATAGTGACTGAAAATAATGATTTTTTAAATGTTTAGAAGAATGAATATCTTTCAAGTGAAATCTCCCTTTTCTAATTATTGATAAAAGGCTTTTTAATTATATTAGACAAAATCCTTTTTAAGATATTCAGTTCACTGAAATTCTGAAATGGGAAACCAGCCTCTAATTTTAAAATTATGAAAAATACAGAAATTCTCTGAAATTCAAAATGAAAGTAAATGTCTGTTCTTACACAGGAAAACAACTTCAAATGAACAAAGTTATCAATGAAATAGTTCCCAGTTTTGTCTTTATTCTGATATCTACTGAGAAAATAATTTAACTGCTTCTTCAAGGACATTTTTTATATTTAAGACTATAAAAGCATCCAGAAGGCTTTCTTCTATAGCTTGCTACTAGCATCTCTTTGTTCTTTTCAACATCTTGTTTAAATAGTCACAATTTTAAAAAACAATTTAACTTTATAAAAAGCCAATTTGATTTATTTGTGTTATTTTTATTTATTAACCAATTTGCTTCTGGGTTGATTTTCTTAAGTGCTAAGCTTCATAATGGAAATGCTGACACAACTTTGAGTACAGGGGCAAACGCTATTCTAATAATTCAGCTGAATAAATACCAGCCAGCATTTAGTTATTTTCCCAGGAACTGAATAAACAGCCACTTCCTTTATAGTGTCTCTTTGTAAAGTAAAAGTTCTACAGCCTGCTAATCATCACTGTGAAATTTTCTATTAAAAAACCTCCAACCTTTCTTTTGTTTATTCTGCCAGATCTTTGTGGTTCCATATTAGTCATGCCAACCCCCCACACACACACACAGAAAAAAAAGAAAAAGAAGAAAAAACAACAACAAAAAAACCCACTGAGTTGACATTGAGCCACAATTTTGACCTATTTCAAAAAGGACTGGTTTTGACTTCTGTCACTTTTATGGATGAGAAAAAGAGAGTGAGCTCAGCTGAATAATTCAGGTGCTGATCCATGTTTCAAATGTTCAGAACTATTCTTGAGTAAATTAATTCTGCACCACGTGGTTTAATGAGTTAGAATTCTTCACAGCAGATGATAACCTGCTCCTAACATGATGGGGTGTAGCTCTCTGTATGATTTCCTCTGATATAACAACCTATTGCAATGCTGCAGGTGTCACATAATGTCACAACAGGGCTGGGTTTGTAGGAATGGTTTCACTCTGCAAGTTCCTATTATGTTAGAGAAGAGTAGAAATTTATTTCACACTGAAAAAATACAGTTTGAGTGCAGGGATTTTTTTTTTTTATTTTTCCAAGATGGAAGGGTGTTGCTTTTCCTGAAAGTTCTGCAACTGAAAGGGCAGTTTCTCATGGAAAGTCTCAACTATGCGTTTCTTAGATGAGCAGATAAACCCTGGACATATCCTTACCCACAGATTACTGACAGGTAGTTTTAACTCAATTCTGCCTAGAAAGAGAGAGAATAGTTGAGAAAAAGTGTTAGTCTTATAAATCTTCACTGATGCAAAGCTTAAACCTCAAATAGCAGCATTTGCCCAAGCTGCATTAACGCCAGTGCAGCAGGCAACCCCCTTACCAGTGGCTCTGGATTGCCCTGTCAGCAGCTGAGAGAGGCAGGCTTTGTGTAGAGCCAAACCTGCCCCAAAACCGTGCTGGAAAAGCAGGCACGAGGCTGAGTCCCTTGGCGATGGCAATATCCATCAGGCTCTGCCATGTGCCACCGCTTGCGAAAGCTGAATTATTCAGATCACACAGCTCCTGTTTTGCATGCCAGGCCTTCCCTGTTTCCATTTCACTAATAGCTACCCCACTGGGTGGATGGCGTGACAGCTCCTGAGTTTATACATCCTTAAACTGTACTAATTACTGGCTTTTAAGTAACTAAGAGTTTTTATGGCATCTTCATTAGGGTAATAGTAAGTGGGTGGAAACGGGCGTCAATCAAATGAAATGGTAGATGAATTGTGTGTGGTATTTCGGTTCATTTGTCCTGGTAATTTCCTGGTGATGTTTGCAGCTGTTGAAGAAGACAGCCTCCTTTGTGGTATGAAACCAGCTGGGTGTCTGACCCCTTCCCATCGTGGGTACTTGTAGTTTAACCAGCAGTTTCAGCTTGTTTCCAAAGGGTTCTGGTCACCTCTGAGTTACAATAAGGGAAAATAATGCCAAGCTGTAAAGTCTTGTTTTGGTGTACTTCCAGTAGCTTTTTTAAGTGGTTTTAGTAACCAGCTTGGAAACTTGAAATAATAGAAGCAAAAATGTAAACAGTTGAAAATGGGGCAAAAGATGTACCCCTCTGACCAGTATGTACTTTACTGCTTTCCTCTCCTGATCACAACTCCACAGAGTAAGAAAGGGACAGCCTTTGGGAAAGGTTGGGGTGGGCTGGTCAGGACTCTGACAGCCTCCTGCAGAAAGAGTTTGTGACAGCCCTGTAGCAAGAGGAGAAGAAGAGGAATGATCTCTGGGAATGGACATGAACTCAAGATAAAAATAGTGAACTGGAAGAATTTATTTATTCAGCTGAGCAGTGGTAACATTAGTTGAAGGCTGGGTTCTGTGGATCAGCCCGTGTCACATAAGGAGCATTGCCCAGGTGACAGAGCAAAGGCATTAGGAAACACTGACTTGGCTTGGAGGTTTTGTTTGATTTGAAGTGTGTATTTTATTGCTATGGATATTCATGCAAGCACTCTCCTAAAACAAGTGGGAAAAGTATGAACTTAAAAACTTGCTGAAGCCAGCAGGACTGTTGCTGCCTAAAAGCAGTAACAAAAAGCACTACATCCAGATTATGGCATTCTGTACTTCAAAACCTGTGAGTTTATTGCACAGTTCAGCAGTACCCACGTCCCTGTGTCTCTGCCCTCCTGCACACCCTCCAGGATGCAGACTACAGGACCAGGAGTGGGTGTACCCTGCTTGCCTGTGGAGACCCAGACTGGTAAAATCCCCAGCTCCAATGCCTCTAACAACCAACCTTCAGACACCTCAAACTGATAGGGTGAAGAGCAAGGAGTAAATCCTACGAGCAAAAACAGATCTATTTTTTTTTAATTGTACACGTGTTACTGAAGTTTACTGTCATCTCACATCAATGTTGGCCGTGGTTTGTACTTCTAACAGACCTGGTTGTGTCTGCAAGTTAAGTAAATAGAGCACAAAGGTAATTAATTGTGATCCTTCTCAGCTTTCCTGTGACGTAGAGATCATAGAAGGCTTGTTGATAATGCTGAGAGAACTCTAAGAAGAGTGTCTTACCATGTTTTATTGCAATGTCAATAATTTTATAAACTCCATTTTTATGGACTGTGTTTTAGAGCTATATTTCTCTCAGGAATGTGTCATTTTGATTACTCTCGACAAGAAATCTTATAATGCCACCAGACAAGCCCTTTCTGATTAAAATGGAAAATTTGAGTTTGAAAACTTTAAACAGATTGGGCTCTAGGATGTTTTTCTTTCTTCCTTTTTAACACTGCATGAATGGAATGGGGAAGGGCTTCTCCATGCACCCATATAATCTAATCCATAACAGGTAATATTTTTATAACTGATTCAACTTTTTGTTTTTTTGTTTTTTTTTTTTTTCCCACACTAACTCTTTAAATGTTAAGGTGGTTTTGACAAACCAAAGGAATTCAAGAGAGAGAGGAAAAAAAGATAAATAGAAATTGGGTTTGCAGGGCAGGAAGAGACCCAGGACTGCCTTTATTCTTTCAAGTAAACAAAAGCAAATGCCTAGGAATAATTTGCAGCTATTAGGGGGAAAAAAGAACAGGTGAAGATCCCCTGAGCAAATGTGGGATTTTAAAATTGTTGAGACATTGGATATTTACCTTCTAGAAGGATATAGAAGGCACATAGCGTAAATGTTCATCCTTAGCTGTCTAGGGTATTAATATTTCTTGGAGATGCCAAGAGATGTTTGCTGGAAAGTGGAAATGCAAGAAATTCCTGCAAATTCATGGGTAGGATTGTTTTACGCTTGGCCCAAGTGGCCAAGGCATCCCATCAAATTCATTAAGTGAAAACCCTTTAATCTGAGGATTCAGAAGCAGTGACCAGGTACTGAATCCAATTCTAGAAAGACACCATCCAATTCTAAAAGCACAGGCCAGGGAGCCAAATGATCTGAATGGTGTCATTGGCTTGGAGCAGGGCTGTGAGCTCAGTTCCCCATGTCTTGGAGACTCCAAGTGCTCCAGTACAGCATGGCATCTCCTTAGGGTGCCCAGCAGATTTCAAAACAAAGGCAGGAGACCTCTTTGGGCTCTGCAAACAAAATGGGGACATTTAGGTAGGCCAAAGGTAATTTTCCATACCGTTTTTTAGGTGAAAAAGCTCCTGTCCTCATTTTTTATTTAAACACAATCACTTTAAGGCAGAGGTGAGAAAACCCAGGGTTTGAGCATGATTCCATTCCAGCTTTCTATTGCAGTCGCCTCCACGCTCTGGTTACAGCTTTGATATTATAATGGTGTTATTTCTTGTAACATGGGGCTACTATGGGACCCATTACTCATAAACCTTACCCTTGGAAAATGTAAAAGTCAACATCAACCATCACTAATAATGTATTTCACCTACTGTTATTGTAAGTATGTGAACACAGTCAGAATCTGCTCTGTGCCTGCTCTTGTTGTCCTTTGGAAATATCCTTTTGCACAGACTCTTCCTCTTCTAAGCACAGGCTCCATTGAACATATTTATTTCACATCTTAAAATATTTTTCTACTTATAAAATGAAGCAAATAGTCTAGTGATTTGGTATAAGGGGTTTTTTTTCCTTAGGAGGAAATGAAATTCTGGTATGGACTTGAGGAGAAATACCCTCTCTACATTTAATCTCAGCCCACCCCACCATTCCTTCTCACAAATTTTTAAAAATTCCTTGTGTTTCGAAGTGCAGGTCTCTTAAATGGATTACATTCTTTTCAGAGATTTTTAAAAATTTAACAGATTAGTAGGAATCTAGTCTCAATATCAGTGGTATTTTTGATATGTATCTTGTCAGTTTTAGAAAAACTCAGCTCTTCCTTCATCACCAAGGTTTTCTGACTCAGCTGCAGATGTTTCCTTTTCTTTTTCCCTACTTGTATATCAGCTCATTAAACCAATTCCAGCATTACACTAAATGATCAGGTAACTCAGCAGTGAGAGCCCTTGTGCTTCTTTGTGGATTGCTTATTGACAATAATCTCTTTCAAAGAGATTTAAGGGAAAAATAAAAGAATACTGTGTAATACCTTTGAGGCTATCCAGAAGTAGAGTCTGAAAGGACCAAAAAAAATCCCAACCTTGTCCAAGCCTCTTAGCAGAAGTTCTCAAAATGTGGATGAGCATCACCTACAGGTTTTGTCTGTGGTTGTAAGGCCAGGAGTGATAAAGCAGCTAGGATTCACTCATGGCAAGGAGAGAGACAGAAGTGTAGATCTGGCCACCATTAACACAGCTGAGGGGAGACAAAATCCAGGGATCTTGGTGTCTTGTCGCCCATGCTCACCTTATATTTTCTTTTAGCTACTGCAATAACCACTGTGGCCAAACATTTTCACCTTGCTATTAGTGTGATTAATTATCACAAGAAATCATCAGCCAGTGAGTTTCCTCACTATTTCAATTAATATGAAAATATTCCTCAGCTCCTTCATGCTGCATCACAGCAAGAGAAAAATACACCTTTCAATCACACGTCCCTTTGTTACAGGTCGTTTAACTTCAGTTTCCTATGTGTAGCCATATATTTTTAAATCTTCTAGATTGAAATAGTTGTGGGTAGATTGATTGTGAACTGATTTATGATCCGTATTGCACCAGAGAAGTAATTTTATGCATATAACTTCTTTTACAATTACCTCCACAATGATTTCAAAGGATTTCACTGCTTGTGGGAGGCCGTCAATAAGTGGCACTTGCATATTCATCCATTTCAATCTGAGATTTTTAAAGACCTAAGGGAATAGAACAGGGCCACTGGAAATTAATATTTTCAGCAAGTTTCCTTTTTCAATTTTTTTAGGGATAACCATGCTTCAGTGAAAGCTTTTTTTAAAATGGAAGTATTCCTAAATTCACAAATGCTGAAAGCAAGAGATTTCCACCAAAATGTAGCAATTCTTTTCAGTATCCTTTGTAATTCAGTTGAATGTAAATCTTGCATCTGGGCTTTTGTAGGTATTTCTTTTCTATTAAATATGCACTATTCCCAAGTGAATGAAACTACTCAGAAATGAGTTTGTCCTTTGACTACAAGATCAGCTTTCCCAATTTCTTGGATTATTTAGCAGACCTGTGCTTTTAAAATTGCCAGCTTAAAGCTCTCACTCCTGCAGCAAAAGAGTACCTGAGAGTTGGTTTCCCACCATATTTATTTCGCTCCTTTGCCCTCAAAGGGCCAAATTCTGCTCTTGTTCCTGGGCCAGATGTTAACACCCAGTGCCTGCTGCTTGACTGGCAGACTGGTATCACCAAAGTCCAGGGAAACAAGTGGATTTCCAGCAAATTGTGGTAGGACAAATGTCCTGGAGCCATCGCGCAAGGGATGTCTGTGTCGCATGGTCATGTAGCGTTCCCCAAAGTGTTTGGTACATCACCACATGGTGGTACTTGCTCAGGTGCCATTAGCAGTCCAATTACCTCATTGTTTTTTGGCAATTATCTCATTTGTTTTAACATGAAAAGATCACTGTCTTGGAGAAGTCATGATACCCACCCCCCTACATCAAAAACAATACCCCAGCCCTTGGGGTTCATCAGCAGATGTGAAGAAAGACTGGAGTGGAAGACACCCCTTTGCTTAAATATGGACAACACACCACCACAGTTTTGCAGTCTCAAGCTATCTGTAAACATCAGAACAAGCTCTAAAAAATTACATTTCCAAAATTCCTTTTTAATTTGTAATAAATCCATTTTGGAATTTACGGAGGCCAGCGCCAGATGGCCTGGAGCATGTTCTCATTCATATTTCAAAACAGAAAAACCTTTCTCAGAATCTGCAAGCTACGACTTTTTCATGCAGATGATTTCTGTTGAGCAAGGAAAACTCAGGTTAATTAGGCCAAATAAGCTGATGCAGTCAGAGGCAGAGACACAGAGGTTGCAAGACTGAAATCCATCAAGGCCCAGTGTCAACACATGCCCTCTTAACTTGTTTGTTATTTGGTAGAGGGGTTGCCGAGTATTTCTATAGGAATAAGTTGTGCTTTTTTTATTAAAATAAATGCAGCAATGTAAAAGGTCTTCATTCAGTAGAGCTACAAGGTGCAGTCCAGCACAACTGCACATTATGAAGACTACAAGGAGCTTGCCCTAAGGTGATGGGAATATTGGAGGCTTCCATTTCAGTAGTGTAGACCTCTATAAAAACGCCCTTGACTCTGTGGAAATGAGCATTTGTTTTGGAGGGAACTTGAAGGAAGGCCCAGAGCAAAGAATGCCACAAAGTCTCTTTCCAGCTATCTACGTGTTTATACTTTTGTGATCTGAAATCTGAGAGTCAGGGAGAGCTGGACTCTAAACTGGGAAGAAACACTTCAGGAGGTGAAACAGAGCAACGTGACGTACTAGATGGTAGGGCCTGAAGTTGAGATATTGACCATCTGAGAGAAAGAAGTGGTTAACACTGGTACCCAGCACTCTTATGGGCATGTCCAAACTGTGGGTTTAGCTGTGCCCCCCACAGGGGCAGGAGACCTCTCTGATGATGACCAGATCCCTGGAGCAGCAGTGGGTGTCGCAGCACAGTCCAGCTGGGACCCCTATGGGCAGGGCTTGCAGGGACATCTCGTATGAGCTGAGAATCGGTGGTCACCTCTTCCAGGGTAACTAGGCAGGTCAAGGATCCATTTCCAAAATGTTTTTCCAGTACTGGATGTGTAACGTATTCACTTCTTTCTCAAAGGATTAAAACCCCTTTTTTCTTTGCCTTCATCCTGACTTTCTGAACTTGTACTCCATTCAGATAGACACTCCCATCATGAAATCCCTGAAATAAATAAAATAAGAGGCAAGATTTTCAGCAATGTCTACAGAACACCTCTGAACTGCAAATAGTAATTTGCCTGTGGTTTTTGTAGCTTTGGGGATATGGTCACCTGTGTGATTCACAGCTATCATCAGGGGCTGAATTCAGACAGGAAATTTTTGTAAATGTCATCTTCTACAGGCTGAATGAAGAAAGAGAAATCTTCTTTGTCCAGGTTGTTTCTTGTCATTGTGGGACACGGTGCTGTGACATCATTTTGCTTTCCATGTTGGTATCCATGCCCAGGTAATCTGTCCCAGGTCTTTTTGAAAAGCATTTGTCATGAGAGTTTGGCTGTAGTTAGAGCAAGGGTCCCACAGCTCTCTGGGCCATCACTGCCACTTCTCCTGGTTTGGCAGTAATTTATTGTTTGATATGGAATTAATTCCCTGTTAGGACCTTGGCAGCTTCCTGTAAACCTGACAACAAAACAATCAGTGGCCAGTTTTGAATATTGACACATTATTAAACCAATGAAAGGGGTGGATACGCCTCTGCAAACACCCATTTTGGGATGAGAACACCGGGGGTGGCTCAGTAGAAATAACAGGGGGCTGGCCAGGCTGGCCCTGCTCTGCCACGGCCCGTGCAGCCACGTGGGGGAGAGGAGGCTGTGGGCCACAGCCAGGGCTGGGCCAGGCCATGGTGGCTAACATGGAATGAAGGATGTAAACGCCCTCCCTCCGAATTATTATAATTTTGGATTCAAGGGGGCTCTCAGGCAAAGATATGGGAATAGGAATAACAGTTCTTTATTAGGAAAACTGAAATTAAACAAGCATGCAGTATTATTAAAAAAAACCAAACAACCCACTG
>VYXF01009225.1:478599-509639 GCA_013397295.1 Polioptila caerulea | reverse complement strand
TTGTTACATTTTGCACTGCAATCCATGACATGAAGACTATTCCAGAGGTGGAAAACACTGAGAATCCTAGGTATTGTTTCTATAGGCGTCAGTGGGAAAGAAAAGAGAGTATGGGGGGACAAGGAAAAGTGTTCTGAAGGTTCTATTTTGATTATTATTATTATTTAATTTTTTGTAATAAAATTTTTCTTTATATCCTTTTAAGTTTGAGCCTGCTTTGCTCTTCTCCGAATCCTATCTCACTGCAGAAAATAGATGCACCACAGCTCCCTTGGACACTCAGAGTATGCCAGCTCCATTGACAAATTCCATCACTGACAAGGAGTGTGTCAAACACACATATTCCCCATTTCTGTTTGAGGTATCAATCTGCCTTCAGAGAGCATGACCTTGATTTATCCCTCCACAATATGCAGGTCTCTGGGCCAGAAAAAAAAGTAAGGTAATCAGAGAAGGATCCTAACCAGTTTCACTAAATAAATACTGTCTAACTTAGGCTTAGCACAGGGCTGGGTAGCTCTTTGTGAAAGGCATCTCTCACTATGGTACTCTTGATCTGCATTCAGGGCAGTAGTTCCCTGTCTGCCTTCATCTGATGCTGAGGCATATCCAAAATCCCATACTGCCTCTTTAAAATGAGTCCAAAATTCTGACTTGTGTTTTGGCTCTGTGGTTGCTCCTTGTTCCTCTCTGTGGAAGGGAACAAGGAGCAGGAGGGGGCAGAATTAAAAGGATGGGACTTGGGAAAGACTCTGGCCACAGGCTGTTTCATGCCTTTGGACAAGTCAGCAATTTCCCTGTGCTCTGTTTAGACATATGTGAAGATGTCTCAGTGTTTCTACACATCTGGATCTTCCTATCCATGACGGTCAGCATTGGCTGTTTGGAGGGGAAGTGCCTGGGTGTTCTGCCAAGCACAGTGGACACCCAGCCTGCACAGAATACTGCTGTACCTGGAAACACTGCTGTTCACAATGCTAGGTGGTAGGATTGTACAAAATTCGGATAACTTCTCTGTCTTTTATAACCATAACTTAGCTAGTATATAATAATTTATAACCATAACTAATAAACTTAGTTAGAAAGTACATAACAGAACTGCTTTTGTGCTCTGACAAAAAAGCCTTTTACCATCTTAGTTTTTTGGAGGAGTTGTGGTCAGAACACTGGAAATTCTAGGGTTTATATTCAGTCCATCCATGGGCTTGCCAAGAGGTGGCTTCATCATGGCGCACCGCTTTCCTGTGTTTCTTTTTCTCCCTTTGTGTTTGATTAGGTGGTGGCTTCTTTACACAGTGACAGATGCCAGAGCCCCTGGCACACCTGGCTCTCCAATCTGGATGGGTGGGTGGCCTGGGTCTGCATTTTCTGCTGCTGAAAACAGAAGTTGCAAGTGAAGGATATTCCTCCACTCCAGGCTCACTGTTAAACCTCCCTCCCATTGTCAGTAGCGCACTGACAGGGGGACACTCATGTACATATTTTCTATCTCCATGTTCAATGTTTGCTTGGTGCTGATGGAGTCTCTTGGAGAAGTGCTGTGCTCCTGTAATGGGGCAGAAAGGCTAGCATGCAAGAACTGTTCTTTGTTTTTCTTTGGCAATTTTGTGGTGAGAGCTGTGGTTGGCATGCAGGCTGAGATGCTGCAGGATGGGAGAAGTTTAAATATAATTACAAGTCACTGCTCTCTGCAGACAGCTCTGTGACTTAAATGAGGGGTCGAGAGAACATTTTTCTCATGGTGTTAGGGGAGCAGAGAGGATGCTCCATTTGCTGGAGGTTTGTAAAGATCTGAGAGGCAGGGAGTTGTGTTTTGGAATTGGAAATAGCCTTCAGGGAGAAGGCCAAGGAAACCAGCCAAGCTGCAGAATTTTTATGTTAACAAAGCAAATAGGAAACTACTGTCATTCACAGATGTTAGGAAAAGGCCACTCAAACTTCCTAATCAGGAGTCTATCTATTTTCAGTGTTGAGTTATTCAGTCTTGGTACACTTTAATATTGGGAGGAGTAAAAATACTGCATGAATATTTTCTCTGTTCTTAGTAGCATCTTCCCCAATTTGTTTCAGATCACTGGTCTCTGTAATGTGTTCTGCCTTCTTGGCTGTGGTAGCAGAGAGATGTTCAGAGGTTTGAACTTCCTTTCTACCTACTCTGTTCTCTGTGTTTTACCATTTACAGCCTTAGATGCGCTTTATGGAGCCTTGAGGATGTTTCCATCACAACCTCACTGTAGAGAACACTACTTTGGATGCCTGCAGAGCTTGAAGTTTTGCTGGGGTATTTTTAACAAATAGATGTCTTTGGAAAGGGCCATGAATGCAAAAAATGCAGCAATGAAACATTTTATTTGTAACTGAGGTTCAAGATGTATTAGAAAGGACAGTAGGAAAGGCACAGCAAAGTAAGGTCTAATAAATTCCGATACCTTAAAGAAAAGTTTGAGTTGTGTGTAGTTTGGAGTGTAAAATGTTCCAGCTTGTAAGCCTTTTCCCAGGAAGACTGTTATGTTTTAGAAAAAGCAGACAAATTTTCAGGCAAAAAAGGTCTTCAGCCTGTCCTCAAACACAATGTGAGCAAAGGCTTTTTTCTGTTTTGTTTCCCACAAGTACATCTGTTTGTGTTCCTACAAACCTTGTATTACATGTATTCAAGCAAGAGAAAGCCATGTCCTAAGCTACTCTTATAACTTCCCCTGTTATTTACTTAGTGGTTTTACATGCATATGAGGAAAAGATAGTCTCTCCCTGCAGATGATTTTGTGTCAAGAGTGTATTGCCCTCAATATCTTTTAAGTTCTGGATGTGAAAGTTTTGGCTCCTGAAACACTGAGTTGTAAACACTCGAGTGTTAGACAGTTCCACTTGTGAGTATGTATCACCATAGCTGCATTCATGTTTTTTTAAAACAACCACAAAATCACATCCAGGTACTAAATAAAGAAGTTGGTTTTCCACTGAGCTGAATTCTCGAAACTCCTGCCAACCAATGGCTATTTAGATCAAATCAGAGTAAGTAGGGGCACTTTTTCTTAGAGCCTTGATCCTGCTTGGAGTCTTGCTTTTGTTATTTGTGTAAGAAAATGCTGCCCCAAGGTTCCATATCTGCTCAGGCTTCCCTGTTTCACAGAGGGAAAATGAAGATAAATTATATGGGGTTAAATCTCTCTTCTTACACAGGCCTGGTAAATCTGAAATAATTCCACAGTACTTTCAATTCAGCTGAGGGAAATCTGGGTTCACAACAGGGAAGCTGCAGGCTGGCTGTTTGTGCTGCTGTAGCAAGGTGCTGAGTGCTACAGAAAAAGCTTCAGGTTTAATTTTTTTTTTTAAAAAAAAAAAAGCCCTGAAAACAGCAAGCATGTCCTGTGGTTTAAATTCCAATAGGTCCCCGTGTATCTCTAGGAACAGAGCAAGAGAGGAGCAGTAACTCCAGATGGGAAGCTGCATTAGAAGTGTAGTGAGTGTCTATCTGAAAAGAAACACCTGGGCAAGTGAAGACACCAATAAATAAGCATGCTGGGCTTTGAGCCTTGCGAGTGCTTGCGAGAGAACAGTTGGAAAGCCTTAAGGCTTTCTTGGGTGTTTTTTTAAGGGTGTCTTTCTTGTACGCAGCTGACCAAGTGCGCTGCTTACAGTTACCATGTGTCAAGATGTTTCTTGCTCGTTAGTTTTACACTGATGGAAAGCAACTTTAAATCACTCTTTAGAGGAATCCACCGTGAGGCACACCAGCTGTGTGCCAGATGAAGGAGTTGTAAAGTCATGTTGGACAGGCAAGAATATACCAGAGAGAGAGATTTAAAGTCATGAGAAAGATAATTACTTTGCACTCTGAGATTAGCCATAGGAAAGGAAAGGGAAGAATTACATTCTGCCTTTGTTAGAAGGTTTCCTGCCATCTCTCTGTCCCACTCAGACACATGCACACACATGCACACAGCTGAATTTACTGTCACAGTGTCAGGTTAGCCAGGACTGCCAGCATGGGGGAAATCCTTATGGGATATATTTGCTTGTTATTGAGGGTGTGAAAACATTCCCTCTCTCGTTACTATCTCTGAAAGGCAGGTCTGGAGCTGAGGCAGGCAGTGGGCAGTGGTCACCGGTGGTAGTGAGGAAGGTGATGGCACAGGGCCCTGCTCAGGCCAGAAGAAAGCATGAGTGAGCACCTAACAATGGACCAGGCCACCCCAACCACGTGCTAAGGGCCAGCTCACCAACATTTGCATTTCTGCAAATGTACCAGTCTACCTCACCAGCTCTGGCAGGGGGAGGTACTAAACTGTTTCATTCAGGGGCTTCTTGAAATGTCTTGTGGCTTTTGTCACAGATTTGCTGGCCCTTTCAGACCAGAGCCTGGTGCTCTGTACTTTCACAATTATCTTCTTCTGGTCCTTCCAGTTTCTCTAGGTTCTCCTTATCCCTATTTCAGTGCCTTTTTCTATTCTTTCAGGCCAAACCACTAGTCTTTTAAGGCACTAGCATTGTGCTTGCAGTGGGGTTTGGGCCATGTTGGCTGTGTGGGAATTTGTGAACTGTTGAGCTGGAGAGGTTGTCTGGCTCCCAGGGCAGAGCCCTGGCATCGCTCAGCATGTCCCCCAGCTTGCACAGCTGGGAATTTTTGAATTGCTCAGATGTAGCCCAGGTCAGAGAACCAACTTGGAGGGTTCTCAGCCTTGGACACTTGATCACTGTATTACAATAGCAACTTTGGGCACTGTCTCAGACAAAAGCCTGACATGAATGTCAAAAGAGTAAAAAGAAACAAAATTGCTTTCCATGTCTAAAGTATATGTCATACATGCCATCTAATATTTTGTTAAGTGATACAAGAACCTCAAACATTTTCACTAGATATCTTAGGGAAATATTTCTGCTTAAAATAATATGAAACATTTTCCTGATGGAAGACCTTTGAACCCCTTCTCCAAGACCACAAGATGTCCTGATGCTGACACCCCGCTTCCAGAAAGGCTGCAAATGAGTTGTAGGGTTTGCACTGCCTGCAATCAGCCTCAGTGTAATGAAACTCTCCTTATTGTCATTGATTTGGGTTTGGTATTTTTAAGACATTCTACCTAAATGGAAGTATCTTCACAGGGAATTTATTTCTGCCCATTTGTTGAGGCCTTAAACACTGCAGCTGCAAACATTTGCTGCTGCCTGCCAATGGCAATTATAGCCCTATGAAGTCTCTATAATATAACCCAATAACCTACCCCCCTTCCTCCCTCTTATCTAGCTTAGTGCTTGGATAGACCTTTAGGAAAGTTGTAATTTGGATGTGAAACAATTATCCTAAAACAGTTAGCCAGAGCAGAGTGGACACACAAATTTATCTTCTCTCTCTCTCTTTTGGTGAAGAACATCTATCTTCCATGACCTCTTGATTACTGAAGCCTTCAAAATATATTCTTTGGTCTGTGACACTGTGCTCAGTGCAGGGCTGAGCATTAAATATCACCCTCTGTGATTAATTGGAAGTTAATTAAATCTATCACTGAAACAATGGGAAGGCAATGATCTATGTAATCATTGAAATAGTAAATGAAATGATGTAAGGGCCCTCCATTTCACTTATTGACATTGATGGAGGGGTGCCCAGGCCCTGCTGCTCAGCTGTGTTTTCTGCCTGACCACACCAGCCGGCTCAGGCAGACACAAACCTCCCAATGAACCAAGGAAGCAGAGCTAATGGGGGGCTACTGGGCACTGCTTTTCCTTCTCCTTTGCCACCTCCAGATGCTGGTCAAAAGGCCTCCAAGGTAACTCTGGAGTTTTGGGCGTGCAGTGCAAGCAGTTGAGGGGCAAAGCAATTCATCACCTTTTTCAGTGTGAATGAAAATGTTGCTGCTGAGATTGTTTGGTAAGCAATGACGTGACTTTTAATATTTTACATTTTAACAGTACTTCTTACATGAATATATAGTTTTTCACTAGCTCTGAAACTGTTGCTCTTTATTCCAGCCAAGCAAGGAATTTTGACCTTGTGATTTTCTTCTTGGTGAGAAAATTTTGTTCCCTTTTTCTTGTTAAGAAATTCTTCTTCACTGATTGTTGAAACAGTATAAGCAGTGCAGAATCCTAGAAAAATACACCTGCAAAGGATGCCAGTTATTGTCAACAGTACTCGGCCGATTTCTCCAGTCGTATTTGGGGGAAAATAAAGATATTATTCACTTCCCTCTCAAATGATGTTGCTATAAGTTTCCCATTGGGTGCTATTCTGCAGCATGGAAAGAGGACTTATTTTTTAGTGTAATAGGAAATGGTTTATAATATGAATTTCTTATTTCAGATGCATAATGTTAACACCAGGTATACCCTCAGACATCACTCTCAATAAATCCTCTCTCATTTTGGGATCTAAAGACTGACAACTTTGAAGGAAATATCAGAAACCCATCTGTTCCCTTTCTCTCCTTCTTGCTTCTGGACAGATGTGCTCCCCTATAAGGACAGAAGTCTGTGTGTTTCCTTTTGATAGGATGAGCTGTTCTTTGCCTTCGTTCCACGGACTCTCAAAGTGCACCTGTAAGATCGAGGACTCCCATAATGAAAGGGAGGTCCCTTATCTTGGCCATTAGTTTGCTTTGAAAATGCACTCTTTAACCAGGAAGCATCATCATTTCTCAATGCACCTCTTTTCCATGCTTGCTTTTCTGCCCCAGACCTCTGATTCCACTTGTCTTGCAACCCTTGGCTTTACCATGGCAGGCTTTGCTTCCAGGAATAGAGAGCAGCTCCCCACCAAGGTTAACATAACTGTGAAACATAGTCCACAGAATAGCATACTGGATTGCATGTGAGGAAAATTTCTACACTCAAAGGGTGGTCAAGCATTGGAGCAGGCTCCCCAGAGAAGCAATGGAATCACCGTTCCTGGAATTGTTCAAAAAGTGGGTGGATGTGGCATTTGGGGACATGGTTTAGTGGTGAACATGGCAGTGCTGGGTTAGTGGTTGGACTTAATGATCTGGAAGGTCTTTTCCAATCTAAATTATTGTGTGATTCTGGAAAATCATCTGCTATCCAAAGGGTTTGTGAGCAAAGTTGGGTAAGCTTCTCATCTCCCCAGAGGCAGCTCAAGCCCATCTGTGTTGTGCTCTGATCCCCAGTACCCATCTCTTTCACGGGCAGAATGTTTTTAGTATCTCCAGCAATTATTTCCACAGGGAAAAAAAAGGCCTTTCCAAAGACCCATGACTCCTTTGGGAAGGAAAATGTATCAAAATGTTCTTTTCTTGCCTTCCGCTTTCTTTTCTTACAGATAACCAGAGGAGAGGTCCAATTTATTTGATTAAAACAAAACTAAATCCAGCACTAAGCAATTGTTACTGACTAAGCAGAAGGAGAATATTGCTTATCATGAGAGCTGTAAGAGAGCCCTTCCTTAGTGGCCTCCTTGCTAGTACAATAAATTAGTAAGCTCACATTATCCTGATAACTAAATGAGGTTCCAAGAACCCACTCAAACTACTGTGATCAGAAGGTAGTTCTTTTTAAAATTTTTTAATCTCTGTGTTTGATCTTTGTCTTTCTTTAACTAATACAGGAAATATTTCTGAGATCATCGAAAGGAAATAGTTTCTTTTCGAGGAGTATTTTTTAATACTTGGTCCTCACTTGAAAAGAACTGTGTTCTCTTTGACTCTGTAGTTACTTAAAGTATGGGAGATCCTGGTCATACACTGCAAATCAGCTTTACTAATTTTATTTGCTTACCAGAACACTTCAGATTGGTTTGGCCTAGGGATCTGAAAACTATCTAGTGGGAAGTTGCCTTTCCTGCCCCAGATGAGCTCACCCATATCTGAAAGGAGAGCTGAACACTCTGTGCATGAGGTGGGCAGTGGTGGACACTCTGAGCTGACATGTCGTGCCAGCCTCTGGGACAGGCTGTCTGCCTGCTTCTGTCAGCAAAAGAAACAGCTGGGACTCAAATCACACCCAGCCCACCCAGACAGTGCTAACTTGGTGTTTTTTGGCACAGCTGCACATTGGTAGCGAAGACAAAGCTTCTGGGAAAAATGAACCCAAGTTCCTGGGTGAAGAATCCTTCAGATGACGTTTAATATTCCAGGTCAGGTTCCTACCATTTATTATTTATTGAGCTCTGTGAGCTTGCTCAGCAATGCCCAATACATAAATACACAGACTCTATCATAATGGATTTGCAATCTAAATTTCATAGTGCAAGATGGATATTGGTACATATTATACCTGGTGGTTAGGTCACAGTCCGGTCTCAGAAACAAGCAGAGATTTTTTTAAAAGCTTCTTCCATTAGTAGTCCATTAGAGTGGAATAAACTTTTTATGTTTGAACAATTAATCCCCCTAAAAATATTCAAATGGATATACTGAATATTTTAAATACATTTAGTACATGTGGAAAATGCTGACCTGACATAACTACATGTCTGTGTCCCACTGGTCACAGAACGCTAACGGCAGGGAGTCCAAAAAAGTGATTTCATGCTTTCTGTAGTGATGTAATCAATTTAAAACCTTTGCCACACACAGTCCCCAGCTCTTGCTTCATTTTGGTGCCAGAGCCAGAGCAAGCAGTAGGTAAGAGGCTGATGCCACTGGCACAGGACGAATAGACTTTGTAGGACTTCCCACGAGGTCAGTTTTGTGCATGCCTCTCTGGCGTGCATTTCCAGAAGAAACCTGTGGTGTCACAGGTTATTCACTGCCTTCCTGAGGCGACCCCAAAAGTAACATCCCCCCAGCCCCTCTAAATCTGACCACCTCTGTGGAAAGCAATGGCAATCCAGCAGTGCAGGGTGGGGAAGGGAGCTTTGCCGGTGGCTCTCTGGATCTGCTCTCGTGTTAGAATGAGGAAGCAAGAAGAAGCTCTGTCTAACAAAGTAGCTGCTGTTATTTAATCCAGGAAGACAACAATGGCAAAAACTCCTGGAGATGTGAACTGCAGCCCTCACAGGAGAAACCTGCCATGAGACTTTCTTGAGGAGTAAAATGAAACAACTCAGGTGGGAATGGAAAAGAAAATAATCATCTGAAAAATGAGTAGACAGGGATTATATGGGTTTGAAATGGCAGCAAAATCGGTAATTCCACCAGATGTGGTCTCACTGTAGGGGAAGCAGTCACAATAGTCCTGTCACCATGCAAGGGACTCTTCCTAATGTTATGCAGTGCATGTGCAGCCTCAGGGAGCTCTGCCATGTAGCCTTTCACGGGATGGCCACGCAAATGCTTTCTCGTACTGTTATTTCTCTGGGCAAATAGACTGTTACTTGATTTTTGGTTCCAAGAGCAAGCTTTTGACTTTGGCTACTAGTGTCTGTTAGAGCTGTGTGCTTAGAAGAAGAGTGTTCCTGCATTTACTTGTGTGCATTGAAGGGGCAGGTATGTGCCTCTGTGCTAGTGAAGCTGTGGTCTGCTCTATCTTTTTCACCCCCTACAGTGCCCTGAAGATTGGCCATGGAAGCTTTTCCTACTGAGCCAGAACCCAAATCACCAACGCAGACACATTTTCTAATTTGCACTTTGCACCTTTTTTGAATGGCAGACTACTCCTTAATTTCCCACTAATCCTTCTACTTGCTGAGCTCCCTCTGTGCTGTTTCAAGAAGCCGGCAATTCGGGGCATGGCTGGTAAATTCACAGAAGAGATGCTTGGGGGCTGGGGCTAGAATAAGAGCTGAAGTTGTCACTTCTATCAAGAGCTTGGGCATAATTTCTCAGCACTGGATTTTTTCCAGTAAGTTGGCTTCCTGATGACTTTGCAGTGCAACTTGGAGTGTGTAGTTTGAGTTGAAGTGTGGGTTTGGTAGGAGCTGTGTTCTCCTTTCCACTCAGAGCCATGATCTGTTCTGAGCACTGCCCAGCTTCACTCTTGGTCCCTAACAAAGCCAGAGTGGTTTCACTGAGACTTGAGTTTATGGTTAAAACCAAGCGCATCTGAGGCTTTTACAAATATTAGTGACATTTAGGGAGGCCTATGAGTGTCCCTTGGGGTAGTGCCAGGACATCACTTGGAAACTGCTGGTTACTTTAGCATAAGAAAAGGTGCAGGCAACTTATTCTTAATACATAAGATAAATAGGCAAATACACTGAAATCCAGATATACACTTGGCAGTGTCTCTGCCCAAAGCCACATGCCCTCAGCTCATCTTCTCAGTTATATATTGCCTGAGAGAAAGACTTTCTATTCTCTCATATTTTCTCGAAGGGCTTTTGTGTGGAGAGTGACTCCAATGGATATTTCCCATCTCTCTGGCTATGGGAGCTACCACAATTGCTAAGGAACATCTTAGCAGCAGTATCATTCCCTTAGCAACAAAATGTTATAGAATTCTGTAGAAACTGTAGAATTTACCACAGTTAAGCTGCTTCCATAGAAGAATCTTGAAGCTTTAAGGAAGAGACAAGAAAGCAGAACACAATTTTCCCTTTTGTGTTTCTCCCACTACCTGGAAATGTTTTGCCAGTTTTTCTGAAGATACACCCAGCCCTGTAGATCTGCTGAATACTTTGTGGGTTAAAAAAAAAAAAATAGACCTCATAATTCCCATAGGCCCTCAAACCCTTTCTTGTTTCTAATTTCAAAGGCCCTTTTGAGTGGGAAACAAAAGGTTAATTTTCTCCAGCTTGCCCAGGCTGACTTAATGTAACAGAAGGCAGCAAATTGTATTGATTTAGTGACATGCAACTGTCCAGAAAGAGCTATTTATACATTATTCAGGACAAACACTGTCATAATGGACAAACAGCAGCAGCATCTGGGATGTTAATGTCTACAAATAAGATTATTCTTTGAAAGGATTAGGACGAAGCATTTTGTGTAATTAGATTTCTCAGTTTTAGGAATGAATTGCCTTTTAGCAGTAAAAGCTGTCACTGAGGGAGCCATTAGCTCCTTATAACTGAATTAAATGCATAATTAGTGACATGATCGCATTAGGATTTGTTTCATTTTTAACTAATCCAGGGCGCGGGGGGGGTGGTCTCTCCAGGTCGCCGCGGCCCACCTCGGCAGGGCCCGGCCTCAGCTGGCATGCCGGAGTTGGGAAAAGTCAGGCGCGTGTGAACGGGAGCCGGGGCCTCGCCACGGTGCTCGCGGGGCTATTCATCACTGGGTGCTGGGTGACAGTGACTGATGGGCTCGGCCCGGGCCTGGCACTTTACCAGTGCAAGAATCATACGAGCCAGGGAGCAGAATGACAGCTGGAGCGCCGTGTCAAGTGGTGTAGAGACCAGAGCTATTAATAATCTGTGCCACATGATCTGCGCCGCCAGAAAACAATGATTTAGGCATTGGTTAGAATAAAGATTTCACATTTAGTATGGAGGGACTAGCCTAGCTCCAGAGGAATAAATCGCTATTCAATCAGCATGTATGAAAATAAGGCAATGAATACATTAAGGGTTAGCAAAAAGGAGGGGAGCACCTCAGCCCCGACCCAGCATGAATCCTGTTAATCAGGACTTCCTCAGGCTTCTGTGATGGCATTAAGTGGCGCTGGAAGAACAACTCTTGAAGCCTATCACTAGTAAAACAGCAAGGAAATCGTGTAGATCCCAAAATTTAGTGCCCTGTCCTCCTGGTCCTGATACGCCCTCCCACGGGCTGCAGTTCTGTCAGCTCACACACTTCTCATCTCAAGAGAGCACAGCAAATGCCTTTTGCCAAGGAAAGCCTTCATGCAACCATTCTCCTGGTCCATGTCTTGGACAGGTGTATATTTTGCTGAGTTAAAAGCTGGCTGGATGGCAGAGCCCTGAGAGAGGCAGCAAATGGAGTTACACGTAGTTGACTGCTGCTGTTCCCCAGGGCTCAGCTTTGGGGCCAGTTCTGTTTAATATCTTTATCAATAATCTGGATGAGGGGATTGAGTGCACCCTCAGCCACTTTTCAGGTGACTCTTGCTCTCCAGAAAAGATGCAGAAATACATCCTTAGCCTCTCAGCAGCATGTACCGTGAGGGTCAGTAGTGTAAGTGGGGAGGCTTGTCAGATTTGCAGCCACCAGACTTCTGTTTCTGTAGTTCTGCTTCAGGGGCTTTTGTAATAGTTGGAGCTGTGGTATAAAGCAGAGTTTCTGAATGGCATTTCTGGTGGTGTTTTCCTTAGTTCTGCCTCTCCTCTGTCACCTAAATACCAATAATGAGGCTGTTTTATGCACTGTACATTTTTACTGTTCAATTTGTTTATATACTTCCTGCAAATACTAGGTTTTGCCAGGATGACTTAGATATTCCTTATTACTTGATGGTCACTTTATGGATATCTTAGTTTGAGAGAATGAAGGTCCAAGCTCAAATTCTCAGAGAAGTCCTGGTGTGGGTACCAGCTGAAATACTTCTGCTCCTTTCAGAGATGTGTTTTCAGAGTTTTAGTTTACTGAGTCATTCTGGTTTGACTCAGGTAGTCATCATCTGAATTCCTATGACACAGTTGTGTTTGTTATGTTATCACTGGTGTCAGATAAGGTTTTACTACAGACCAGCTTTTGGTTATCCCAGGTGCTGGCTGCTGAAAAAATGTAGTCCCAGCTGGAAAAAATACAACATCTTATTCTTTTGTGTTCCTTACCATTTTTCAGGGAGTGTGATTTTAGGGGTGTAATGCAAAAATGAATATTGGCAGAGCGTAATCAGTATGAAAGTGGGAGGTCAGAATAAGCCTCAGAGTGGTTGGAGGAGCACTTGGGAAAGCCAGCGGGTGTAGGGAGACATCAGCTGGTCCTGCTCCCTGTGTTTGGCTGTCACTGAGGGTCTTTCAGTGTCCCAAATGCTTTAACTTCTTTTTTTTTTTTCTTCATTGTTTTCCTGCAATTGCTTTCACCAGCCCTGAATCAAATGCTTAAGTGAGTGATAATAACTCATCCTCTGGTGGGTAGTTTTTTGCTGTTTGTGTTTTGTACAATTATAAATTGTATAATCTGAGCTCTCACAGCCAGAGCTTAATATATTTGACTTTATTGCTTTTTGTTTTATGGAAATAAATTACTGCTCACATTCTGACATTTAAATTAAAGGATCTGCACTAAATCTTGTGTGCCACAATAAGAAATTAAGAGAGCTTTTCTTGCTAAATGAGCAGAGCTGGAAGCCTCAGTCCATCAAGGACTCAGGTCCAGTTAAAGCAGTTTACAAAGGGGAGAGTATGTTTGGTCCATTCTATTCTTCAACATCAGTCAGCTGCCATAGGCCCTGGATGCCTATGGGGATGAGCTTTCCCAGCCCAGAGGGGAAAAAAAAACCCCTCCTGGGGAGGGTTACTGTCTCTATAGGATGAGCCACACCGATTTCTGAGGGGCTTAAGTTCCCAGTGGCTTGTGGACAGGTTCATGAACAGAAATATTCACACAACTCATATGTGAGGTGACATGAGAGGGGTTTCCAGCTCAGATCTGCAGCTCCCAGACTTACACAAGCAGACAGCAAAGCTGGTTTAGAAATGGCAAGCCTCTCAGAAATCAAAAATTGGGAAGTGGAGAAAATACCTCTTGGTTTGAAAGCTGTTCCTCTGCCTGGAGGTGGTGATTTCAAGCTTCTCTGTGCTGCATGAAAGACTGAGATGCTCTGTTTTGTGCTTCCACAGAAGACCTGAGAGGCATTTGTGCAGTCCAGCCTCTGCTGGAATATTTCATTAGTCAGATTATTTCATGTAACTCATGGTAAAATAGGGGCAGTTCCAGTTACATTAAAGGGCACTTTTTTTTTTCTCTTACATATTTTAACTACATGTATGCTTTATTTTACACCAGTCAGTGTCTCTTTTACCTAAACAAGAGCAGCAATTTCTGTTCCCAAAAATGAGCTTCATTGGCTACAGCCAAATCCCAGCTGCTGGAGAGAAATCCTGGAAGGGGTAGGACCATTATGAATGCTCACAGGACCAGCTTTTTCTCTGCACCTGCCTACCCTAAAGCAACTTTTCTGTGTTAGAAAGTCTGAATATGGAATACAGTTTCAACCTAAGGAGATTGTACCTTTCTAAGGGAAACGTGAGTAAAATAATATCTTTTTCAGTTAATAGAAAATCAGAATTTTTTTGTGGTGTCTGTCATTCCTGGGCTTGAGTTCAAGATTAAATGTGAGCTTTCCCTCTACTTCCTATTTCCATCTGGACGTAGCAACCTGATGCAAAGCCATGCATTTGGTGCCTTCAGCACCCTGTGATCTGTGTGAAGAAGGGACAGGGAAGCAGGAGACAGAAACAAGAAAAAGAAGCAAAAGGAAATTAAAAGCAAAAAGGAGAAGGGAAAAAATGGAAAAGGAAAAGGAGAACTGAGGTCTGAGGTGGGCTGTAATGCCTCCAATAGAAATGCCCCACAATGAGTTCAATAGTTGAAGCCAACAAGGAACTGTACTCTGAATATATACAGGGCTAAAACTGGATGATTTTAAAAAGCCAAGAAGAAATATTTCAGATGGATAAAAAAAATGAAAAGTTGTTCACCTGAATTTCCTGGTGCCTGATTCCCAGGCATGAAATGAGTGCATTAAAAATCTTGTTTTACACACGGACTTCACAGTAATCAAAATTTCCTCTTTCAAAATGACAGGCTTTGAAAGCTCCTACTTTTGTGTGTGTTATGTAATAAATTGTATTGCAACCTTATATAAAACAAGCAGTGCAATATCCTTAAGTTTTGATGTCAAGCAAAAGCTATAATTTCCATGTCTTGGTGGAAAGAGGACCTTGGGGTTACAGAAACGACACAATTAACCAAGACCCAGAGTGTTCCTGGACACAGAGGCCAGTGGTCAGGAACAGCTTGCAGCTTGGATCGTAAATACTCTTAATTTCCAGGGCAGGGTGAAGCAGTCCCAGGTATGGATGTGCATCCTCTGGAATTGCACCTGGGCACCTTTTAAGGTGGTGCTGGCTGGAATGGGCCAAAACAGTGTCAGAGAAAGTTGGATCTGTTTGTTGGGGCAGACAACTGCATTCCCATGCCCAGCACTGTGTCCTCTCATGGTTTGATGCACTCACCTTGATGTAACCTCAATGTCTAATTGACCCAGGTCCTGGTGACCTGGCCAGGTAGCCATCCTTTAGCTCCTGTGAAGATGTTACAGTTCTTTGGTTGACTTAATTTGTCCTGAATTATTGTCTGGAATCCTTTCCATGCACTTGTGTGTCTTCCAATCATGCTAATTAGTGGCACAGGGCAAAATATAAAATAACCATTAAAAGTCATATGGACCTGAGATACAGTGTCAGGTAATCAGCATCACCAAATGGCATTGATAAACTCTCATAGGCACAGAAATGGTTTGTATTTCCACATTTCCATTGAGTAGCTACAGGTACTCAGCTGACCTCCTTACTTTTTCCCCACAGTGAATTCTTCACATCATTTCATCTCCTCCTTCTTCCTAAGGGGAGAAAGTAACACCCAATGTGCCTTAATAGCAAATACCTGTGACTGGGGAAAAGAGTGTGAAGCCTTTTCCTCCCTAGCCATTCCTGTGGAGTGGTCTGAAGAAGACCTTGCTGAGCTCCCTGCCCCTCCTGCTGCTGAAGCGCTCCCTCGGTGTTGCCTCGGCTGCTGGACGGCAGTGGGAAGAACTGAAACACCAAAGGAGGCCCAGGAATGACTTTAGGCTGTTCATGATTTGTGGGGCCACAGGCAGTGGGGTCTATGGGAGGGCTGACTCCGTGATGCCCCACAGCTGCTCCAGAGGGGAACAGGGCATCCGCTCATGTCCCCCTAACTGCATTATCTCCTCACGGAGGATTACATATTCCAAATCAAATTCACGACCTAAATGGATTTTGGTGAGGTAATTCTCTTGTTCCCAAACAGAAAACATGGGGAAAAGTGATGAAAGTTAGGGTTTGCTTCCAAATGCTAATATACTTAGCAACAATAAAGTTTAGAAACTGAGTTATAAAGTGAAAACAGAATGAAAAAAACAGTGCTTTCCCTCTCCAACCACATGCTTTGGAACACTTAGAAAGAGCTTTTGTTGTGAATTGCTCCTTCAAACGCGTCTGTGGGTTGAAGCAAATTTCTATGGCTGTGACGCTGAGGCAAGGGACACGCTGACCTTCCCCAGGGTGACCCCTGAGCGCTGGCTGGCTGGGGCAGACCCAGACCTCTGCCTTCCTCCCAGCTGCCACCGCTGACAATGGGCAGCCCCAGCACAGCCCTTGGCTCCGGCGTCCCAGTGGTCAGAGTGGCATTAGGGATCAGCGGCGATAATCCCTCATCCCTGTGGAGAAGGGAGGAGGGCAAAGGGAGAGGTTGGAGACTTCGTGACTTTCTCATACCAGAATACACTTTTTTTTTTTTCCCTTTACGAGACTGCAGCAGTTATTTTTATTTCTGTTTTAGGAACAAGAAATCTAGTTTTAGTAATTGATGCCACGTTGAAAAGAATAGAAAGTTGAGGCATGCTACAACTTTTCTTCAGAGCAAGTGATCTAGATCTAATCCCCTCTGTTTCATCTGAAAAAACCACTTGCGTATCCGAACATAAGAGTAAATTAGCATGTGCCTATGAATACTAATGCCGCATAAACTCCACTTTAAGCCTTTAAAAATGAATAGCACCAAGATAACTAAATGGGAAGAGGCAAATTCAGAAAGAACATTAGCATTGTCCTTAGGCACTTTGAGGAAAAATGTTTAACTTTGCATCAAAAATATTAAAATAAGAGGCTTTGCAAGCTGGAAAGTGACTAAAAAAACCTTTGTGTCTAGGTTGATAGTTCAAGATGCACATTTTTTATGCTAGAGAATAGATCTCAAAGGTGCAGTTGCACGTGCAATTGCATTTGGGGGTTAATATTTTGTGCTGTTTAACCCAATCCAGACAGATTATTTTTTAAAGAGGGAAAGGAATCTTTCACCACAGTGAGGACTGCTTTCACACTTTTTTGCAGATCTCTTGTGGGCGGGCTCAGTAGCCTAGCAGCAACCTAGTGTATATATAGGAAACAAGCTCTCACCTCTCTGTTTTCAAAACAGGTCTGGAGGTGGAGGAGAGATTATAAGGGCATCCTAGGGCAGAAAGGACCTGATTTAGTTATGGAACCATAGTATCCCTAAAAATAATGATCCCTGTTCATCCTCTGGAAGGCTGCTTTGGTAAAATTAGAGCAATATGTTTTTTCTCTCTGGGAATCATGATTACAGAAAAGTTCCAGAGCATATAACAAGGTCAAAAAGCATAAGAAAATGTTACTGTCTCACACTCCTGAAAGGAGAATAACTAGAAATAGCTGAATTGGGATGGAAGTCTTGTTGGGCATAGAGAATCCATACTCTTACCGACTCTGACTGCTGCTGCATTTCAAGCAGAGAAAGGACGTGGAGGGAAAGAGGGGAATGGGAGCACAGAGAAGTGATGTCCCTTGTCTGAAGTCACCTAGCAAGTCACTAGCACAGGTAGGAATATGGAAATGTGAGTGTACCTTCATCATTCCCTTCAGTTGTTTGAGATTCAGGACTATCACGATTGTTGTGATCCAGCACAAGGGAAGGTGGCACTCCCATTGCCACTCAGGCATGATGCTGAGTGTGTTTTCCTTCCTTTCTCCTCATTCTCTGTGTTTCTTACATGATCCGTGTTGTTGTAAGTTTGCTATTTTGGGCAGGGTGATGCAAGAAAATTGTGTCATCTCAGGCATTGCTGAGAACCCTGGGAGTGACTGAGGCATTCACCTGCTCTGGGCTGGTCCACACCCCTCCCACACTTACATGCCAGAGTCTCCCAGTCCTGTATGTGGCATTTACTGTCTATGAGCTTATGTGACTGGAGAAAAATCAACCCCACCAGTCCTGTTAGCTGGGTGCCATCGTTACCAGAGGAGAATGGCTGCATCTCTGTTACTGCAGGGGAGAATTGCACATCGCTGAGGTCAGGAGCCGTGTGAGCCGAATTTCAATGATCTGCAGTAAATGCCGAAATAGATGAAGAAGCCCATCCAGAGAACCGTAGTGTAAACAGCTGGGTTATCAAATGCATTGCAGGAAAGGAGAAAAAGGAGGTGTGTGTAGGAACTTGGAGTTGTGACATTGCAAGTGGCAGCGTAATGTGCTCTGTCGCAATGTTGTGTGCTCCTTTGCAATGTTTTGTGCCCTGTCGGTACCTGTGACATGAAGCTGCCTTACTGATTGCCCAGACTGGGAAAATCTGTCTGTAGAAGGAAGGGAGAAAAGAGATCTCTTTTTTTCCTCTCCTCCCTGAGGGCTTCACAAACAAGTCTAACAAGATCAGTCCCCTGCCAATAAAACCAGTCCTGGTTGATACGAAGCCTTGCCTGTCTTAAACGGCCCCTGAGACACTTAACCTGCTGGATTGCCTCTCTGCAGACACCTGCCTGGGCAGCAGCAGACTAAACAAACAGGGATTCTCAACTGCACAAAACTTGGCCCCTTTCAGCGGGGCTCCCATCTGTTAAAAAGCCATTGTCTGAGCAAGTGTTCAGCTAGCTGGGGAGGCAACGCTCTTGCATATTGAGCTGCCCCTGTCCCCCATAAAAGTCCTCTTTAGCATTTTCTTTTCTCCCCTGTTTCCATCGCCTGATTTATTCATTGGTTTCACCTCTTCTCCCCTCCCCCTGTGGTTCATAAGGAGGGCCTCGTTGTCTTCTGTACCTCGGGGGTCATGTCTTTTCAGTCACCGGGACAATACCCGCTGCTGGCATCTGCTTCCAGATCCAATCAGCCATATTGTGATCACATCCTGCCAGAGAATTGTTCCTTCTTTTGCTCGGCTTTGTTGCCAATTTCATGCCATGTATTGCTCCATGTTTTGTGCTTCATGAAGCTGTCACTGGCATAAAAGTGGCCTGACCAGGGTCGTAGTAAAAGGGGTGGGAATGAAACATCCACCGAAATGTTGAGCAGGCCACCCACGGGCCCCACGCACGCAGGCACACACACACACGCAGGCAGGCATGCAGGCACATACACAGCATCCCACCCTGTGGAATTGCCATCCTGCTGAGCTGCTTTATGCTCTGCTGAAGGAGCGGAAACTTTGGTGGGGAGCTGCGAGCTGTGACTTTTTTTTCCCTCCCCCGTAGTAAAGATCAAAAGCAGATTATTTTCTTGATATTTCTGGAGGATCTAGGCTGCCTTATATCAGATAAGCTTTAATAAGATCTGAGTATGAATCACAGAAATGGTTAATCAGGCAATTGAAAATGAGTCTGAGTTTTTAGTGGGTGCAGAGGGAAAAATACCCTTTAAAAAGAAATTTCGTGGAAAAATTGCATCAGTGACATGCATCAGTCTGGCCTCTAGCTTTCCATTCCAAAAGCCCTTCTAGAAGTTACACCAAGGTCTGCTGAAAATTGTGACCATCCTCTTTGGTCTGGACTTGGATGTAGTTTAGTGAAGACTGAGTCTTATGATGCTTTTAATGTCCACAAGACAGGGCACAAGCCCAAATTGTTAAGCAGAAGAAGATGAGCCACCTCTGCAAAATCAAAAGTAGGCTTGCACGATGGCAGAGAATTTGGCCCACTGTTCCCCATGGCAGAATTATTTCTCTCCTTGCAAAATACCTTGAAGTTAAACAAAAGTGAATTACATGTTTGTTTAGACGTAAGTAAATGGAAAGTGTAAACCTCTCTGCGTTGTTCTTGGTTTTGATTTATCTTATTGCATGATCAATTGTTGTGGGTGTTTTTTGTGACGTGACAAACTCATCTGATACTCCCCTGTGTACCCCCAGCCTCCATTTGCTGAGCACTGGGAAGATTTTTTATGTTTATTTCCTGCCTGTCAGAGCACCCAGTAAACCTTGGGGAAAGGGCTCATCCCTTCCAGAATACAAAGTGAGTCCAAGCAGGGTCAGGGGGACTTCTCGGCTCTTCTTCTAAAGGGAAACTGATTCCCCATTTCCTTTCTTTTGGCTCGCTGCTGTCACTTGCATTCACACTGGGTACCACCTTCCCATGCTAATAACCCAATGGCAATCAATAGAGCTGTTCATGGAAGGCAGAAAAGGAGAGGGATATGCTCACCCCCCTCTCTCTTTATGCCACGGTGCTTGACAAGTGGGTTGGGGAGCAGGGACAGGCCCATGCTTCCCAGGAGCGGGTGCCAGGCACCAGGCAGCTCTCTGCATGGAGCCAGTGTGAGCCCCTCTCTGCGTGCCCAGAACTCAGTTCTTCTCTGAGAGTCTGCTTCTTTTGGCCCAGTTTATACCATCCAACTACACAATAAATCCAGCGAGAGCACCTCGAGTTCTCTTCAGAGGAGGGACAGAGGAACACCTCATACGAAGGTTTTCTAAACCCTGTGACCCTAATCCTCTGTCAGGAAGGCCAATGGGCAGTTAGGTACCAGGTGCAAAGGCAGAAAGGTTATGGTCTCTGACTATGTCTCCTCTGGAACTGGTGCTTCTGAGGTAAAACCTTGGCAGAGCTGAGAACTTCAACACCTCGGGATCCTCACACACAAGCTTCCCATCTGCAGAGGTGCAAGCAGGAAGTGAGTGGGAGAGGAGAGGAGAGGAGAGGAGAGGAGAGGAGAGGAAGAGCAGAGGACCTGTCCCCCTCTCAGTGCACTCCAAGGAGCTGCTTTCGGGATTCTCAGAGCCTCTCTGGAAAGTTTCCTGGTAGAGCCTATAATTCCTGCAGCAACCCATGGTCCTCAGCATGCACTCACAATCTCTTCTCCAGAAGTGCCCAGCTTTTATTTATATTTAAAACTGAGCTGGAGCACTCAGTGAGAGAGGCAGTGGCAAGAGTAGGAAGGCAAGAGGCAGCTTTGTGGGAGTGTGTGTGTGCGAGCGCGTGTGTGGTGTGTGCATGCGTGCGTGTGTTAAACAATTTCATGGACATCTGTCATGCACAGTTAACTTTGCATTGCTGCATTTTCAGTTGTAGGCCCAGGCTTGGCCGTCAGTGATAAAGTAGCTGGCAGTTTTCAAAAAGCCGCTGGATAACAGAGCATGAATCATAAAACACACTACTGTGTAGCAATATCCAAGTTCATTCAATGCAATGAAACCATGCAGAGGACCTTTATTCCCAGCTAATTATGTGGAAACGCCTAAGACAATAAAGCATCTGGTGGTCTTTCTTCCCCATTTCAATTTTTCTCAATATTGTGACAGGAGAAAGCATTGTGCCTTTCCCAGGGTAGTTGCTGTGAAGAGGAGTAAAAGCAAGGGTCAGGGAAGAGCAAATAGATGAATTTATAACTTTCTTTTTATTTATTCCTTTCTCATTGTTTCTCTGGAGACTCTTCCTTCAGGGCTGTATTTTCAAACCACTATTCTCACTACACTCTGCCTGAATACTTTTTTTTTTTTTTATAATACCACCCAAACTGCCAGGCCCCTCTGTGTTCACTGTCTTTTTTCTCCCCTCTTCCCCAGATGCATCCAAGGGTTGAAATCCAAGTCTGTGATCTCTGCTGTGATCTCCTAGCTATTAAAACAGAACCAAAAAAATTAGAAGTCTAGAAACAAGTAGTGTTTTCTGAACAGGGAGAGAAAGAGTTTGGTTCTGAGAGTGTTTTAAGTAAGTTTGGGGCTTCTTGTAACAGAGGCTCCACAACTCTGTCAGGCTCATTTCTGTAAAGAAAATGAAAATCAATTTTCTAACAGAAAACTTGAAATATCCTCATAACAAATTATTTCTGTATTGCAATTTACTTTTAGGCCATCAAATGACAACACTTTTTAAACTCTTTCTCCCCTGGCTCTCAGGTTATGGTGCTCATTAGTGAATATTTTAAAAAGGTCTCTTAATTCTGTATTTCAGAACAAAGCACACAAGCTTGATTTTCACTAGAACACCCTCCTTCATCAGACTATAGAACATTTTTTTCCTTGTGGGACGAAGGCTGAGAGGACAAAAGAAAACAAACTAGCCAATATGGTACAAGGGGGGTTTCAATTTTGAGAAAAGAATAAAATAATTATTTCCCTGGTTGCTGATGAGGTGTCTGACTAAAAGTAATACCTTCTAAGTCTTAAAATAGGTTTTGTTTTGTTTGAGTGATGAAAATTATTGCTGTCCTCTGACGAAATCTGCAGGAGGAGTCTGATTTGGATCCTTGCTCTGCTAAGACCTCACCTGCCTTGGCCAGATGTAGTGAGGCTACCTGGAGCTCCCTGCGTTGGGAGTGACTGCTCTGAAATGTTTAGTAGATGCTAACAAGCAGATGCTCCAGGAGGCAGCTCATCCCCATACCAAGGCAAATCTTCCAAAGGGATAAAGAGTGAAGAAGCCTGAAAACTCAGCCTAGACCCATCTCTTCATTTTTTTCCTATTGCATTGCAGTATCATAGAGAAAGGATAACTCAGTGTTAAATAAACTTAAATGAAAGAAATAATGAAATTAGAAAGAGAGAAAGGTAAGCCGTTTTCCTAATTGGCTAATACCTGAGATTTTTTTCTCAAGACTAAATATTCCACAGGTTTCAGACTGTATCCTCTTTTTGGGGCCCTCTCCACAGCCACTGTGATATTTAAAGTCTGTGCAGCAATCAGCGGTTTCGCCTCAAAATGTACAGGAGTGCTTTTCATCCTCAGGCTTTAAGTATTTGCAATTGATACAGCACAGAATGAGACTCAGCTTCACTGTGAGAAAACGAACCCTTAGAAAGGAGCTGTGCTAGCAGAGACCAAAGGCAACAGGAGATATAGACAGGACAATATCCAGACTAGGAAGATTTGTACTTACCATGGATTTAGGGGAAGTAGAGGTGGAAGTGCCAAGGAGGAACTCCTAACAGACCAAATGCATGGCAATGTGTGGAGGAAGCAGGAGGAAGCAGGAATGAGTTAGAGGGAGTGTATCTGATGGGTGCAGCTTGAGGCTGAATTTCATCCACTGACACAGTAAGGAAAGGTTTTCACGGTGGTAGTGTATTCTTAACTCCTGAAAGGACATGACTACATTAAAACTCCTGCCTCTGGGAAATATTTTAAGCAGTATCTAAATTTTAAATAGGAAGCCTGGGTGAGGGAGGGGCTGCAGTGCAGCCAAAATCACCCATTTATTGAGTACTGCACTCAAATTTCTGCTACTTGATCCCTTGCATTAAGTATAGGTCAAATCGCTCTGTCCTTTCCTACTTTTTAGGTTTTCAGTAAACAAAACAATAATTATGGCCCTAGCTTTGACATCTAACTGTGAATGTTATCATTAATTTGCTTCTAATATTTCAGTTGCTTTGTTCAGTGAAAGAGTTTGTGATTGACAAATACACATTCCTGTTACTAGCCTGCCTCTCCTTCACACATAGCACCCAACCAAAACAAGACTTGAAACATGAAGCAGAGAGAAACATAAAAATTAAAAAGGGGCAAGAGAAAAAAAAAGCAGAAGCAGGAGAAAATAGGCAGAAATGATCAGGTGAAGCTCAAGGATTTGCTAGCTCTGCAGGCAAATCAGACTTCTTTCTTCCTCTCAGGCATTTACATAAACATTAACATTTCTTCCCCTCTCCTTTGCTCTTCAGAGTGACACTACTGGACTTTTGATAAAGCCACAGGTTCATGTGGCACATCTGTCTTCTATTTGTTAGTGAGGGCGAACACTTGTGCAGGAGTAAAGTTCTGCACTTTGGCAAAAATCAAATACGCTGTGTTCAATAAAATATTTAATGTTGCCTTTCACCGTAAGGTTTACAAGCACCTGAAGGTGTGGGGAATGTTTTACAGCCTTGAGTGCATGTAAAGCCATGTAAACCATAACCTAGGATTGTCAGGGAAGAGAAGGTTGGAAAAAGGAAAAAAGATAAGTGTGTTTGTTGAAAGCTGAGCATACGAATATGAGAATGGAAAGAAGGGGAAAGAAAACAGCTATCTAAACAAATATTCAATTTTAAATTGGAATGGTAAAATCCTGGAGTTGCTATAATTTCACAGTTGGCTGCAGCATGGTGAAATGGGTATATCTGAAAAGGTTACATTTCCCAGTCATGTCATGGAAAAACATTCGTAAATATCTGTGTTACGTAACAGGAGTTTCAGCATCAGAAGGCTGCGCAACAGATGCATGCTCAGAAATGCCAGTACACACTCAGAAATGTTGTTTTTCTGACATTCCTAGAATTAGGAATAGCCTGTCAGGAGGCTGTGACCACAAGTGACAATTGTGCAGTGGGAAATGCAGGTGCACCAGGTTTTGTGTGGTTTCAGCAGCGTGCCGAGTGGGAGTGCATTTCTGCTAACAAACCCGTTACAGCCTCCCTGGAGAGCTGAATCCTAAATGTGTTTCTGTTTCTGCTCTTATCCTCCCACTGCTCTCTCTGAGCAGTTAAAGGATTTGACTCATTCATCCCCTCCCTTTGTCTCCCAATCCTTATCCTTCCCAGCAAGCAATTACTATTTCTTACTATACAATTTTTTGTCACATGGATTATTGTCCTAATTACAGTCCCTGCCTGGGAGACTCAGGTGTAGAAATTAGTTTGTTTGCTAGAGTTGTCCTCAGGTGATTGTTTCATCGCCATGTATTTATAAGGCTTTTTGAAGCCACTCCAAAGGGAAATGAAAACTCCCCAGACCTGAGCCAAATGACATTATCTTCGTTTGGCGGGCTGAAGAAGGCAGCTTAGTCTTAATTATTAATGACTGAGTGTGTAGAATACCCTTCTGGTGACTGTACGTGTCTCACTTCCACAGGCAGGATCACATGGGGGCCTGCTTAGGGCTACATGGCCTTGTATTCACTGACACCCTGTTACACAGCACAGACCCCTGTGGGAGTTCTCCTCCATAAAGCTGAGCAAATACATGGCAAAAGAGCAGTGGGAAGCCTGGTGAACAGTCACACTTCTTGCCATAAACCAGGCTGAGGTTTCCTGTGGATGGGGTGGTGCTGCTCTCACTAGCACTTGTTTTCTCTTGTGCTGTTGCCTTGGGACAATATCCAGGACAGCCAACCCTGCTTCAAAGCGGGTTGCAGACCCTGGAAAGCCTCCAGACCAAAACTGCTGTACCTTCCCTTTTGTTGTTTACATTTTCACATGCTGGATGGCATCAAAAGGTGGCTAAGCTGGCATCTTTTGTGGAAGTGGAAAGGGCCATATGATAAAACTACTATTCTTGATCAGCGAAATGTGTCCAATAACATGGCCCACCATGGAACCAGGGAGAAGGTGGGCTGGAGGTCCAAGTGCCTCTTTATCATCCAGATCTCCTCCCTGAAGCAGAGGTGGCATGAATGACTGCAGAACAAGTGCCAAGTGCCTGTCATGGCACACCTAGACAGAGTAATAGTCCTTATCCTGGCTGCTTGTGGCAGCACACTGCCTTCCAAGAGAGCTCTTCATCCATTCTTTCTAAATAATCAATTCAGCTGCAACTCAGAAAACTATGTAAGCCAGAAGTTTAGTGGGGGGGGGAGAAAAGGGGATCATCCACAGGTGACTGAGAATTCAGTTAACACCCCAAGTATACAGCTAAGACACTGGAAAGATGCTGAAAAGATGCTGAAAAGATGCTGAAAAGATGGGCTATTTGGTCTATGCCAATCTCTGACCTAAGTCCCTATTTTGCTCTCAGTCTCCAAGCTAGAATTACTTACAGAGCAGGTTCGGATTTCAGTAAAATGCAGTAAATGTTATCAGTGAACTTTCCATCTACCACCTGATTGGGAAATGCTTGAATTATTCCCAACTTTGCAAAGTCTAAAAGTGTTCAATTTTATTGATCACTTTGATTTTGGCACCCTGCACAGACCAAGGAGCCTTACAGTAATCCACTGAAATCCACGCAGTTCTGGGGGCTGCTGGCACAACTCTGTCAGGTTACTGAAATCATTGTATCTTGGGGTTGAGTGTTTGTTTTGAGTATTTTGTTACATTTATGTCACAAGGTAAATGTTTAGAAGAGATTTCAAATCTGCAAAGTTTACAACAGCACTAGCAGAGGTCAGCAGCTCCTGCAGTCCTACAGACAATCGAGAGTGGGCTTTTTTAAAAGCAAAGTATTTTTCAAGTAAAATTTTTAATTTATTATTTTAGATAACTTAGTCCTTCCAGGAGTTTGGAAAAAGGAAATTAAGGCACCTGGAACATTCTTTTCATGATCCTCTGGTAAATAAGCATATTTTGGTTCAAAAAAATAAGGTTAAACTTGGTTAAAAGGTTAAAATGGACATTGCTTTTGAGACAGAAGAATTAAAACCAAACCAGAGTCTTATGCCTTCAGAAAGCTTCCTGATATGCTGGAAGGGCTCTGTTATGTTAGTGTAATATCCAGATGCTTCACAAATATACTGCAGAAAAACAGCATCATGAATTAGTATGTGTTTGAAGTTATCTGATGGAGATTTCTGTCGGGTTGTTTTTAAGGCTATAGTACTCTGGTAGTTTTTTTCTTCCTTTTGGGCGCTTCAATAGAAGTTCCTATGCAAAACCAGCACAGCTGTAGGAGTTTTGAAGGAAGCTTGCTATCATCTCAGCAGACAGGCTGCTGGCATGGATGAATTAGCACAGCTGCCGCCTACAACGTGATCTAATTCACATGGCCATCAAAAAAGGGCAGTTTCAGTTTGTTAACGTGTTACTTGAACAAGTGATTAAAAGACACAGTGAAGTTCAAATGGTGAACAGTTTCCCAGATTCTGACTTCATACAAGCAATTTGATACTTTCAATATTGCTTTTGTATTCTTGTTCTCTGTTAACTTTCTTGATTCCACCTTAATGGTTTGTTTTTATCTGGGCTTCAACAACTCTGCTGGATGCTACTCTTCTGTTTGGAAATGGGATTCCATATTACATCAGCCCTGTGATCCTGCTGCTCATGTGCTACTTGTGAGTAGAGGCACAAACATGCTTTCAATCCAGCATTTTATTTACAGGGAAATTTGGCCAAATTCTTCTGCTGTGAACTGAAAAAAAAACAAAAACAAAAACAAAAAAAAACAACTATAAACTATTTGGGGGAGAAAGAGAGGAGGGGAAAAGCTCCCTGCTTTTTACACTGTTGAAACATATGTTCATAGTTTTGGGAGGGGGGGAAATGAACTGATTCCTCTGTCACAAAATCAAAGCAAGGGGGAAAAAGGAAGCCACTGTGGTATCTTTGCTTTCCAGCACTGACAAATCTCCATCCTCGCCCACAGGCAGCACGTTGTATGCACAGATGGATGGCGGCATGGCCCAATAGCATGGTCCTTTGTAAAGCAAAAACTCTGCCAACTCCCAGGCCAAAAATCTCCCACAGGGTCCCCGATGAGGCAAATTTCCAATGGCAAGCAATAAGAACACAGGCAACAAAGGCCTTGGCAGGGCTGGGTACTGGCTGCTCCTCGTGGCTCTTCCAGGGCTCCTCAGGTTGCCAGCATGGTGCCAGCAGGAGCAGTTGATGCCACCCAGCTCTGTGCTGGCAGATCCCAGACACTCACCCAAGCTGTCCAAACAGCAGTCTGCCTCCGGGTCATGGAATAGCAGTGATGGTGAATTCAGGTCCAGCCCTGCTTTTCATCCCAGCTGTGAGAAATGAGGAACTGAGGTGAGGACATCTGCTGTTGCTGCCCTCAGCTCTGGCTGCTCCAGGGGCCAGACAGCGGCATTTTTATGGGGTGACTGAGGAGGGTTCATTTGTAAGACACTCCAAATCTAGATATTCTCTTCCAGTAGCCATGGAGAGTTGATGAGTGGGGACTGTCTAAGAGAGATGATCAGGGCAGTCTGACCATCTCAGATTCATTCAACTTATCCACATCCACTGTAACCACTTCGCGTGTCCCCAGTTTGTAAAACAGCTCGGTGGGCAGACAAATCAGAATTTAGCCCAGTACTTTTGCTTTATCTTATCACCTGGTGTGAACCCTTTGGATTAGTAACGCAGCAGAAACAGTGCCAGTGTCAACAAACCAGGGAAGAGCCCAAATGAAGAGCCTCACTCTAGAGCTGTGTCTATAGTAAACTCCTGTAAACAAGGACCCATCCCTCCACTCTGACATACAAACGCAACACTAGAAGCACACAAACCAAATCTTGTTCTGCTGGGCAAGTGTTCAAACACAGGGCCTTGTCTGCTGTGGTGCAAGTCTGGAAATGTAAGTACTCACAGCCAGTGTAAGCCAGATGCTGGCATGTTCCCACACTCCCTTGGTGCAGGCTCACAGCAGTGCTGAGTTTTGCCTCTTCCAGAAATTCCTCCCACCCTTCCCTGGGCAGCATCTTCCACAAAAGTGCTTCTCTGGCTTGTGAATGAACTGTGGGACAGCAAAACTGGCCTGGACACTCATCAGGGAAGGTCAGACAGACCTCTGCCTGGGCTGATGTGCCCCTCTTCAGGGCATTTGTGGGTAGCAGCCAGAGTTGCTGCTGACCAGGGGTTTGGGGAGAAAGGGGGTGAAAGAGGCCATAGGTGTGTGACCTGTACCCAGGCATATGGGTGGATCAGTATCTCCTCCAGGGACTCTGGGGTGCTGCATAGATGCCCCCTCCACCTGGCCCTGTTGCCCCCAGAGACCCTGGGTCCTGAGGCTGTCCTGTGCTTCACAGCAGCTCCTGCATTGGCTCTGTCTTCAGCTGAGGGGATGGTCCATAGTAAAACAACACAGCATTGCAGCTTTTTCTCTCCAGACACAATGCTGAAGAGAAAATCGTGGGGGAGAGCGTGTATCATTTGATGGGAAAGTTTTTGGCGGGTGTCTGTAGCATTAATGTATTTGTTCATGTTGCTATCGCTGCTAAAATGTAGCTCCCCAAAGAATCTCAGCTGACATAACAATCTTTGTGTAATTGTGAGGCATTGCTCTCGCGTTTCTCTCATGTCTTCATTCTCCTCTGCTTAACCTCTTCACCCTCGCCCTCATCCTTGCCTTCTTCAGGCTTGTCTCCTGCTGCGTTGCTGCTAGAAATCACTCTGCTCTCACTCTGTCAGCTACTTACTTATTTCCAAATCACTTCCTTTATTTTACTTCTCAGATTCCTCCACTTGTACAGCGATATATCTGTCTGTGTGTGCTCTCCTACATTTTCCCTCCTGCTGGTTCTTTGACAATATTTCCGTCTGAGGCTCAGGGATTATTTTGTGACACATTCTGTCTTATCTGCTAAAATAGATTTTGCATGGTCCTTTTTAGTTGTAAATACATTGTCTTTGCTGCCTTTCTCTTCTGCAGACTTGATAAGTCTTTCAAAAAGCTGCACTCAATTTGAAGAAAACTTCATACAAGCCTTCTCTATGGAACTAACTAATATAAAATTGTTTCACGTGTTCTGTTAAGAAGCTATTTAGGTATTTAATTCCTGATGACTTGCAGCACAGCATAGGGGCTGCTCCCAGATCCCGTTTTCTTGGTGTCTGTTTCTGCAATGCTTGTCCTGTGTCTGCACCAACACTGACAGAATGGATGGGGGGACACCAGCATTGCTGGGAGAGATGGACTCAGCTGTGAGGTGCTGGCTGATGCTGCTTTTCTTCATTTCTTCGTTCCTACCTTGGTTTAAAAGAAGAAAGCTCCAAAGGAGATTTGAGTTCTCTGCCAATCAAAGCTACAGCAGGACATGAGTGTAGCAGCAGAAAATTGCAGACACACATGCACTGAATCAATGTTTAAGCACTGGAACCAGCTTTCTGATCTCTTTTCTGAATGGTGCCTGGATGAGGGCTGTTTTGATACATAAGCAGGCTCTGGTTGTGTTAAAGGACAGGAAACCTTCAGTGAGCTGGAGTCTCTGCCCCCAGAAACTGCGCTCTGGGTCTGTGTCTGTGTTTGGATGACTTTGAGGAGGAAAAACCTTAGGTAGAGGGGGCTCTTTCCAGCCAGTTCGAGGGTACATGTGTGTGGCTTTGAATTTATGAAAGTACAGGGTTGGCTGGATACGGGTTCCTGCAAGTTTGTGCAGGATGGGGCCTGAAACACAGCTGACCCCTGCAAGCAGAGCTTCCAATCTGTGGGGGATGCACACCGGGCAACCTTCTGGGCCAGGAGATGCTGCCCTCTCTCCTTGCCCCTGCTCTTCGTCGGCTGGGGCAGGAGGGGAGACTGGCTGGGGCGGAGAAAGGAGCTGAGAAATGAAATGAGGCACGAAGGATACACGAGAGTCTTTTATCAGGTACATCTTCGTTTTTCAAGTGCCTATCATATCACGCAAACTGCTCTTGAAGAGCCCTCCATTTACCCTCTCCCCTAATTAAATGTGCACTTCATTAATGTAAATTGGGGGTTTAATGCTCTTGTTGAAATTCTGAAGAAAGTGCTATGGCCTTGCGAAATGCTTAAGCATCATTGCAAATTAGATTAGGGACCAAGAAAGGCAGTAAAATTAGAATGATAATGGTTGATGTGGCTTCCTGACAGGCGTGACTATTCAGGGATCAATGGGATGGAGAACAGTTTCCCCCAGCCTAAAGCGAAAGGCAGGGACAGACGTCAGCCTACAGATGTGGCTTTTGGAAGCTCTTTCAATTAGTTTAATTTGGTAAATGGTGGGGATTTAGAGGCTCTTAGCCAGTCATACAAGACAAGAATACATTGAAATGTTTTTTCGCTTTTTAACATAAAATAGGATTGGCCNAACTTGGGGCTTTAAAATGGAAATGCTGGCCCTGGGGCTCGTTTGGGAGCTCTCCCTGCTGCAGCCCCGGGCGGGGGTCTCTCCCGAGGGGCCAGGCAGGGGCCCTGGGGACCTCCGGGGAGGCTCCCTCGGCGCGGCTTGGGGAGCGCTGGGGATGGGCTGGGGGGGCAAAATGGTCCCTAAACACTGCGGGTGGTGTGATGGGGGCTTCCTCTGGGCCCCGCCGGACCGAGACGAGGGCCCCCGTCTCTCTGTCGGGGCTCCAAATCGCCACTGCTCTCCCCTCCTCGCACTCCTTTAATCGCGGTCTTTACCTCCGCAAGGTCGGGAAGGAAAAGGCAGCTGGAACCTGCAAACAGCGCTCCTTTTTGTGTCTCTGCCGGAGCCAGGAGTTGGAGCTTGTTTTTTAATCCCCTCACTGGATAGGCAATTGTAGTTAATGAGGTGGAAAACAAGTCCGACAGACAAGTGGCGCTGAGACTTGGCTGGGTTTGCGAGAGGAGGAGGTAAGAGGAGGGTGCTCCTGACTGAGGATTTCTTTACTATAAATGTGCAAATAAAAAAAAATTTAAAAATTAAAAAAAA
>VYXF01009225.1:457688-478573 GCA_013397295.1 Polioptila caerulea | reverse complement strand
AAAAAAGCCCACTAAACCGAAAACCAGGAACATCGGCTTTTATGGAAAGCCAGTGCCTCAGAAACAAATCAAAGGGCGGGAAGCTGTGCGGTGGTGCATGGGGTGACTCCGAGCGCCGCCTGCGCGGAGCAGCCCCATTTAAGGGAGGTCCTCCCTCAGCCGCAAAGCCGAGCTTTCACCGTGAGCCTGGCCAGTTAACTGGGCTCCAATAATGTCCCCTAATCCTCTCTTGACAGAAAATAATTCACGTGCCGTGAGGGTGAGCGTTTGCCGGAGGGAGAGGCTCTGCTTACCAGGAAAGAGCTGTTCGGGATCTGTGGGGTTGGGCAGTTCCCGGGTAGGGTGAGCCCTGCACAAGAAGAGGGGTAGAGCAGCACTCTAAATGGGGTGGCTCCCCTTGTGACTTTAGGTACCCCTTAACCACAGGAAAGCATCCCTATCGAACCTCAGCAGTTCTAAAGTTAGGTTTTGGGTGTTGATGGAGAGGTTGGTGGTGGACCCGTATCTCTCCCTGTTTGGGCAGCGTTGCAGTAATGCAGTACCAGATGCCAGGAGCTCTGGGTGTCAAACACCAAGCGCCAGGCACAAAAGTACAACACGTTCGGTAATTCCTTTTCTACTCCAGCCAGTGTAATGTGCAGCTTTGCTCAGTGCTGGGCAGCTCTGCTGAAGCAGCCTGTGAAATGACTGGGTTTTTCTGGCTGTGCATTCCAAAAGCAGTCCCAGCTCTCTGTCCCAGAGGAGAAGTGTGGCCTGGGACTAGAGCCCCTGATTCCACAGAGCTCAGGATGGAGAGCAGCAGATGAGAAGCTCCTGCAGAGCTTGGCAGGCCAGTGCCTTGTGCGAGCTATTGCTACTGGTCTTTCAATTTCATTAGCACTAAATTCACCTTTACAAAAATTAAATTTTTAAAAACTGCTTGACTTGGCAAGGGCACCAGCTGAAAGATCAAGTTACTGTTTGTAAATGCCAGACATGAATTAATTTAGCAGTGCACTTGTCCTGACTTTATGAAAACATATCCCGAATATTGACTTTTTCTTTCTTCAGTAAAACCTCTTTTCCTTTGATGGGTGAAGCCTCTGTCTCATTCCAGTGGGCTGGTGTTGAGTCATTCTGAAGCTTTTTCAGTGTGCTGCTCATTTGGAAATGTGGACATGAAGTTGCTGGGTCTCTGCTGCCTCCTGGAGAGCTAGGTGAGAGATTTTAATGCTGCTTTTGGGAGATGAGTACATGCAGTGCTCTCAGGACAAACCTGAAAAGTGCGAGCTCCGTCATCTTTTAAACAGAGAGAGTGTAATCACATCTGTCTGCCAGTTACCCCAAAACTTTTTGCCATGGAAAGGGGTACTGGCGGTTTTGCCAAGCTAACCTTAAAAGGAAAAAAAATCAAGTGTTTAAAAAGAGGTGTGTCATTTTTAAAACAACAAGAAAGGCAGATGGACTCCTTGCAAGTGAGAGGAAGTATCTGAAGGTGTTTTTTCTTTATGCCAGTTCACATCCTGAAAGCTGCAGCTACAGAGCCTGAAAGAAGACCAACAAGCACAAAATAGGTAAAAGAAGAGAAAAGAGCAATCAGTAAGCAGAGCAGAAAGAAAAATAACAGGGAAGGAGGTAGTTAACCTCAGGTGTTCTTTAGGCAATCGGTAAGCAGTTTGCTCCTGTAGGTCTCCCTGCAGCCCGCTGGGAAGCAGAGGTTTCCCCTGCTGTAAGGGCATGATTAGGTGTGGCCCTGTGGATCACTCTCACTTATTCAGCTGTTAAAGCAGCTTAAACCCTTATAAGAACATTAACATTTGGGTGCCAATACCAGCTTGACCTTTATTCATAAAGTGCAAAGAGTTGGAAGTACAACAGATTGGTTGCCAGCGATTGCCTTTTATGTGCAGTTTAGAGGCTTTGATTTCTCTCCCCTTTCTTCCTTTAATCTGACATCGCTGCCTTGAATATGTTTGTGCTCTAAGTAAACAGGGCCAGTGCAGGCCTCCCTTTCTGAAGAACTGTGTGTCTGTGTGAGAGTGAGGTGGGGGGTGAGGTGACCTCAAAAAAAAAAAAAAAAGAAGTTTGCCTTTGGAATTAGAGGTTTTAAGAATAGACGGAGGACACCAGGGTTGAATGGAGCTGTTCACAGATCTCCGAGTTGAGCTCCACATCAGTCCTCAGGAGCCCCAGCTATTTATTTCAAATAGCTGTGTACATGGGGAATGAGAATGTAAGGATTTATATTAACTCTCCCGGACTTTTGACTTCATGACATACACAAGAGAGAAACTCCAAGTGGAGCACAACAAAGGTGAAGTGTCTGAAACAGTCACACCATCTTGTCCAACAGCCATCTGGTCCCACCTTTTGTTCTTGGGTTAATTCTGAGATAGGAGATATGCCCAAGACTGGGTTGTAGGTTTTTTTTGTTTTTTGGGGTTTTTTTTTTATTTCTGGTGACTTATTTATGCTGGTTTTCTGTGATTTTCTGGTTTTTACCGATTCTGCAGAGTGATAGAGTCAAATCATGGCTGACTGTTTTCCAGAAGCATGGAGGAAAAGCCAAGAGAAGGAGAATAGAGGGAAATTATGTCTAATGACTCTGCAAAACCAACCAGCAGGATTATTGGCTGACACCATCAAAGCCATCATACATTTGGGACATCCTGGCCTTAATTGCTCAAAAGTAGCAACTTTCTGACAGCTTTGGTAAAGGTGAACCGACGAATTTCAGTGTTGTTTGGGCACTTGGCTCTGTCTTTGAAACTCCTTTTAAGCTTTTAGTGCTGGTTTAGACAGCTTTTTGATATTTTTGTTTATAGCATACTTGTCTTCCATAGATCATCCTGCAGTGCTTTGTAACAATCTGCTTCGTCAGGATAGCAGTTTTCCAACCACACTGTTTATGCATAAGTATGGCCTAGAGAACTGGATTTAAAAAAAAAAAAAAACCCAGCAAAAACCACACTGTCTTTTAGAGGTCATCCAGCTACGTCTGCAATGGACCTGATGATTTGTCTTCAGAGGAAATACCTTTTAAATTCGTGTGGTACTTCCATCTTCCATCTACAGCTGGAGATCTTGGCTTTCTGCTTAGACTGATGCTGCAGGGAAGCAATCTTTTCTATTCTGCCTCCCCCAGCAGTGGGGTAATCTTGGCTTTTCCAGGTGTCTGTGTCTCTTGGCCATTGTGTAACTGTCAGGAGATTTTATCCTGCCCTTGTCCTGCATGTCAGCCTACCCCAGGCCTTCTTGCCTTCTCCAGGACTTCTAACCCCTGCCCAAAGCTTTCTCTTCAATAAAAGTGCTTTTTTTTGTGCTGACAAAATATATCTTTATAGCAGAGGGAAGGTCTGAACGAACATTTCAAGTCTTACCTGTCACAAGCCATTAGCTGAATTGCTTAAAGAAATCCCCTGACAAGTGTAATTGCTGGTTTTGTGTTACAGAGCTTCATGATATTGCCCACAAGAAGAAATTCTTTTACAAAAGCCCCTTCTGTTTAATAAAGTAATTTGTTCCAGTTACAGTGATAATAAAATTGCTGAAATGAAACAGGATTGTTCAATGAGGACCTGAATCCAATTTGCTGTACTAGTACGATTACACTTTTATCTCTGTGTTTACTCATTTGTAGAATTGCTACCAGACTTTTTATACGCAATTAATGGGATTAATGGTTCCCAGTACAGGAAAGACAGAGCCCAGGAGCACAGCACCTTATTTTGTGTGTCAATGACACACCAGCCTTTAGTGGAGCGCTGCCTCAGGGTGTAATTCAGTGTAACAGGCTGCTTTCCTCTGTTCTTTGCAACAGGTGGAGGGAATCTCGTGGTATTTGATCTCTTGGTTGGTAGTTGCCACGTTTGTACTGCTGTAAGGTCAGAAGAGTTGCTTTTGTGCCACTGCTAAGAACAGAAGTTTATCTATGATTCCTGGGGGGGAAAGGGGGCAAGACACGACTTTGAGTCCTTTGAGTTCAACACAACTATGAAACGATTCTTTATTCATGCCTCTTTTTTTTTCTTCTTTGCAAGTCTAGAAATTACTAATTGAAGATTTGTGAACCACAGAAAAGGATGATTTTTCACTTCATGGTGGTGGAGGGAGTGCCCACAAAGATAGATCTACACTAACTTTTCCCTGTTAAGATTCTGCAGAGAGGAAGATGGAGGAGAAAACCCATAGTGTGCTGATGTGGCTCACAACTTATTACACTGGTGCCTCTGAACCTGATGTGGCCTGACCAAATCTTCCCAGCCCAAGGCATGCAGGCTAGTTGGCTTCACAGGTCACACATTCAAATAACATGTGCCAGCTTTTGCTGTCTGTTTCCTGGCACTCTTGTAACAATTCCAAACCTATAAGACTGATATTTGACCCTCTAAAACTGGCATTATTCGAGGTCTTTAGTAGAGAAAGCAATCAGTGAGCACAGAAAGGGTAGTTTGTTTGCTCCCTAAAGCTTGCCGTGAGGTGACTTTAGGTGCAGGATCCAAATGCTCCATCAGTCCCTTCAATCCAAGCACAAACATGTTTAGCTCCTAGTGAGGGAATGCAGGCATGCTCTGTGTGGTTATTAATGTTCCTCTGCGTCCTCATGGCACCAGTGCTGCCCACACACAGAGCCAGAGCCGGCGCTGCTCCAGAGCTGGCAGTGTAGGCAGCAGCCTGCACAGCCTAAGGATTTCCAGTCCTGGAGACAAACTGAAGGCCCCTCTGACATGTTACTAACTCAGGGATATAAGTGGACTGCACTAAAAACCAGACAGATTAACTTGCTAGGTTTGACTTAAATGCCTGCACTGGAGGGGAAGAGCTGGCCAGCTTCCTTTGGGGCACCCCAGCCTGGATGGGATTTTTCAAGGGCCTGAGGGTAGCTCCCAGCTCCAGGGAATAAGGCTGAATTCTTAGTTCAGAGTTCACAGCTGAGGTGGCCAAGTGGGTTTTGTGCACCTAAGTGCTATCTGGAAGAACCTGCTTTTCAGAAGAAGGGTGTTCCTTGCTCCAGTTAGATATTTTTATATTTAGTAAGGGAGCTGGACCTCAAACACTGGCATGTCTTTTATGCTAATTAAAAAAAAAATGCAGATAAAATTAGACAACTTCTAAACTGTTCATGTCTTAACACAGAAACGGCCAATGTAGAAATGGTTTCATGATGCAGTAGTGGAAAATACCAGGAAACCAGGGAAATCATTTACGTGGTGCTTATTTTACTTTAAATTTAATCAGGCTAAGTTTTAGAAGGCAAGTCGCTGACATCTTCCCTTGCTGGAGTTCTGAGGCCATTTAAAGCCTGTAGGAGCCTATAGCTACAGGGGCTGGCTGGAATTCCTTTTGGTGCCAGGTTCAAGCTGCATTTCTTTTAGAACATTGCTGCTCTGTGCTGGGGTAAATGAGAAACCTCAGCCTCATGCCTCGGGTGGCAGGAAGAGCTACTGGCAGTGTTGTGCCTTATGGCAGAGGCTTTGACATGTGGACAAGGAATCTGGAGCAGAAACATGGAGTCTCCTTGTTGCTCCTGTTGCATTGTCTACCCAGCAGGGTTCAGAGCTGGCTTGTGGCAGGGGATCACTGTCCACTGGAGTGGGGGACTGAATGCAAGGTCAAGGTGCCTGAGGGGAGTCTGTAGGTGTCTTGAGTAACATCTGCTCCAGTGCCACAGTTTTTTTTCCCTCTGAAGTCATTAAAGGTGCTGCAGTACTCAAGGGAGAGTACTGGAACCCTGGAGAGGGGACTGCTCTGAGGTGTCAGTCCATTGCCACATTTCTTGATGTGCTGCTCTAACCATTTGGTGGCAGTTAGCAAATGGATCAAGCACAGAGCTCCATGCTATTAAGGATATGTTCAGCATCTTAGGAAACTCATCATGTGTGCACAAGCATCTGCTTTCTTTTCCTAAAACCCCAAACTGCCTTTTTCCCATGGAGAAAAGCTGAGGGGGGTGAGCAGTGACAGCAACTTACTGTGTTTTCTGTTCTCTGTCTCCTTGTGTGCTGAGGATGCTCCTCTGATGTGTGGAAGTTTTTCAGTGCAGAGTGTAGGTGCTTCTGAGTCCCTGGGGATTTCCAGTGTCCACACAATGATGCCTTCTGATCTTTGCATGGGAGTTCTTGAACCCCCCCAAAGTCCTCACCATCTTGCAAAGAGCTTTGGGTACTGATTAGGCTGTTAATAGAATAAATAATAAGTGCTAGCCTAGTTTTCTGCTGCCAGCCTTCTTGACAGTCTTTATTGGACTGTAGTCAGCTTATAAACCCTAGAGCAATAGATTATCCACCATAAACTGTAATGTCTTCTGTACCTTGGCACTTTGTAAGGACTATAACACAGCCTGTCTCAATCACTTTCAGTGTACCGATCAAAGATTTCTGACTTATTTGTGCTAACTACCAGTATTTTTCCCTTTATTGCTGTGGCAGTGTTAGCTCTGAGTGTTGATACAATGCTGGTCTGTTTGCCAATGTGCTCATATATCAGGCAGCTTCATCATTGAAATAAGGTGAATATAGCTTTAAGAGGAATGTTGAATTTTATGTATAGTGTAATGCAGAACCCACCAATATTTTAAAAGAGACAGGATCAGGGGGAAGAGATGTTTTGTGGACATCTATGTCCTGTGGATTCAGCTATCTGAAAGGTCAAGCTTGTTAGGGATACTGCTGATAATTCTCTTGCAGTTCCCAGACCTTTGTGCCCTATGTTGACAGCTCAAAACACCACCTCTCACCACCATCCCCCCAAAACTCAGATATTTCTGTCAATGGGACAAGATCCAGCAGAAAGTGGGCTGGCAGAAGACAGCCTCCACTGAGAGGACCACACAAGGAAGGTTTGGGGAGCAGGTTTGGCCACACACTGAGCAAGGGTGCCAGGGCTGGAAAAGGGCTGCACACTGAAATCAAACTTCAGCAAAGGAGTATCAGGCCCACTCTTGGGAGAAGAGCGTGGTTAGGGCACAGGACACCAGGCTGGACAGTTGCTGACTGGTTTATCCTTTCCATGATCAGAATAAAATAAGGTTGTGCTGTACCTATTGCTGCTTGTGTCGAGTGTCCAGAGGCAGTAACAGCCACCAGGGCTCTGCAGTGCTCAGAGCTCTGTTAAAATGTAGTATAGGTTTGGGATTTTTTGAGGAAATTTATGTCCCTTTTAAAAAGGATCAGGCAGCTGGTGAGATGACAAACAAAGCTGAGGAGGGAACATCCCCTGTCAGGCATCAGCTCAATGGCATAAATATGAATAGCTATGAACCCTCTTGATCCCAGCCCTAGTTTTATGCACACTACACTACACCTCCTTCATGGCAAATGGGATAAAGAGGCACAACACTCATTTTTCGTGATATTTCTGCTACACCGGTGTATTCACACTGTCAAAACGACTTTGAGGTTAAGAAGAAATGAAAGCTAGAAGAGACTGGATGTTTGCATGTCAAATCAGCCTCTGTTGTTAAGCAAGCAGTCTCTGGTGTTAGACTACTGAGCTTCAGCAAGCTTGTGCATTCAGACTCAAGAACAAAACTCCACTGTCAGTAGTCCCTCTTGCCAGACTGGGCCTTCTCTCTGCATCCTGTGAAATCCTCTTTTGGCCTTGGACACTTTGAAGAGAAAGAAACAGCGGTGTCCCCAAAGCTCAGGTGTGTGAGAGTTATGATCAGGCTGTAGTGCTGAGCCACGTTAGGGAGCTGGAACCTGCTGTCAGGAATTAAGAGCATTTAGTTGGAGTGTGTTGTTGCCTTACTTGTTCTTTCCCCACAAGCTGTTGGGGACCTTCCTCGGCCCCTTTAAGAACCCCCTCACTGTGGAGCAGCTCCTGGTCCCTTTGGCCAGACGTGGCAGGAATGGATGGGCCGTGTGTGGCGGGATCAATTGTAAAAAGTGGAATTAGTCATTCTAAATCATGCAGCTGTGGTCGAAGGGAGCTCTTCTAAAAATCATTAAACAATCATGTATTCCTATTGATTTATTCAAAATACCTTGAGGGAAAGCAGATTAAACACAAGGTAAAAGTAAACTAATGCAGATTAAATGGATGAAGGATGGGCCGATAGTTCCCTAGGTAGTTTTTTTACTAATGAGAGGAAAATTATATGTACACTATTACCAGTATAAAAGGGTCTATTAGAGGTCTTTTGCTTGACATATTTATGTATTTCAAATACTAAGTAGCACAGTGAATTAGGTTTACTCTGGACATTTGTTATTTTTATTGCATCTCCAAGTGATAAACAGGGCTTTCTCTTGAGGGCAGCACACTGCTTTTCCCAGGAGGCACAACCCTATCTGCATAGCAAAATGCTGAGATGACAATTGCATTTTGGATGACATTTATTAGCAATCCAAGTGCAGTTTTATGCCCACTTCTGAGGATCACAGACAGTGTTTAAATTGAGGGGTGCAGGTATAGGTCAGTATTTGTAGCCACCACCACCCCATCTTCTTTCCACTTCATCCTCCCATGCTGCTGCTTTTGAGTGGCATTCATCCAGAAGCTGTGTGAGGACAGGGGTGGCACTTTCACTGTTCCATTCACTGCTGTCATGCACTTGCAGCAGTGACCTGAGGACAGCAACACTGCAGGGAATGTGATTTTGTTAAAATGCAGTGGAGTTGTCATCTCAGATGTGCCTGCTCACGTGTGCTTGCTCCGACCACTGCTTGTGTTCAAGAGGAGCAGGTCCACACCCTGGAAACAGCCACATCCAACATGAATGGAAACAGGGCAATCATACTTGATGCAATCAAGCTCCAGTTTAAATTTAGGGCAAGAATCCTCACTTTTGGTCTATAGAAGTGTCTGAATGTGGTAGAATCAACCACATGGAGTATTAAATGCCAGGAGTCATTTTATAATTTTGCAGAAACTCAGAATCAGAAATTGTAACACTGCTTTCTCCTGAAGATAAGGATGGAGCTGGTGATCTCAACCTTCTTGCATTACACAGTCTGCTTCTGAGTTTTCTGCTTGACTTCAATAAGCAATGGTTTTCCAAAAGAGGTATCTCAGAGGAGATAAATACTGTATAGAAAATAATGTTGCCATGTTGAGAGATTAATTTGCAAAGCCGAATTAACACTATTAGGAAAAATAAATATATGGCCTTTATTAAAGGCAGAGTGAAATGCGTAGGAATCATAATTAAGTGTATTAGTTGCAGAAACCTTATCTATTTTTGTAATTATTGCTCTTGTCAAATAATGTATCTAAACTAACCTACAAAATGAGACCCGGTCATGCCAGATAGATAAAACGTTCAAAAACACATTGATGGATAATTTAATTTTATGCTGCATTTGATTAAAATATAGGTAGCAACCTGAAGGTATTAATTTACAAAACTTTAGTTTTAATATGTAACTTGTGCATCAACCACAAGCTATGGCATGGTTATGGTCTTGTTAGTCAGTGGAGAAATATTTGTCCAACAATTACTGGAGGAAGTGTATGATACAAGAACACCTGAAGGTGGGACACACAAAGTTCAACTCACACAAGAAGTGGGAATGTTTAATTTCATTAAGTACTAATTACTCACCAGCACTGTTCTGTCCACGTGGTGGCATTGGCATGTTTGGGAAGAGTCTCATGCTGGCTAGCATGAGTGTGGTGTGGAGGAAAATCCTGGGCTGCAAAAATATTCCTCTGCCTTTTGGCAAGTGATGTCCTGTGCAGTATTGTTAGCAAAGAATTTCAGTGAGAGACCTTGTGGAAAGCTTCCGAAGTTTGAACTAGGTCTGTGTTGGAAAGTGATTGAGTTTTGTAAGTTTGTCTTCAAAACAAGTATCTCTGGGCTTTGAACACAGTGTGTCTGCTTCATAAAGTTCTCCTAATTAAAACACAGGTATTGGCATCAAGCACTGATAAGGGTGTAGGGTAAATTGGTGGGTTCCTAGAAAGGACAGCAGTGGAGAAACAAGATGACACTGGTGCTCAATCCAGCAGCAAGAGGGGAGTTGTCTCTGCATGGCCATGCTGGAAGCTGCTGCTTCTGCCAACAGATGCAGTGAGAGCAGGGTGCTGCACTCCTGGCTGCTTTTCCTGCTTGCACTCCTCCCACAGCCAGTAACACCTCCAGCACCTCCCAAGGCTGTAATCTGTTCCCCAGAGGCACAAAGCAGCTTCCTCTGCTTGCAGGGCAGAAGGAAGGCACGAACAACATGTGATTTGGGGCTCTTGTGTGCCTGTGATTCTGGATTTGACTGAAGTGATGAGATTGCTGATACCCACAAGGAAAGGGAGAGGTTACCACCACACGGCAGTGGTCCAGCCTGCTGGAGAAGTGAATTCTGAGCTGCTGCAGCTTGTGGGTGATTGTGTTATGCCAAACTCAAGCTGACTCCTTAAAATTTAAAGGTGAAACTGGACACTTCTGAGTTGTTTCATGAGTGTTCAATCATTTCTGTTGTGCAGGGTGATGCTTTATCAGACAGTCTGACACCCACTTTAGTCAACTAATTTTAATCTGGTTTATTTTTCTCTTGCTTGCTTCCTGGAGCAGCATAGCCACGTTCTGCCCCTTAGTCATGAGAAACTGAAGGGTGAATCTCAGTCTCTATTATTTTTTTTCACCTGAAAATACTACTCTTCAAAATCATGTTGTCCAAAAGGAGATCTGTACCCTGTTAACAACACGGACGTTTTGTTTCTGTTAGTTTCCGTGTACAAGGCCTACCTAGTGCTAGTACACAGAAGTACATCTTGAAAACCAATTTTTGTTTACATATGCAAATGATTGGTGTTTCTGGGCATTTAATGAACTGCAAAACATAACAAGCCTCTCTTTCCATGGACCAGGGAGTGCCCAGGGTGGAACTCTATGGGAGGGAGAGCAGTGGCAGCAGTGAGATGTAATTCTAACATATCTTGTGGTTTAAAACAAACTTTCAGATAAGCTACATCTATTGCCAGGTAACAGGGAAAAAAAAAGGGTAACAGCTTCACTCTGCAGCTGCAAGCAGTGAGCTGGCTGATAGGCCCTGGTCCCACTGTGTTCCAGAGGAAAAAAACTCCACCTGATTGCATGTGTTTAGGTCCAGGTTTTCAGGAGGGTGCAGCCCTCCCCACTGGCTCAGAGAAACAACCCCATTCACCACTGTTCCTTTTCAGAGCTCCACTGTTCACCTTCTTGTGGAAGATCTTGGAGCTGAAGAATGAACTCTTTCAAATTTCTTTTCTTAAGGGTTGTTCCAGCATTACCTGAGGGGGAATTTGTGGGTGGGGGTGTAATTTAACTTCTTTGGTCCCTGTGTTCAGAACAGCAGAATTCAGTTTGAAATATTTTCAAGTTTTGCTAACTATAGCTTTCCACCAAGTCCTATCAGTAGGACCTTCACCACTTAAATCCAACAGAAATCACTTGATGTATTCATTTTTTATATATATTTAGAGCTATGCATAGGGAAATGGAGATGGTTGACTACAGGAACTTACCTGAAAAATATAATTCTCTGAAGGGGACAGGTCAAGCCTTGGTGAGAATGGGCATTGCAATCATCTGCAGTAGATCTCAACCTGGTGAGAAGCCCATTCTCACCAAGGCTTGACCTGCACTCAGCCCAGCAAGGAGCAAAAGGGAAAACCTTTTGAAGACACCAACTGCAAGTAACGTGCAGTGGCAGGTGGAAAGGGAGAGAAGTTTAGGATGCAATCCTATCAAACAAGAAAAAAATCGCTTTCCTGGTGGAGAGGGAGGAGGTTCCTTGTGTTGTAACTCACTGCCAGACAAAAAGCAGTTGCATCTGGCATGGGAAGGCTTGCTGGTAAGCCAAAAAACCAAAAAACCAAAATATTTTAAATTATTGACTTAATTACCTCTTGAAAAAGATTAATGTAGTCTAATTTTTTTTAAAAAAACACTTTTATAGTGTGATTTTTTTCAAGAATAATTTATTGGTTTGTCAGTTTGGAGATTTGTTTCCCTTGGCTGTTTCAGGAGGCTGTCCTGAGTGCCAGGGTCAGTTCAGCCTAGTTTTCTGTTCTGCAGGAAGATAAAACTGTAGAATTGTCAGACTTGATCAGGGCAGGCAGTCCATCTGATCAACTATCCTGTCACCAGCTTACTTGAAAAATAAAGACAAGGTTGGTTTGTTGCTTGTTTTTTTTTCTTTTGTTGCTCTTTGGCATCTTCAAAACCTCTCTGTTCTGTTTCTCTTACCTTACTGTTCAGGCAGCCTCTAGTCAGAGCAGAGGGAGAGAAGTGTTTCCAGAAAACCAGTTTGTCCCACCTTTGTTGGATATCAATTCTTGGATAGGAATTCAGTCCCAGAACCTCCTTCAGAAACATAACTTAGAGTGATGATTGTTGCTTTGGAGGAGTGAGGGAGTGAATTACAACAAAAGCTTGCCAATTAACACTAAACAAAAAATAAATGCCAGTTTGAGGGAGAGGAGGGAGAACAGCTTCTGCAGTCAGAGCTTTATACTTTGTACAAGCCTGTCTTGAATAATTTCTGAGTCAGTAATAAATAGATATGATGAAATATAACCTGTCATCACATTTGACCCACAAACTATCTTTCCATTTACCTTTCCATTTGGGAGGAAAAGACCTGTATTTTCCCCCTCTCCCTATGTATATGAGGCACCATTTCAGTTCTTTATTGTGGTAAGGCAACCCATAAACAAAGCCAGTTATAAACCTGTGGGGAGATGGAAATTCCATTTGTAAGTGAAGCTGTTGCAAGGTGAAGGTGTTGCAACCCAACAGGTTCATATTGGAAGTAGAGAGGAGCCTCAGGAATCAGAAGCGGAACAAGCTTTTCCCAAGGAAAGCTGATGAGGAAAATGAGGAAGATATGGAGGAGTAGGATGACTTTTTAATAAGTTGGTAGTAATACATTGGGTTTATGTGATCTCCATGCTTACACAGTGCACCACAAGAGACATCAGTAAAAAGCTGCAATGCCCTGCTGCATCATACAAAAGTTCTCAGCTCTTGGTTAAGAGGTAGGAAAATAATAATCAGGATTAGCTGGAGAATCTCTGAGTGCCCCTTTAAACCATTCCTTGTCTGTTTGCAAGGTCTGCTACGAATAAAGAACTTAACAACTGCTGGATATCCACCTAAGAAACAAAATACACATTTAATATGATCAATATCAGATCTATTTTTACACCAAGCAAGTAGCACTGCTGGCTTCTCTGGCTTAGCCTACAGTCATAGGAAGGAAGCCACTATACGGTGAATTATGAGGGTACTTGGAAAGTGAGATTTGATTTGTGAGGGTTTGTGTTATTCAGCATTTAGGCAAGCAATAATTCTGGATGCCCATGAGCTGTCAGGCCAGGTCCTTTCCTGGAAAAATGCCAGGCAAAGCTCATATTCACATTTTGATGACATGAAATGCTTTGTGCTTTTTTGCCTGAGGCCCAATGTTTGTCATAGACTAGACAGCAGTGACAAAAAACATGAAGCATGGGATTTTCATAAAGAGTGGTGGTATTTGTCAGTCACTTGGATCCAGGATATATTTGATGAGTTTAACCCTGTCCAGTTGATGTGCTAGCGTATGTTGGTTTGATGCTTTTAAATTATTAAACATGGATGGATAATATAAAATATTTTCTCGCAAAATAAGATAAGTTTATCTCACTTTTTTTTTAAAATCAAGCATCTTGATATTAGTTAGAGAAACATAAGTAGTCATCTTCCCTATTGAATAAAATGGGAATTCTGTGGTTTTTTATTTTGTTGCAGCCAAGCCATGACTTTTTGCTGTTTATGAGAAACAAGCAGACTTGTGTAAAATAACTATTGTCAATGAACTATGTTATCTGGCAGCACTGAACACACTCAGTGGATTAAAACTGAAAGTCTGTCATGATCTGTGTGACTGACAATATCTCACTTCCTTCTCTTGGCTCCTTTCGATATGCAAGAAATCCCAGTACTGGGGATTGTTCTGCCAGCTGGGAATCTGTCCTGCAACTTCAGAGCCTGAGAGCTGTGCTTGGCAGACACTGCTCTGCATTCCACCTTCCTTGGGAGCAAAATAAAATTAAACATAGTGGAAGGTGTACTTAACCACAAAATTTGCAAAATGAGACTCACTGATGCAAATCATGACCCAGAGCCCTTGAGTGTGTGAGGATATTCTCAGCTGATTTCAATGAATTTTGGATGAGGCCGTCCTGAGCTGTATGGTTTTAACTGCACTCACAGTTATCATATATATTCATGTTTGTGTAAGCCTTTTCCCTTCCACACAGTCTGTTTTTCCATCCTGCTCTGACCCTGTAGCCTCTGTTTCAGTATCAGCCTCTGATGTCCCTGTTCATTTTACAGCTTAGGAATGATGCCACCTGTGTACAGATAAGGGTCTCACCTGAGTTGAAAACCACAAACAAAATCCAGCCAGCGTGAAAAACAAAACTTGCTTTCAGACACAAACACCTTCAACAATGGCAAAGGAAATACTGAAAAATTACTGGTGAGGCAAATTGCTTCTTGGATGAAGTGCTCTTACTTGAGAATTCGTCCTGTCACGAAAATCCTTTTCCAAATTCATCTCATGCCTCATGTCTGAAGCACAGACGAGCATGCAAGAGGTCTTGCTATTTGACAGAGACAAAATTCTTTATGCTTCCCTTCAGTTCTCATAATATCTTTAATTTTCTGCCTTTCACATTAATTCAACTTGCAAAATTTGTTATGTAGATGCAATGCAAACCACTGCAGCAGAGACCAAGCTGAGCAAAACTTCCAGTCAGAACCAAGTTATATTCCTCGTTCTCAATAACAAAACTGTACAGAAGACCCTACAAACCCACTCTGACTGTGCCAGGTGAGCTGTGACAGATTTGATTTTGCCACCTGAGGAGATCACTGCCCTTTCAGCAGGAGCATCTGCCCCAGCTGAGTTACTAGGAGCAGTCTGTGCTCCCAGGAACAGGGGTCACAGTGAGGTGAAGATGAGTTGTGCTGGAATGCCTGACTCCCATTCTCCCTCCCCTGTGCCCACATGCAGGATGTTTCCCTGAGAACAGACCCAAGGGATATTTGTTGTCATTTGAAGAGAGGGGCACCTCACTTGCCCCTATTTTCCTCTGTGTTGGCCAACTCTTCTGAAAAGTCAAGACAAGCAATTACTGTAAACTGTCACAGGCTGTTCTCCTCACCTGCATTGTATTCAAACAGGGAAACAACTCTCATCATCTTTCCAGCACAGGAAAACTAATAAGAAAATTTGCAAGTGATTAAAAACCAGAAGAGAGAATGTTGATGATGCTAGCCAACTCGAGAAAATTCAGTTCTGTTTAAACAAGGCTATGTATTTTTATGTTCATTAAGTTTTAACACCTCCCAGTCTCACCTCAGCAGATTTCATTTTCTTGGAATAAATTGTTAACGTTTGTGTAACTTTGACACAATGATTTTGGAGGCTCTTTGAGAGATGGTTTTGCTTCAAAGCTCAAACAAAAGTGCTTGAGAGAATTTTTGGCTCAGAACATGGGTTTGTTTTTGTTTGGTTTTTTTTTTAATTGAATATGCCTGCTGAGAACTCTGGCTTCCTGTACAAAAAAACAAAATTATGAGACACACAAGCTTTCCAGATCTCTCAGTATTCTCACCATTATCCAGCTGGCACTCCTGAGAAGGAGGGTCTGATCACTGTGTGTTCACATACAGGAAAATAGACTGGAGAAGAAAACTGGACAAAGCTCAGGTAGTTCTTATCTGAAGAGAGTTGCCTTCCACTGCCCCTTGCCCTTATCAACTCTTATAGTAAGTTTGAATGCTTGGCTTTCAGAAAGCCCACAAATAATATCAGTTAGAGCTTTTCCAAGTAAAATCCACTATCCCTTGGCCACTGAAATTATGTGGCAGACAGAGGATGCAGTATAGGAATTATATTTTGTTGTGAGAGAAACAGAAGCCATGTTCTTTGCTACCTGTGAATGTAGTTCCTTGAGTCACTGAAAAGGAAAAAAAGCGAATCTTTGAATCTGTACTGATGTTCATCAAAACATATGGCTCTGTTATAGAAAATGAAATCAACTTTCCATTTCCTACTGGAAAGGGATCAACACCCACAGGATTTCTCCTAGGACCACCCTGCAGTGGTCAAAAATGGGAAGAAAGGGGCAAAACTCACTCCAGACCAATAACTACTCATCTGCATGAAAAAGAACCGAGGAGAGATAATGTGGTATGAATAAAGTGTTACCATTTATTCACAAGCATAACAGACGTGACAAACTGAAAACACAGTGAAAATGAGCTGGATCCACCTGAAAATGCAGCAATATTCCTGCTGCTGTGGAAGAACCTGAAATGTCTTGGTGAGAGCATTGCTTGAAGCCATTGCTGTAAGCGATGTTTTAGATATTCCACGCTGTCAGGGGCTTTGTGGCTTTGCTCTTTCCTGCTTTGATTGCCCACTCATGCTTTTCCTTATTCTGGTAATCATGTGTCCAGCCATTACTTGCACTGAGAAACTCTCGGACTCTTTTCTTCCAGCCAGCACTCAAATCCTTTCCCTGCTTTCTCTCCCAGGCTCAATTCCCTGCAGGATTTGGGACAAACTGCATGCAGACCAAAGGAACACAGTATTCCCATTACAAGGAAACCTCAAACTTTGCTCTCTTCCTTGCCTTTCATTTCTTTCTGTCTTATGTGTATAACAAAAGTCAGTCTCCTAGCTGTTTGTGACAAGGATTAGGCAAAAAACAAGTGTTTAATAGCATGCCAGAAGAATGGGGTGCAGTGGTGGGGGTCTTTCAATTAATTAGCATGCTGATTAGTAGTAGTGAGATAATTGACTTAATTTCAGTCGGTGTTTCCTCTCACGTGTAAATTTAAAAAGAAAAAAAGTAAGGACACTGTGCTGGGTTTATTAGTAATAATAATTTTAATATATTACACTGGGTTGCTTCCTAGGGTTTTTAGACACCTAACCAAAATCTGTATGTGATGTGAAGTGAAAAAAGCCCTGATATGTGCTCTGACTGTGTGCAGAGAAGAAATGCTTGAAGAGCCATGTGAAAAAAGTCTGAGTTACTAATGTAATAATTTCCTAATGGAAAACATATTCTTATAACTGTTTTGGTAGAGAAAATTAGAACATACTGTGCAACAATCCACAGATGTTAGAAATGTGATTGCCTGTTGGAGCAAAAGGAGCTTGACAAATTACAAAATTCCTGCTCAGGAATTTTGCACTCAGTATTTTGGTCCTAGCACACACACGCACTCACACATATCTGCAAGCAGAAAAGATGTGATACGTCAGAGAAGCTCTCGCTGTTTGCCAGAGGTCTTAAGAGGATCTTCTATTTCATTCGGTAGTAATGCCCTTTTTGTTGACAAAAGTAAATTGATGACAGGCAAGAGGGAAGCATTTGGTGGAAAAATTCTGTTGACCCTTCTCAGATTGAATTTGACCACAGAACAGGATACCAGCAGTTGCAGAAATGATAGATTTTTGTAATGACCAGCAGAATGGCCTTTTGGCATGTTTAAATGGCAATAAATTTCACTAGGAAGAGGGCAATTTAACTGCTTTAGGGCAGTGAGGATACTCTTTGTTTGAGGTGTAAATAAATTGCGGTTCATTAACAGTGCACATATTGCGTTCACCGTGTAACTCTAAAGCAGGGGATGTTAATATTTAATTTAATTTAAGCAGGTATACTTTGACTGTTTGAGGCTTGGGCTTGTTGGGTTTTTTTCACCTTGGGTAAATATTTTTCAGGGCACTTCAACCTCCTAAGGCCCATCTGTGCACAGCTTTAGTAATGACAAATAAAATAGGGTGCACAACAGAGTAAAACTGCTTGGCATGACTTTTCCAGCTGGTATAACTAACTGAGCCAATTGGTACCAATTTACACCAGCAAAGTCTCCAGCTTTTGGTGTGTGATGTTAAGTGCTAATTTAGTTATGACAAGTGTGGAGAGCCAAAGCCTGGTTTGTTACAAAACCAAAGGAAAGGCACTGAATTAAGCTGTTGGTGGCAGAACCACAGCAACATTATTGCTGGCAGGATTTATTTCTCATCTTTTACCTTGACTCTGAAATTCCTCCTGTCCCTCACTCATTATTTTGGCACAGTTCCTTGCTGAACTCTGCTATTCAGGGAAGGAGGGGGGGCAGGGAGGAGACGTACCCAATACAGTTTGACATTTCCTCCAAAAGATTGTATTAAAATCCACTTACATTTAGAGCGCACTCTCATTTTGGAATGCTAATAAGCCATCATTTCATCAAGGTAAAGGGAGTAAAATCTAATCAAGCCGAAGACCAGCTCGCCTTGCTGTTGACTGTGTTCCTGAAACATCGTTTTTAAAGGTTGCTTTTAAGCATAGCTAAAAATGACAAAGTTATCAAAAGTTTATAAATAACCATATCACTTGGCTACTTACCTCTGGCTGTAATAAGTGAGCCTTATTTCTTTATTAAACATTTTGGGGGCTATGAGCTCATATCCATGCTGATGTTTACACCAGTGGACAACCATCCCCTGGGATCACATTCAAGTGATGGGAAGGCAAGAAGATTTCTCCAGTTCTTGGCCACTATCTCCAAGAACAGGGACTTGCCCATGACTTGTCTTTTGGCTTTGAAAAACTAAATCTCAACAGAGGAGTTATTTTTAAATCTAGTTGTAGTAAAGACAAACAAATCAAGGGGAAGTGGTCCCTAATAAACACCATTCCATAAGACCTGGAAACTAGAGACAAGTGCTTTAACCCTGACATAGCAAAATAGAGATGCAAGAAGGAAGTGCCAAGAAAGAAGTGTAGAACTCAAAAATCTGGTTGAAATTGGTGTGGCTATGATTCCTGCTCTGCAGGGAATACTTTTTTAGCACAGCACTGTGGGGATNGGTATCTTGTAATGTTGCACAAAACAGTGTGTGTTCTGGCTGCTTTATCTGCTTCTGGCATGGGAAAAACTGCTAGTGAGGAGGGACAAATGTGCCATAGCTCCTGAGTGGGCAATTGTCATCTGAATTCAGTCATGACTCTGGTTAATGGGCTTCGAGCAGCTACTCTAGACGAGGCATCTCCCTGTGAGAGTCTCAATCTGCACTGCCGCCTCTCAACAGCCACGTACTCTTCACAAATGTGTTCAGGCTGGTAGGGGGACAGAAGATTGGCCAAGACAATAAATGGCTTCAGAGGCCTAGCTGTGATGGAGTTATTAAGGTGTGGCCTTTGGGTGGACACAGCAGGTTGTTTAGATAAGATAAATTCAGAAGGTATCACATAAACAGGGAGTGAATGGGATCTCTGTGATGAAAGTATTTCACATTTTCCTATGTGCAGACACCCGCAAAATCATAAGGGAATCATTCAAGCTCTCCACCTTCTTGTGAACTTCCACCAGTGTCCTACAGGTTGCTTGTCAAGATGCTCAGTGACTACTAAGCACCAATTTAAGGAGAGAACACGTCCAAAAGGTTTGCCAAGGGTTGCTGGGATGCTGATTTCTGTCCACACTAGGAGTGAAAGGGATTTGGCAGGGGGAGTTAGATCAATCTTGTTGCCTTCTGGAGGCTGACCTGGAACAGAGACTAGGCAGAGCAAGAGGATAAAGTAGGGATTTATTGAAAGGCCTCAATGGGTTCACCTGGGCTGTACAAGAGCCCAGCTGGACCACACCCAAGATGCCCCAAAATGGTCACAAAATGGACACTTGATCCCAAGGTCCCACAAGTTTATAAGTTCTGGTCCATCAGCAGATTAGAATCAATTGTCCAACCATAGCTTCAGGTTAGGAAGCTCCATCGTCCTGGGTTTTCCTTCTCACTTCACCACTGTTTTTGTTCTGGGGGCTGAAAGCTGTCCTTGGTATCGAGCTGCAGAAGGAATTGTTTTGTCTCTCTACTCTGTGAAGAGAACTCAGTAGCACTTAATATGAAACCTAAAGCTACCCACTAAAACAGCACAGGATCTAAAATATAAAAGTTAAAACCTAAGGCATCAGACTCATCAGGTTACAATAGTGAAGGTGATTTTTTTGGTGTGTTTTCTCTTTCAAAGATTTCTCACTCTCCTCCCTGTATTTAATGTTTCGCATTTACAACCAATCAAACTATTTTACCATTTTCCCCCATTAATTAAAATCTGAGGCTGAAGGTTGCATTTAAACCAATGGCATTTACATGGCTTGCACAAGTTCCTTTTAGTTCCAAGGAATAAAATAACATTATTGGCAATAGAATCTTCTGATTCATTCCTTTTGTGCCTATTTAAGGTTCATACCCTCTAGAAAGTAGAAACTACTATTTTTTAATATGCTAGCATATTGTTGAAATGCTATTTGTGCATGTTGAAAGAGAAAGAAGCACAGTATACTGCATTGTTCTGGATTTGAAAGCAGAAAATAATAAAATCAGTTTCTGAAAGCTTTCTGAGAGACTGAGGAGTGAAACAGAAAACCATTCCATAGTTGGTGCCTCTCCTGATTCTATCCCATCACCCACTCAAGCTTATATTTTATTATTTATTATTTGTATTAACGATTATTTATATTCACTATCTTTCATACTTATAGTTTATTTATGATTATAACACACTCATCATACAATATTAACCAACCTATAACACTGTAATTGACAGCTGTTTTTTTCATTATCCTTCATGAATATTTCAGTGTAGTCTGCCCAATTCTTCTACTTTAGAAAAGCATTCAAAAGTGCTGTGTTGGGAGGTCCTATGAATACCAAAGTATACTTCCAAATGCCATTCATTACATCTCCTTGGGCTGATTTAGATTTGTGTTATGGCAAATGTGTACTGATAGGAAGAGTCAGCCAGACATATATAATGGTGGTGTTACTGAATAGTCTATGCTATAAATACCTCCAGCTCTCAAGTTTTGATTTCCCAAACAGAAGGGTGCCTCCCTTCCCTTCCCTTCCCTTCCCTTCCCTTCCCTTCCCTTCCCTTCC
>VYXF01009225.1:409086-426062 GCA_013397295.1 Polioptila caerulea | reverse complement strand
AAGTGGGCTAGACGGAGGCCTCCCCCTCCGGGGGGTGCAGCAGCAGCCCGCCGCCTCCCGGCTTGTGTTTCTTCAGGAGCTGCGTTATCTTCTCGTCGTCCGAATTGGGGTCCAGGGGCTTGTTGTAGTCGTCGTCCTCCTCCTCGTTCTCCGAGGCGCCCTTCAGCCGCTCCGTCTCCGAGTCCTGCTTCTTCTTTGCCGTCGCCATCTCCGCCGCATGCTTCTTCCGCCACTTGGACCGTCGGTTCTGGAACCAGACCTGCNCCCGCCGGTCCCCATCCCCGCCGTGCGGCCGCGACTCCCGCTCCACCGCCCTTCAGGCGATTTCCCCACAACGAAAGCGGCCGAGCCCCGCGGCACCACGCTCCTGGCAGCCGCCCACACCCGGCCCGGCGCGGGTCCCGCCCGGCGTGGGCCAGCAGCCGTCCCCAGCTCCCCCGGGGCCCGCGTCGCGCCCGGGCCGCTCCCTGCCATCCTGTCTGGGGCGGGGGAACACCCATTCGGGGCTGATTCCTTTCCCAGCCCCCCCTGCCCCGCCAGATGTATTTACTCTCCGGCAGGGCGCTGCCAGAGAAGGGGGGCATTTTCATTGTAGAAGCTGCAATAATTTATTCGCAGCCATCGGGACGTATTTGCAGTGACAAAGGAGGCTCTGCGGATCAGGCTGAAAGCGTGAGCACCGCCGAGGGGCCCCTCTGGCCCAGGCCGCCGAGCAAACGCCTCTGCACGTTCTCGGGGAGCTCAGCCCGCTCTCCCAACCCCTCACACCTCCGCTTTGCCCAAAGCCCAGAGTTTTTAACCAAAACTTGAGAGTGCGGGTGCGACAGTGCGACACCCCAACATCACCCTTTCCCCGGCTTTCCCAGCACGCTGGCCACCCCCATGATGTTCAGCGCTTCTCAGCCTTGCTTGGGTTTGTTTGGTCCAATTTGGCTCGTTTAAAAAATGCTTTAAAATAACCTCCTAGGCCCCGCAGTAGGGCAGTAAGGGGAGAAATGCCGGTGGCTGCTGGGGAAGCCCTCGCCGTGTGCCCGCAGGCTCGGCCACACCAGCCCCCAACATCTCCGGCCGGTTCAGAGGGACCCCGTTTCCGCGGTGGGGCCCGTTTGTTCCCCGCTCCTCCGGCCCCGCACCACTCGGTGCGGGAACTGCTGCTCTCACCTTGACTTGGCTCTCCGTCATCCCCAGGGAATAGGCCAGCCGGGCTCGCTCCGGGCCCGCCAGGTATTTCGTCTGTTCGAAAGTCTTTTCCAGAGCGAAAATCTGCTGGCCAGAAAAAGTGGGTCTTGTATGTTTTCTCTTCCCGTCCTTATCCAGCAAAATTGAGCCTTGATCTGGCAGAGGGAGGGGGGAGAGAAAGGGAAGGCAGGGACAGACAAGTTAATCTACGGATTTGGGAAAGCGCTTCACTCTCAATCGGCCCCAGGGGACGGACGGGGTCTCTACGCGGGGGGTGCGTGTGTAGGAAAACTACTGCCTAAGCAATACAACAGCTACGGCCTTTCGGCTCTCCATGATTATTTTTTCCTTTAAGAATCAAAAATCTGAGCGGGCAAATTATATTTTTTCTTAAAAACCCGCGGCCGGTGTGATCGGGCGGTAAAAGAAAGTCCTGCTCAGGGAAAGTTTGTGAGCGCCCCTAAAGACAACCCCGGCCCCGAGAGTCCCCAGCAGCGACGGCGGCAGCGCGGCCACCTTCCCCTCGGAGAGCTCCGCTTTTCGCCGGCGGTAGCCGACTACATGTGACAGAGTTTTGCGCTGACCAAGGGGACGAAGAAAGCAAAGAGAACTTAAGAAACGAAAACAAAAGATATCGAGGCAAGGCTAGCCTCCTCGGTACGGTCGGGCCCTGGGTGGAGGGACAGGAGGGTCTCATAGAGGTGCCGGGGCGCGGGGACGCCCCGGTACCGGGAACAGACTCCCACTGGGGCTCCCCGGGCCCTGTCCCCCCGCTTCCCCGCGGCGCTGGGTACTCACGGGGGGCGCAGGCGAGGCGGGCGTCCCTCCAGGGCGGGCTCTGCATCACCGTGCCCGCCCTGCCGCCAACTTCGGGCTCGCCGGGCTCCCCTCTCCTCTCTTCTCCTGGTTTTCCTTTATTTTCCCCTCTTCTCTCTTCTCCTTTTCCCCTCTCCTTTTTTGCTGTTTTCCTTTTCCATTTTTCTTTTCCCTCTTGCTTTTTCCCCCTCTCTTTCCTCTTCTTTACTCTCTCCTTTTCATCTGTTTTTTTTCCTTTTTCCTTTCCTTTTCCTTTTTCTATGCCCTTTTTCCTCTCCTCTTTCTTGTCCTTCTTTTTCTCCCTTTTGCTTCCTCTTTATTCCTCTCCTTTTTTCTCTTCTTTTTCATTTTCTTTCTTGCTTTCTTTTTTCCTTTATTTTTTTTCCTTTCACATTTTATTTTAAAAATTTCAACTTATTTTTCTATATTTTATTTCTTTTTCCTTTACTTCCTCCTTTCCCTTTCCTATTTCATTTTCTCTCTCCTTCTCTTTTTCTTTCCCCTCTCTCATTTAACTCTTCGTTTTGCATTCCTGTCTTTTCCCTTTCTTTCTTTCTTTCTTTCTTTCTTTCTTTCTTTCTTTCTTTCTTTCTTTCTTTCTTTCTTTCTTTCTTTCTTTCTTTCTTTTTCTCTTTATCTCTTTTCCTCCCTCCCTCCCTCCCTCCCTTCCTTCACTTTTTCCTTTCTAGCTCTTTCTGTCCCTCTGTCTCTGCGCCTTGGGAGCGACTCCAGAGAGTGGAGCCGCTCTGTTCCCAGTCGTGCCGGTCCTGCCCCGGCTCTTCCTTGGGATGCGGGTGGTGTGAACTGACTGGGCCCTTCCCGCTCGCCTCTGGACAGTGTGGATGCTCTCAGTCCCCGCTGGAACCGGGTGTTGGTGCCACCGGGCCTGGCCGCTCGGGCCCGGGCACTGCCCGGTGCCGCACACCCGAGACCCTCGGTAAGAGCGAGCCCCCTGAACGCTTGTGCCCAGCGCCCTCGGCTGCTCACGGCTCTTCCCGGGGCCTCAGGCTGGAAGGGAAAAAAAATCCCATGTGTCCCCTAAAGAGTATTCCACGGAAGAGTGATGCAAAATCACCCTGAACAATTTTTACCCTCTGCTCTCTGTGCCCGTGCGTTGTACCTGTGGGGAACTCTGTTTTCCTCGAGGGAGGAAAAACGGGATGGTGTGAAAAATAACTTTATTTTAATTACGAGTCTTAGTTAAAGCGAAGGCACATTGATCATCTACCTGCAACGATGTTTTCTTCCATTTCTAAATAATCCCTCGTTTCTCTGCATTGTTTTAGTTTAAGTTATAAAGCTTCGGAACACATTTGGAGAAAGAACGCATAGGATCTTGCCTCGCTTTAACTTCGGCACAGCCACACGAAGGGCACCTACGGGAAGCTCGAGCTAAATCTCCGAGTTTGAATAATTTGTTTTACGTTTTTTTCGTCCTCTTGTTACTTCGCAAATATTATAAAAGTAAAACCGAATAAAGTGCTCTCCTGTTGGTTGCAGAGGAGCCAGCGAGCGGTCGGTGGCGGCGGCCGCGCACGGCCGGCCCCGCAGCCCCGACCGCGCCCAGGCTCGGCTCCGGCAGCGGGCGTGGAGAGGGGGGAGCCGCCTCTGAAAGAGACCGATTTGCATTTGAATTAGGGGGGAGAGAAATGCTAAACTGCGTTTGGAAGTGCCGAGGCAGGCGCGGGGCTGCCCTGCCGCACGTCCAGCACCCAGGGGAGCCTTTTTTCCTCCCTCTTGCAGAGGAGACGGTGCGGGGGCAGGGGCGGGCTCCCCCCCGGCCCGGACCCGCTGCCTCCCTCCTCGCAGCGCCCCGAGGGAGCTCTGCTAGGGCCGAGCACCGGCAGGGGCGGCAGCCTCGGCCGCAGGTCCACGCTGGCGGTGGGGGAAGCAGGCCCCGAGCCCGCAGCACGGTCCTGCCGGGCCGGACCGAGCTGCGGTACCGCCCGGGGCAGTGCGGGCAGCAGGCACTGCCAGCCCCGCGCCTGGCCCGCCGGTATCGGCGCTTTCCCCTCGCTCCGCGCCTCCTGCGCCGCCAGGCCGGCAGTTCGCCCCCCGGCACCTCTCGGCTTGTTTTCCAGAGGAAGCAAAACAAAACAATCCCTCCAGCACAAGGGTTTTTCCTCCCTTTCTACTGTAAGGAACTAATGGCATATTGAAAAAACCGAGTGTTTATCTGGGGGACTTCTCGCGCAACTTCTTCCATAAAGATAGCATCGCAGGTGGGATGGCCCCCATAGGACTGCCCCTGCATGAGAAACGGATTCAAAAGCAGACGCCAGAATTGCCTCTTCTCCGTCTTTAATAACCGAAATATTCGAAAATACTAATATTTGGCTCCTTTTCCATATTCAGCTTCTGTTTTCGCTAAGCTGGGGCAGTCAGTCCCTAAGCTAAAGTAGTCAGGCAGAGTAACTCAGGAGGCAGCGGGGGCTGTGCTGCGCCTCTCAGCAGCTGAGCAGCGGGGTGGGGGACGCCGTGAGCACCCCAGGCAGGGGTGGGGGTGAAACCCACCCCAGCAACAAACTTCAGTGACGGGGTGAGCAAGCCGCAGCCTCGAAACGCCGCAGCCGAAATACTCCTTGAGCAGACGGGGTTACTGACCGGACCCGCTGCAGCCGGGGCTGCTCACCAACACCCGGCTGCGTTTCACCAGTTTCACGGGGTCTCATCGTAAGCGCTTCTCTGCTTCAGACAGATAGAGCCGCGACCAAGCCCAATAATGAGAGAGGGAGCAGCCGCCAGGGCGAGCGGGGGATGCGGGCGGAGAGGAGGAGCGAGCTGCGGGCCCGCGGCCGGGGCAGCGGAGAGCAGGAGCCAACGGCATCCCGGCGAGAGCAGGGCAGCTCCGCCAGAATCCCCTCGGGGCCTCGGGGAAGCAGCCCGCAGAGCCTCGGGGACATCAGGGTATCAGGGACAGGGCGGTCCCGGGCTGCGACGGGTGCGTCTGGGGGCAGGGAGGGACTGAGGTGCGATGGGGAGCCCGGCCTCCCCGGGAGGAAGCGAAGAAGAGATGTGAATGAATTAACAGGTACACAGAAGAAGCGTTGACAGGAAAAAAAAAAAACAAAACAAACAAAAACAAACAAACAAACAAACTTCCCAAAAAACCCTGTAGTAATTTGTCTGCTCGTTCGAGGCATAGGAAGTACGAGTGCTGGAGCAACTGTGCCTCCAAAATTCACTTCGAATGGTCCTGAATGGTCCAAACGTATCTGAAAGGGAAAAAAAAACCCCGACCAAACCATGAGGACACCTAAAATTAAAAGGTCGAACGTGCTTTGGCATTGCAGGGTCAGATGTTCTTCAAGCTGCCGATTTAGGACCCGCACTGCAGCGCCGTGCTGCCCGCGGGGTCCAGCTGTGCGCGGGGTGCTGCCCTCGAGGGAGAGGCTGGCTCTGCCCCACAGAGCTCTTCCAGCCCCACAGCAGCCGGGACAGCAAAGCCCACCTTGCCCAGCTTTTTTCCTAATAAGTCATCGTGGCTGGGAAAGGAGCCTGTCTGAATTAAATCAAGCAGTCGCTTTATTTAGTAAATAATATATTTTGCCACTGCCATATGTTCCTCATTGCGAGCAAGCAGCTGGTTACTTTCCTAAAGTGGTGGATAGGTATATAGACACCTTTTTGTTGTAGCAGCACTGTAAAGCCACTGAATCATTTGCTGCCTGCCCTACATCGTGGGAAGGAACTGAGCCAGGAAAGCATAATGTTCTTCTGGGTGCTAATTCGAACTCTTAATCAAGATCTGATTACCAAAAAGGAAGACAGAGCATAAAAACGCTATAAAGATTTAAATTTTTTTTCTATCTTGGCCATAACTCACCCCACAAATGTGTCCATTATGGTATTCACTCTAGCAGGAAAATTGTGATGTTGTTGCAAGATTCCCTACAGCAGAGTTGCTGCCAATGATGATGAATAATCTCGGTCCATATGCTAGCTCTATACATCTCTACAGCACCATCAGCCTGCTCTCATCCTCTTTCTGCTTCCTCAAAAACACGGAATACTTGAAGAACAGTAAAAGCTAATTAAAAATAGTTAATAGGTTAATCAGACTTGGTCTTATATTTATCTAATGCAGAGCACTGATTCTTTAGTGATGCAGCCTCAGGCATTACCACGAGCCAAGAAAATGAATCAGACATTTAATGGAGATGTGGAAACGGAAATTTCTTGTAAGACTACAAAATCGCACGCCAATAATCCACTAAAATATAATAAATTTATCATTAAAATTCCACGCATGAAATGCCATCCTGTGTCCTCTTGCTAGGCGATAAACTGAGACAAAGCTGGCCAGAAAATTTTTCAGGAGACGGGCCTTTGGGTACATCTCACCTGCTTTTTAGCATTCTTGTCCCAGAGTGTCTGCCCGCAGACCTCTGGTGACAGCTAAAGTCAGAGGCGTCACTTCGCGGGCGGCCCCACTGCGGACTCCCTGGGCTGCTCTTCGGAGTGCCAGGGACCATGAAACGCTGCCAGCTCTCTCTGGGGGTGTGCAGGAGGCGTCGCGCTCGGGCTGGCACCGCTCGGCGTTACTTACTTGTTCCGACCGCGCAGGAATGGTTCGTGCGGGGAGCACCTTCCCCTCTGCAGCCGGGGGCGGATGCTGCGAGCTCTGCCTTCCCCGGGGGCTTCCAGTCACTCCTGAGGACACGCTCCCGTCTCTCGGCCGCGCTAGCGCCGTGGTCCGCGCGTTCTGTCCGAATTTCTCTTTGCATTTACACTGAAGCGTATCCAGAGTAACTGGGAGCGGAGGCTGAGACGGAGTGGGAACAGGACACGGTCATTGCCTTTTTAAAACAGCTGCGAAGAGGAGAGTGTTGCAGGCTGCTGCCTGCACTCACCTCTGTTACCACTTCAATATTTCTTTTGCCTGTCTTAAGTGAAATGTTCAAGCATTTTCCATATCCTCAGGAAGGCAAAATATTTTTCTCATTTCTGGAACATTGAGAATATTTGCCGCTGAAGCGGAGTAGTTACTTTTACTTTTGATTTGTGATAGTTGGTTCAGCCTGACCCCTGCTGGGGGAAAGCCAGGAGGAGAGGATTACAAGTGCAGAGCGTCTATCCAGAATCCACAGGTTAACCGGAGATCATTCCTGGCGCAGTCCTGCTCCCAGCCCCATTCCCACCGCAGGCCCGTGCCCTGCTCAGGCTCTGCCCACACTGCACGCTCCCCCCTGGGCAGTGCAAGCCTTACCTGAAGTGTGTCCAGCTTAACCTCCAGGACCTGTCACCACCTCCACTGTTACACTGCCCTGTGGAAACAACACATAACGATTTGATATGGGCACAAGGCTCTGCTGCAGCTGCACCCACCTCTCTGCTGGCATTCCAGCTCCAAAGCCCTGCTAGCAACAGCCCTGTTGCTGTGTTATGGATTACCAGCCCTCCGTTTATCCTAATTAGCACACAACAGATTTCTCAGCGTTCCCAGGTTTGTGTATTCCTGTGTGGTGCTACCGAACACTGCAGCCAGCACAGACGTGCCCGTGGTGTGAGCTGGCACTCAGACAAGGCATTTTCCTCTAACTTGCTAAGGACTGAAGTCCTTGTGGTAGGGATGGCCCTTCTCTTCATCAGGGAGCAACAGCAACGGGACTGCTGCTGCCTCTGCACACCTCAGTGTGTGGTGTGATGGCTGGTGAGAGGCCCGGTCCCACCATTTCCAGGTGGGAACTCCACGGGGCCTGGATGCATTCAGCTGATCAGCCCCAGGCAAGGAAACTATTTTGGAAACTCGCTGTTAACAGTGATGCCAAGGTGTACGTGCTGTAGGCCAGGTGTGCTATAGCAGGGACAAGAAACACTGGTGCTCCATCTCCCTCATTCATCTTTGCCTAAGGGCTGTGAAGGTGCCACTCCTCCAAAGCCACCTTCCTTTTCCCTTTCACTGAGCATTGCTGCAAAGAAACTTCCCACTCTCCGGTGTGTGTGCACATGACATGTGGATAAAGACACCAGTTTAGATCCAACAGAAGTTCACCCGCCAGCCCCCAGCCCTGGCTGAGCAGCTGAGCCACCCAAGCACCTGCAGGGCACAACTGTTGGACAGGGATCCAGGCACTGCCCTCATATCTGAGTGAGGGATTTCTTGATGTAGATAACCACATGTCCTCTATGGCCAAAACTAATGTCTGGCTTTACTTCGGTTCCACATTAGCAGCAAAAATGTATGGAAATCTAATTGGCAGAGCGAGAGCTTTTATACAGTTTCTTTCACTCTGTGAGACAAATATATGTACACTAGGCCATCACTGCTATTGATCTTTAAGCAGCCCCACCATGGAAATCAGCAGTGAGAGCTTTGCTTAGAAATTGTTGGCACAGGGTGGTCCAGTGTCAGGGAACTGAAAATCGTTAAACTGATAATCTAAATGGGGGTGGGAGGGGGAAAGCAGTGGCGGTGGCTATCATTATGTGCATAATTTTATGATTTTTAGAAAATCTTATTTCAGCATTTTCCGTCACATCAAAGGCTGACAGCGCCACATTGATTAGCAGATTCAGCCCACAGGATGGAGAAAACCACTGACAGCAGTATACTTCATATCACTTTATTTGAGAAAAGGTCTTGCTTTCTCGATTTCCGTTCCAGTGCAAGCGAAACGAGCCGAGGGGTATCGGCGGTGTCAGGAGCCCGAGGAGCTCGGGGAGCAGGGCTGGGACGCGCTGCGGCTCGGGGCGCGCCCGGCGATGCCGGGGCTGGTTCCCGGCGCTGCCGTGCTCGCTCCGGCAGCTCCACCTAGCGAGGAGCGCTCGCCGGCCGCTGGAAAACACAGCAAGGTACAAACGTGTTTGTCCAGGCAGGAAGGACAGCACACATCTGCCTGCCCCATGCCGGTGGAGGCTGCTGTGCGGTAATGGAAGGGGAAAGACGTCTCCCTGGACGGGCCAGGGCTGGAGCCTGCACCTTTGCTTTCGGTGTGCACAATTCCTGCCTTGGGGGCATCCTGGCGCAGAACAGCCTGGCAGTACACTGAGCAGCAGGAGAGAGTTCCCTCCCTCCCTCCCTCCGAGGTGCGGTGCCATCCAACCCTGCAAACTCCGCCTTACTGGCCCCAACAACAGCCCGGGGGTTTGTTAAAGGGAATTGTGAGTGCTGTGCCATAGACTGAGGGGATGTGGCGGCTTCTGTCAGGCTCGACCCCATTCTCTGGCAGAGAGGATGGAGTGCTACACACAACAGGGGCAGCAGGCTGACAGCTGGGATGACCCTGTGCAGGGAAGCACAGGATCTGGACCTGCTCTCCAGAGGTGTGAGGGAGCCACTAAGCCAGCAGGAAAACCAATGGTCAGATTTTTCTGAAGAGAGCTGAATCCTTAGGGGAACCCTTCGGTGTTTTAGGGGGGTCTTTTGCCCCTGCTTTTCTCTTTCTAGTGAAGGATCAGAGATGTAGACCACTAAAAAGCATGCATCCAGAAGGGGCAATTTCCCACTGTGAGAGTTTGAATCCCAATTCTTGCCTCAGTTTGCAGAGGCAATGCCAAGAACTCCTGGGATAAAGCATACTGCCATTTCTTGCCTGACAGAGGAAACTGATGTTTCTCTACAGTTTCTCAGTCATCTCTATCAGCTCCTGCTCTGATTACATGCACACTTTCCTTTTCATCTCTCATAACCAGCGATGTCAAGTCATGTTCTGCAGCTTGCATGAACCTCTAGTGGCATCGGGGACAGGACAGCAGGGAATTCTTGGCTGTAATAAGATATCCAGGCAATTTCTTCCAGTACTATCTTTGGCTAGGTGTCATGAGGGCATGAAGGATGCTGTTCAGAAAGCACTCTGCTGGTACAACAGCTGGCTGAAACTCGGTCTTCTTGTGCTGGCAAATAAGGAATTTCTTTACCTTGCAATTACATGAAAAAAAATTACCTGGATCAAAGAGTGAGTGAACCTGAAGATATGGTTCTGAACTTCTTTCTCTTGTTTTGGCTTTACACTGCAGGCTTTTGATGAGCAGATATTTGTCTGGCACAGTAGAAGCTGTAGAAAGCCACTTGCTATGGTTGCTTTCCATTCCCATGTTGTGTACTGCTCTTCTGGCAGCAGCTGAGTAGCTGAGGACCAGCCAGTTTGGGTCAGAGCCCCCCAAAGAGTTAAAAATGCTAAAAAGCAAAACTGGTGCCTCTTTTGGGCAACTAGAACCTCTCCCTCCTGGTGTTGCAGACCCCTCCTTCACTGTGGTCAAGGCAGGAAGCCAGCTGGGGGCTTGGAGGACAAGCAACAGGCTGATGAAGCCCAAATGCCTGTGCCCATTTTCCACACAGAGCAAGTTTCTAGAAAAAGCTTCCCAGGATCAAGTGCTTTCCCAATAAATCTGGCACCTTCAGGTAAGAAAAAGAGGATAAGAAGAACTTCCTGGGGGCTGCCTAGGTATATGCTGGTGACTTAGGGAGGTGAAAAGTGAGATCAGGAACGGGAGTGCTGTGGCATATATCCAAAAGTCACTGGTCAAGATTTATTGAGAGGCTTTCAACCACAAACCTGGAAACACAGAGAAAAAACGAGAAGAGGCCATGAGTCTCTGTCTTTTGAAGCTCACTTTGCCTTGGCTCTTCAAGTACGGGGAAGATGCTTCTCTCAACATGTATCCCCCTAGTAAAACCCTCAGGATCTCGTGTAACACAGTTCCAGTCCCCAGGGTTTGGAGAAAGAAAAGATGCATAACCAGCTGGTAATTTCTAGTGTATTTTTATGGCTATACCACTAGAAGGTAACTCTCAGAGAATTCACCTGAGTGAATATGTAGGAACACCTTCAGTAGAAGGTGTAAAGTACAAGATGTACTGCAGTCTGAAGAGTACCACAACAAAGTGGCAGCAAACCAAGACTTTACAGGGCAACCTTTCCAGATTGTGACTGTAATACTTGGCTTAATTACATCCTGTCGGCTGCTCACCACTTATAAAATACACTCTGAGTGTGCCATAATGCTCCTCCAGTCCCTTGGGATAAAGATAGTTAGATGGTATTGCTGGCAAAACAGAGTGATATTTCATAAACTGCTAAAAATCAATGGTGATATGCCTGATCATACCTTAGATGAACTTTTCTCATGAATTGAAATGTAATAGAGTGGGTAATACTGGAGCTCAATTAAATGAAATTATATAGAACTTACTGAAAGCGACACAAAGAGGAGGGGAGCAAATCCAGTGACAGAGAGCAGAGACAAGTGCAGCCTGTGCACCACAAATCCAGTAAATACTTCCTGTGGAAGTGACTCTGACCTGAGAGTGAGAGATATTGCTGAAACTGTCAAAGAGTTTTTGTCTCAGCCTAAGATGGCAAAATTCCCACTGACGGGACCAGGGCTCAGCCTTATATCTGGCACATGGGGCAGCACATGCCTGTTGCCAGAGGATAAAATAGGGATTGCTCATAGTGGGGCAGGAAAGTGCATTCCCTGAGAGTCCATCCATCAGAGAGCATCGTGATCTGCTCAGTTAGATAGGAAGAACCAAAGCAACCTGGGATTGAAGAGAGCAGTGAAGTTTGGGCACAAACATCTCTCCCTTGGCATCATACAGATTATCTCTTGCAGCTGGCTGCAAATTGCAGGCAGTTGTGGTGTTAAGGCTGGTGCCAGCCATGTATGTGTTGACATAAATGGTCTTCCCCTCCAGGGAAACTGGTGAGAAGTAGCACTGGGCACAATCAGTTTGCTCGGCCAAATTTCTCCTGTCGAGGAGGTGCTGCCAGAACAGAGTGATGGGAGCTGCATAGGAGGCAATCACTGTCCTCTTCCTTCCTCCTGCCCTTCCTGCTGCAGGCTGTGGGTTAGGGCTCCTGACCTTGTCCTGTGGGGGTCAGGTGTCCCAGCACTGCCTGAGTCTCCACCAGGATGTACCACTCTGAAGGTGCTGGGGAGCTACCGTGCATGGGGTCACCTGAAGGAGCTGTTGTATATCTACTGAGGCCTTTTTAAAAGCATCTTATGAAACTTTTTGAAGAATGGTTTTCTCTTCAGCCCTGCCCAAATCACACAGAGGGTAAGCTAGTTTCTTTAGACTGAATTTGTTCAGAGGACAGCTGATGCTGCCAGTGCTACATTTTGTGGGATTTGTCTAGAAGGGACCCAGCTCCCCTATTTTCTCTGGCAGCCACCCATGTTTTGACAGAGTGGTGCCATTTGCCCCTTTAAACAATCCAGTGGTTACCCCTTCAGCCTTTCCCAGCTGGAATTGTAAATGTATAGTCCTTACCCCTGGCAAGTCTATTTCCTCATCAGGCTCATCTCCTCCTTTTTCCGTGCCCAGAGTTCCTTACAAAAAGAGGATTTGCAAGTATGGTATTCCAAAGGGAGGCTTGTATGAAAAGAAAGGATCTGCATGGATAATATAACGTACAGTGCACGTGGGATTGCACAAGGAGGGTGTGTTGCAATTTCGTGGCATGTTCAGACAGCCTCAACAAACTCAAGAATTAATTTCATGTCTAATGTGAAAACAGCAGCAGTTTGCCAAGCACCCACCACATATGAACCCTGTTTTGGTGTGGGTTTTTTTTTTAAAAAGTACAACTATCCCTGGGATTACGGTAGGAATAAAGGAGCAAGAATAACTCAGTAGCTGTGCAATACTCAGTCACTTGGACCAAACAGAAGGTGACAGCTGCCTAGGGCAAAGGTTTCTGCTGCCAGAGCTTTCACAGCGGTCACTAGATTATGTTCCTCAGACTTTGGTGCATAACTTGGAAATAATGAGGTCAGTTTGTTTTGTTGCTTTGTTTTTTCTGGCGTACAAGTGGCCTATTTTATAAAGTTCAAATGTACAACTAATAAGCAAATAGTTGACCACAAATGCCACAGACTACGAGGTTTTAATGCCAGACTAGCAAATGTAAACAGATTACACGACATATTAACTAAACACAAAAGAACAATTCAGTGCTGTCAGTGGATTTAAATCACTAAAATATAGATATGTATGCTCTCTTCAGGATGCCTTGGCAAAGTATCACTGGCTTTTGACCCCTGTTAAACCCAGTAAGACAGTATGAGAGCTCATGTTGTATTCATTTAAAGGGGGGAAAGCAGCTTCTTTATTGACTCATACAAGCCCATATTTCAGTGCAGCTTTCCCTTTTCTAGCATCTGAGTCTAGCACCTAGAGCTGGAGGAGGATTCATCCCAGAGTGCACAGGTTGTGTAATAACAAGCTTCTGATCTGGAATTTCAGCTTTAAGCATATCCTGAACACCTGGGCTCCCGTGCACTGTCTCAAGCCAGCACCAGGCAGTGTTTTGCAGTTCTTGGTTTCGTCAGGGGAGCACAGGGTATTAATAGCTAGCCTTGTACTTTGGAGAACATTTATACAGCCTGATTGAGGCTGTTGTATCGCTGTTTCCTCTGCTTCTTTCTGACTTGAGGTTAGCCTCTTTAAAATGATTTAAGGATGTAAAATGATTATAAATTGATTGAGTGCAGCACATTACAATATTGTTCATAATTGATATTATTTAAGAGGATACTGAACTGTTGCTGACAAGGCCTGACATTGCTATCTGTGCTGACCAGTAGGTATCGACATTTTCCTCTTGTCTCACTTCTGTGCATTAGTAGGAATCCATTAAAAAGAAACCCCAAACCCTGCAAACCACTTCTGTTTCCGAGACTGCTGGCAATAGGGATCCTCAGTGTTATAGCTGCAGTTTCCAACACATGTTTTGAGCCAGTACTTTCTGTTCTCCAGGCTCTGAGCAGACAGGGAACCAGTTCCTTCCATTTCCTCCTGCTGCTGCAGCCATGAAGCAGCTCCACTCTGCCTCTTTGACATGCAAGGGGCTTTCTGCTGCTCAGTGGAGACAGCAGCAGCTCCATGCCGGCTGCCTTTTCAGGAGGCTGGATGCAGCTTGTGTAAGGGCTTATATAACTCTTTTAATGTCAGGGCTCCGGTTTTGCGTCTGCCTGCAGAAAACTCCTCCTTTTGTACGTAGGTCGAGGCACAGAGCAGAAGCAGCTCCGGGCTCAGCCGGCAGCAGGCGAGGCAGATCAGCCTGCTGTGGATAACCGGAGTGCAGGGCAGGGGGCAGCACAGCCAGGGCAGGGGATGTGTCCTAACTCGTATGAGGAGAAGCTGGGGAAAGTGCAGGGCTTTGCTTGTTAGAGGCTTCCCGGTGCTGCAGATAATGTTGAGTAGGTAGATGAGGTTTGGGTTGTTTACTGGCAGCTTTGAGCCACTAAATTCATGTGGGAATACAAGGTAAGACAGAGCAGCAGAAACCTCTGAGGTCTCACACGTCAAGACACTGAAATCCATTCAGGAGAGGTGATAATATCTGAATATCAGGAGAGTCGTCAGCTGACATGCTAATCCCTCTCTGTCCTGGGAGCACATGGAAGTTTCTGCCACATATTGTGAAACCATGGCTGGTCACAACATTTGGAGAAGTGATGTTGCATTCCAGCCAGTGTAGTTACTTGCCCCAAAGGAACCTGAGTAACAACAGGGTGTTGACTTGGAAAATTCCCATCCAACCAGTCTAACCGGATACTGGGCTCCCATGGCTGCAAGGTGCTGCAGCTGAGAAGCGGGACAACCAAACTCTGACAATCTGCTTCATCCCTAAGCCCCCTGCCCCACAGCTCTTCTGGGAGCCCCTTGCCTCTTTGCTCTGGGTTGGGGAGGCTTAAAACGCTTTGCTGTGGTACAGCTGGTTTTGCTGTCCCTCCTCGCATTTCTGAGCACTCCGTGGGTGAAAAGGTTCATGAAAGGAGCAGGAACACCCAGCTGGGACAGAGGAGTGAAGCTAGGGCTGGATTCTGGCCTGATCCCACTGGGGCCTAGTCCTTGTTTTTAATTTTCTCTCTCCCAGTGGCCCTGCCCAGAAGATTGTTCACCCCTCACCCCACTGTCACCAGTTGTTGGTTGCTTGCTGTGCACTGACTCATCATCTTGAATTTGCCTTGCCTCTGCTCATTAATATGCATCAAGTACTTCACCTTTTCCTTCTTTGACATTATTGCTACTTTTTTCCAACACACCATTTGCTAAACAAATATTTTTTTCCTCTGAGCTTTTCTAAACAAATTCTTTCCCCCTTCACTGTTAAGGTTAAAAATGGAGCACAGATGCAGAAGAAATGGAGGTTCTTACTCTTCTCCTAGATGGGAAATAAAGATCTGCCTAATGATCTTCATGCAGGTATTGAAGCATAATCTCTGTCTCATCAACCACAGAAAAGTTTTTTATGTGACAAAAGAAATCTAGTCATTCTAGCCCTATTTTTTTCCCTCCAGGTTTCCCAGGAAGGGCTGTAACAAGGCATGTACTTCTTCAGCTAGATCCAGCTGCCCCACGGTGGAAATAGGGCAGTTGGTGTCCACCTCAATCCAGACTACTGACAGATGTGTGGGACCTGCCTGCTGGGGGAAACAGCCTGGATGTCTGCTCCACACACTGCAGCAACCGTGGGTGGCAAAGCAGTGGGGACCAGACAAACCACTTCTTAGTCTCTCTCATGGAGAAAATAAACATTTATCCTCTAAAAAGACAGCTCCTCCCATTTGCAGGGCCATCAGGGTAAATGCACATCTTGCATTTAAAGCAAGGGAAACTGGTGTATTCTGAGAGCTTTGCTGGAGGGACACTCACAAGGGAAAACTCAATAGGAGAAACATACTGAAAGAGGAGAGAGTGGAAAGGATGCCTCATTATTCATTGGGGTCCCACCTGCTCACCCTGTATGGTTTAGGTTTCTGACCTGCTGGGGATCTGTTTCCTATCCTCTCACAATCTGAGGAAGGAAAGCTTGCCCCATATATCTCACTTATGGAGAAATACATCAAAATTATACTTACGAAGAGCAAATTGTTGGAGAGGCCTGGCCGTACCACTGATAGGTAGGCTGCTGCTTTCATCTCTGTCCATAAGGGACACAATGCCAGAAACTGTGCTTCTGTGGCCTGGCTGACCTGGCTTTGGGTCTCTGCTTTGCCTTGTGCTGCACTAGCCCTTCTCTTAGCACACCACATTTAGGCAGGTTTTTTGGGGATGCTGAAGACGTACTACCCCGACACTGTCAGCAGTGCACAGGTAAAATCTTTCACATAAATGTCTGTCTTTCCAGAGTACTGGAGTGCCCACACTTCCTGACAGCAAGACTGGAATTGTTTTACTAATGTCATTATTCATGTCCACCCACAGCATCAGTTCTGAACCATGGCGTTTACATTAAAAACATGCCAAGCATACTTTTGGAGGGACATAATAATAATCTTGTTTACGTAATAATACTGAAAAAAAAAATAAATAAAACCAATCAAGCTTGGTGAATACAGCCACCATATGGATAATGTAAATGACAGCAGGAGTGGCTCGACAGTGGCTCGCAAGAGGTGCTGGCCCTGTGTTGGCAGGCACAGTAAGCCAGTGGGTGGACACTGAAGTGACATCTAGACTGAGTTTCTTTGTGGCAATGCTCCAAGGCAGCCAGCTGTTGCCATGGCCAGGCCGGGAGTAGCCCGACAAACGTGGTGGAGTGGCACAAGCCCCGACACAGGGCACTGCAGGAATTCAGCAGGCGCAGCTGGCCCTGCAGAGCGCTTTTCTCGGCTGTGAGCTCCTAGGCAGCTGCGTTTCGTTTCTGTGCAGGCTGGTGGCACCGCACTCGGCAAGGCACATGGCTTGGTGGGGCAGGGACGAGCCAAGCACTGCACCTGCCTTTAGAAATGNAGAAATGGACGTGGAGCAGGTGGGCATGAGCATCCCAGAAGGAAACAAAGCACTTTACAGACACCCAGCGATGCCGCGTGGGGTGCAGCACGAAGCTGCCAGCGGGGCTGCCTGGGGATGCCTGTCCCAGGCTCCCTGGGGATTCCACCGGGGGGCTGCAGGCACGCAGCGTCCCGCGGCCATTCTGGCATCCAGGAGAGAACAATCTGGAGCTCCACGCCGGTGTTCCGGGGCTTCGCGGGTGCCCACCGCCGCAGCCGTCCGACCTCGGGCGCACGGGATGCTCCGGGCC
>VYXF01009225.1:395765-408613 GCA_013397295.1 Polioptila caerulea | reverse complement strand
AGTTAGGGGTTGTGGGCCCACGCGTGCTTCACCCCTTTGCCATTCCCCCGTGGTGAGACCGAAATGGGAGCGGCCGGGCTGTCTCCGGGCCCGCAGCGAAAGCTCAGCGCCGTAGCTGCGTGCCGTGTCTCACCTCTAGACGAGAAAGCTGATGGCTGATGGTGTAACCCCAGCCGGCCGCTCCCTCACACCCCTCACTCCCCCCCGCCCGGTGGGATGGGGAGCAGAGTCGGGAAAAAAGGTAAAACCCGTTGGCTGAGCTAAGAACGGTTTAATAATTGAAATGAAATAGTAACATTAATGTAAAGGGAGGTGACAAAAAGGCGTATAAAACCCAAGGAAGTGCAAGTGGTGCAGAATACAATTGCTTCACCACCTGCCTAACAATGAGCAGCGATCAGCCTTTCTCAGCCAATACCCCCCAGGAGAGCCTTTGGCCGGGTCAGATCAGCTGCTCTGGCCATGCTCCCTCCTGGCTTCCTGTGCACCTCCTCACTGGCAGAGCACGGAAACAGAAAAGTCCTTGACATGGGCTAAGCAGTGCTCAGCAAAGCCAACACATCAGCGTGTTATCAACATTATTCTCCTGTTAAATCCAAAACACGGCACTGTAGCAGCTACTAGGAAGAAAATTAACTCTATCCCAGATGAAACCGGGACACCAGGCCAGGCAAAGAGCACACTTCAGTGTGGCCGGGCCGGGCCAGTAGTGCTGGAACTAACTCAGAACAGAGATCTGCTCCATTTAAAGGCTGTGTCAGCATTTCTCCAGCAACTCTTTCTGCTTTATGGCCTGTTAAGTGATAGGCATTCACCTCTGGCCTGGAAAGGACTTACAGTATGACATTTCTGCTAAGGCAAGAGGTTTTTGAAATACTAAGGCTATGCATCAGGTTCATTACAGTGGCAAAACAGCCACAGTGCTGTTCTTTTGTTTGCTGTGGAATTAAGGCTTATCTCTACAAAAGCTAAGCACATCACCACATCACAGTTGCTAATTGTCTGAATAAAATGAAAGAGAAGGTCTCGTTTGGGTAACTGGAATTAAAGTTTTTTAAAAAAGCTTTCTTATTGCTAAATAGAGGTAGCAATATATGTGTTTTTACTTGAATCAGTAACTGCTTAAACCTGCATGGATGTCGATGTTGCAGAGTGTGTAGTCTGCCTTAGGCATTGTGGCAAGGAACTGGAAAGTGAAACTCATGACTTTTTATTCCATGCTTTGGTTGCTTTAACTCAAGGCCAATGAACTTGCAAATTGTAGTCCTCTGCTGCATTGAGGGATGTGATCACATAAGGTAGTGTTTAGACTATGGCTGTTCACAGTATTTCTCTGTAGATAAGATTTAACTTTTAAACATAATTTCTCATCACAGTGTGCTCCAGAAGTTGTTTTTCTGTGGAGATACTCTGGTTTGCTTTATTTTGCAGAGTAAGTTTATTCCTGAAGTGTGCAGAGAGCCGCCTTCAAAGAATTCTTGCCATTCAAAGCCTCTGCTACCCAGGCCTCCAAAGGGTACCCCTAATCTTGGTTTACCTGTGTGATTTTCAGAAAGGAAAGTGCTGTTCTTACTTTCAGGCCTCCTGTGGTTTTACTCTAGTTTTACACAGCCTGGTGTTTCATGCCATTCCAGGTGATGTTGAGCAGACAGGAGCTGGTGCTGTGTGTGCAGCCAGGTTGGTGGTTACAGCACATGGATTTCAATGTGCATGCATTTGTGCTCTCTTGAACAACAGATAAGGAAAGGCTTCTCCACTGCACAAGAGACTTTCTCACAGATTATTTGTGGGACCCTCTGTGTTCCCACTGGAGCTGTTAAACCCATCTGCAGTGTACCCAGCACTGGTGACTCTTGTCCTGGCTCAGCAGTGACAGTGAGCATTGATTTCACATGTTGAGCTGGCCTTAGTGCCGTTGGTAACTGTAGAGATAAACCAGTGTTCTGTACTGAGGTTTCAATTGGTGGGTCACAGTTTTGGACCCTGTTTTGAATATGAGCACACATGTAATGTCTGCTGTAGGTGATTTGATGAGCAGCATCTGGTCATCAGGATTCACAGGTGTCACATTATACATCTTCCTAGATGGTTATCACTCTGCTCTATCTCTTGCCTGGACTGCAAGTGGATACTTTTACTGTCCTCTGGCTATTTTGAGGTGACCTTTTTGCTGTGGTGATCGTGTATTTGGACTCAAAACTGGTTCTTTGGTTGATATCTGCTGTTCTGGTTTGAAATGACATCTACTCAGGATAGCCATGATGCAGTGGGTTTGCACTGCTTTCCAGAATGCAGCTCAGAAACATCACCCTCTTCATCACTTGAGTGAAGGAGAAAACTTGTTTCTTGGGATCGTATGTGCTTGCTTCTGCTCTTGTTGGCCCAAACCAAGCCTGCCAGATATATAAAGGCAACATGCACCATTTTTTTTTTCCCAAGTAGAGAAGCCCTCTGTGTTTGTTAAAGAACTCCAGACACACTAAATATGTCTGAAGGTTTTGCTGTATTCTACTTGGAGCCCTATTTTCAGTGTGCTATCTGGTACTTTCCATGTTACACTTATTGTGTCCATAGATGCTCATTTCCTGCTGAATTTAAGTGAAGCTGTGGGGTTTTTTTTCCCCTCATTTGCATGCCTTTTTGTCACTAATTGGAAACAACTGGTAGCTATTTCTATATTGATATAGTTTCAAAGGAAAATTAAATTCCTTGGTTTTGTATGAAGGAATATGATACATCCTTTGTGAAAGCTTCTTTAAATTCCCAAGCTCTGCAAGTCTTAGTGTCTCTAGTTGCTCACTAGCTTGTTGAGCTGGTGACATTTTGCAAAATTGCTGTGAACATGCCTTTGCCTTGTAGGGCCCTGAAATTCCACAAGTTTGTTGTTTTCTTTGTATTGTCCTGTGGCATGCAGGAGTGATTTTTTGATTGTCGCTTTCTTACTTCCAGATGCTTGCCCTGGCTGCTCTTTTCCTAAGAATGTCTGGTCAAAGTGCCTTCATAAATACTCTGTGAGCATTGAGAGAAAGAGGAATGACTTGGCATTCACATACTTATTATGTGTAAATCAATTAAAGATTTACAGGCTGATCTGCATGTGTTCATGATTCTTTTAAAAATTCAGTTGTTTGCATTCTTTGCTAAAAAGCAAGAGACAGTGCTTTCAAATGCATCCAAAAAAGTTAAGAAGAAATCTTAATCTGGAAGAAAACACACAGTTATTCCTTTTTGTACTGTACAGAGTTGTCAGGGTAGGATGGGGGGAGGAAGTGTGATCATATTGCATTGCTGGCTGTTAATTATTTGTAACTACAAGCTTGGAATCACTTGCGATATGGTTCTCTTGTGATATTGAAAAAGCTGTTCCTGTTCCATGGGACAGCCCTTCCAGGGAATCATTTGCCAGACAAGTTGCTCAGACCTGTGAAGCTCAGTTTGGCACTTGGATCTTTGCTGTCCAAAACCTCACAAACATGCTGGGAGAGAAATGAAATTCCTAATTGCTGTATAGCCTATTGTGAATCTGTCTGTCTGCCATGGATCACTTTGTTACTTCATTGGGGTTACTTCTCTTGAAGTACCCCAAAAATGGATCAGTTCAATTTTCACAGAGAAGTCTATGCTTTCTGCTACAAGCATGGTAATAATAATAAGGACAGACTATTTCCCAGCCTTGGTTTTCTTGGAAATGGTGATGAGTTAGTACTAATGCAGAGAACCAAGGGTCTGTAGTTTACAGACATTAATTCATTATATGCAGGTCTCTCTCCTGTGTTTCTGCATGTCAGGCTTTAATAGTTTGGAAAAAAAGATTTCATTATTCAGGATCTTCTGGTACTTTGATATCTTGGCTTCAGAGGAAGGTATCAAGGTACACCTAATTAAATACTCTTCTGTGTGTTCTAACTGAACTATTAACTTTACTATGGAACTTGTGAGAGAAACCGCAGAAAGATCAAAGATGGAGGAGAAAACTTACTTCAAATAACACTTAGACTTATAAAATGGCAATAACTAAACTCTTTGGCCCGTTAACTTTTTCACATAAATTGTTGGACTTTACTTTTTCAGTTGCTCTTCATGGAGATGCTACATTCTCAAAGAAGAACATATCTGCTGTCTACTTAGGAGTTCCTTATGGTGTCCAGGAAAAATGCTGTACAAGAGCAACATTGCAAGTGCCTTTGTAACCAGAATAATTCTGGTGCGTGGTTTGCTTGGCACGTATTAATTGTAGTGGAGGGCGTGTGGTACAAAACAGCCGTTCAGAGGTGTGTGGCCTTTTAGGTGATGAAAGATGGAGATGTCTGTTTTTTTCTCCATGACACACGGCTGTATTTCATGAGCTGTTGCAAAAGAGCCAGCAAGCAGAAATCCACATGGAAGCTTAATTTATGGGAAGGTGTCCCATGTTCTGTATTCCTGGAATGGAGGCTCAAGCTCTTAACTGGCTGAGTTTCCCACTTTGTATGGCCAAGTATTCATGGTCTTGTACAGAAGACTTAGCACAAGGATGAAAGCCTTGTCTTTTGAGAATACCAAACTTAAACCCTCTACCCCTTACAGACCCTTTGGGTGTGAATCAAGCAGGCAGGAGTGGCACACTCCCTGTGTATAAACAATTCTGTCACCTGCAGCTCGAAAACCCTAGGAAAAAATCCCAACCCCTTGGAGAAAACACTTAATTTGGAGTTGGAGTTGAAAGGTTCCCTAGGCACTTAGGACAGTACAACCTGTGCTGGTTTCAATTAACCTTTGAAAACCTCCTAAATACCTGCTCACAGTGTGAAACCCACGGCGTTTCCCACGGACCTTCACAGGTCCTTGATGTTACTGTGTACTAAGCTTGGCCACATCTCAAATCTGGAGAGCAGGAGAAGCAAGGGCTGCTGGGGTTTGTGCTGGACTCCAAAACTGCAGTGACAAGGTCAAGCTGCAGTAGCAAGGCTCTTGATTTTTTAAATTTTGTTTGTTTTTTGGAGTGCTTTTATAGTGATTAACTTAGTGTTTTCCTTCCATAATGATTGTAGTTATTTGTGGCTATAGACTGGAATGTTTGTAATCAATCATGTAAAATAATTTAGAAAATGATTAGCAAGAAAGTCTCGTCCCCCTGTGATGGAGTTCTAAGCACTTAATGATGCAGAAGACAATTAACTAGCTTTTAGTGAGCAATGTCCTCTTTGTCTCCTGACTTTACACATTAAATGCCTTATTCAGGAAATTGTTGTGGGTGTGATAGCAGTTAACTGGAAAATAAAGCATTCATGGTAATTTTTGAGGTATGTTGCACAGGGAAGTTCACGATAGTTGAGGTGCTGAATCCCACTGGTTATTTTAGTAATGTAAGGTGAAAAAAATACACTAAGTTCTTAGCAGCTTGCAGGTTGTACCAGCCAAACTCCCATGAGCTACTGAAAATAACATCAGATAAAGACAGACTCCTTCTTCAGGCTGGTTAGGTACTCTGAAGAAAGCTGTGCACTTGTGAATTCAGATGTTAGAAGTAGCAAATTTAAAATATTGCTGATAATGAGGTGCTTATAAATTACAGTTGTGTATTATATATCAGAGGGACGAAAATAAGTAAGTTTTTGGGTTTTTTTTAGATTGTTTAAACACAATCATATTCTGCACCACCAAAGTGGAATAAAAAAGTTTGGGGATATTCTTAGTTCTGAGTGCTTAGAAGAGAGAACATCTCTGCCATCTGCAAGCGGGGATTAATATTAAAGACGCTAAGTCATGGTCTTAGGGCCGGGATTACTGCCCGTCATCTGCACAGTGGGATGTGTCTCCCAGGACTGTGCAGACTGCTTGCTGCACTCCAGAGCAGGGCACAGGGGTTGGAACGGGGCTTTGGGACAGAGCTGTGATCCCCCAGCTGCATCTACAGCTGATTTCCTGGGTTATGGTACAACACTGTGAGAAACATCTCTGAATGGCTGGGTTGGGAGCGTGGTAACTCTTTATTTATTTATATGCTTTTTCGGGTGTTCTGCAGATTTTCTGGACCACAGCTTATTTGCTCTCCCTACTTTTATTAATTATAGGCAGATTCTGCCTAATAATTATTCAGCTGTGGGGTTTCAAGGTCTGGGGAAGCACTTATCACCTTTTGGAAAGAAGTAAATGGTGTAAAATGTAGAATTTCATCTTGGGCGTGCGCGTGGTACATCAAGTGAATGAGAGGAATCCAGGTCTAACTTAAAAAAGAGAGGATGTACCCACTTGCCTTGTGCATGTGTATAGTGCCAGCTCACCGTCTCAGGCTCTAGAAGGCTGAAAGCACTGTCTAAGTGGGAAGGATTGGTGTTTTCCCTCGGATCAGTGTCCCTGGAGCGCCTGGGGAGGGTCCGAGGGTGGCGCCTGCCTGCAGCACCCTGGTCAGCTCCGGACCCCTGGCCCTCCGTGGCCGCCCCTGCCCAGCCCCGAGGTGTGGGCTTGGCCCTTGGCTTTGGACAACCAGCTTTGGAAAGCTTTATCTCCTGCCTCGTGTTGTTGGCAGAGGCCAGGCACTGGGACAGAGGTTACACCGAAGTGCAGCTGCAGGGAAAAGGCCATGGATTGTAAACAGAGTAACCATGCTGGCTTGGGTGGGATGGCTGGCACTTAAATTCTGTCTTGTAGCGGGGCCGAAGGAGAGGATACAGCTCTGCTGGCTTAGAAAAAGTGACAAAAATACTCAGAACAAGGGGGAAAAAAATATATTGTTAAGGAAAAGTAGGAAAGAGAAACAGAAGTTTCTAATTAATGGAAATAAGGGAGAAAGAACTGAGATGGTGAACTTGGAAAGAGAGGGAGAATGGAGAAATAGCAGTGGAGAAGAAAGTTTTAAAGCACGATTACTTAACAGTCCCCAGAATTGTTAAGAGCTGATGAACTTGAGGCAGCAGGGCAGGCTGGAAGCTCATTGAGATTGTAAGAAGGTGAGGCAAGTCAGGGAGGTCAGGAGGAAGTTCAGGTCTCAAGAGAGCCAGACACTGAGCTAGAGATTGCTCTCTGCATTACTGCTGTGCCAGGGCTGAGTGCAGCTTTCCAGCTCCCTGGAGCTGTGGTGTTTGCAACTTTAGAATGAGTCAAGTCACCCTTAGTGTTGGCTTTAACTGAGGGAAAAGTAGTCCTGACAGTGTGCTCTGAGAGCTGGTGACAGTTTGTACATTGTCACTAAAAGATGTGGTGCCTGTTTTGCACTCGGGTTAGACACACAGTCTGTCTAGATGATGTCTTCTCTAGCAGCCCTCAGTGAATACTGAAGGAAGAATCATAGTGTTGCAGTCATACACTAAATTATTTTGAGTAATACTGCGTCCATGGGACACTTGGTCATTCACAGTTTGGTTCTGCAGTGCTCTTTTCAAGCCTGAGGGTTCAAGCCCTACCGTGTATAAAAATGCCAGCAACCTCCTCTCATTGTATAAAGGGACTGTTTTTTCATGCGTTGCATTTCCTTTTTTTTTCTTCTTAATGTGACATTAAACCTTCCCTTTATTCCATAGAAGGGTAATTTGAGATGTAGATGAGGGAATGTGTGAGAGGCTTGGGGATTTCTGGCAAACTCCAGTATTCTGTGTCACCTGTAATATTTCTGGAAGCACATATCCATGAAAAAGTGATGCCTGGAATGGGAAGTTTCTTGTGTACAGCAGGTAATGTCACAATATCCAAGTACAGGCTTTCCTATAAATTCTTACTGCATATATTTGTCTCCTACAACACCTGCAGTTTCACTTGTACACCATTGTTGTCTTTTAGCAGATAATGCAGACATTATCAGTTCCTAAAGTAATGTTTGACTCAGAATACTGTTTTCTGACAAAACAGCTGATAATCTTTTATTTTGTATTGAGTTTTCTGATAGTTTTATTTTTCTTTTTGTGATAGGAGGTGGATTTGGAAGAAAGACTTCATGAGTTGGACCTCAGAGGTGATTCAGATATTCCTGATGTTCCTCCACCAACAGACAGCACTCCAGAAATCCTCAAGAGGGCTTTGTCAGGCTTGTCTGCCAGGTACAGTGAAACAAAGAGCTCTCAAATTTAACAGCTGGTGGCAAAAATTCGTACAGATTTTAACATTAGATTATGTTGCAGTTTTAAGTCTTACAAATTGTACTGCAGTTTTAAGTTTCATATGGTAGATGTGAAAATTTCAAGTGTAAATTGTAATGCTGGATGTTATTGATTTATTTATGCTTTGATAGTCCCTTCAGTGGAATATTTTTTTTTGCATAAGCCTATATTTACTCATTGCATGCTCTTCTAAATAAACATAGTTTACATAAATATCTACGGAGTCTGAGTATTGCAATAACATGGGCTAAAGATTTTGAATTACAGAAGGATTATTTCTGGAGGTTGTAATAAACTGATTTCCTACCTCCAAGATTGAGGGGAGGATTTGCTTATGAATGAAAAGATGTGTAAATTCTCAAGATCAGCTTTGCTAGATTTTTGTGACATTTCCACTTCTAAATAATTTGTTGTACAGTTAAATACATCATAGCTGTTATGTCTATACTTTTTAAAGCAATGCTCATTTTTTTCCTAATTTTTTTAGATTTCTACCTCCAAACTTCCAGGAGCTTGATGGCCAACAAATGTGGGGGGGATTTGTATGTGTACAAATAGGCAGATAATTGTGTGGACCTGCATATTCATGAAGGCTGTAGGATAAAGTTCCTTTTGTAATTTTTTATGCAGTCCCTTTACAACACCTGATCAGTCAAACCCTTTTGGGGCAAGCGAGTTGCATTATGTTTTTTTCACTAATGCTATGAAAGAGCATTTAGGTGATAGATAACAAAAAACTACCTACTAAAATGAATATGGGTGTCATATATACATTATGCTCAATATAACAAATTGAGCAATATACAGTGTATATTTTAAAACTGGCTTAGGTCTTGGAAGAGTCAAAAGAATGCTCTCTAATTCAGAATATAATTAAAGCCTTTCAAATCCTCATTAAAAAAAACAACTGGTCTCCAGCAGATACCTCCAACTGCACTTGAAATGAGGTTTTTGCCTTGCTCATTTTCTAATCTGTTGCCTGTTTCTGTTGTGTCCATGAGCTATGAGCAGATGCAAGTTTCAGGTTTTAAAAAGCCTGGTTCTAAACTGCACTCACTGTGAGCAGAATGTCATATTCTCCTTTGCCATCACACTGCAAGGAGTGTGTGCTGCAGAGTTCTGTCGTTGTGTTAAATGTGGGAGCCTTGGGTCTCCAGCTCAGACTCGTTCCAAAGGGCATGAGGGTGATACCTCAAAGCCTGCAACTAAGAGGGGCAGGTGAAGCCTTTCCTGTTTCAAGTGCTTGAAATTCTTTATTGGAGTGTTTGAACAAAGGTGTACAAAGGGTGCTTTGAGTGAAAAATTAAATTCTTGGTGCTTTATGAATGCTGGAGTTGAAATTAGCTGCCAGTTCAGTAGCCAGCAGTCCCAGCAGAGCTGTTGTCATCATGTGCAACATGAGTGGGTTGCACTGTATCTCTCAGAAATATGGATATTCCTTGTATTTGACCTTTGAAAGAAGTGGTATCTATAGCTTTCTAGCAGAGAGCTGGGAGACAGTAAACTTGCCAGGTGGCTTCCTAAATTGTGGAGCTTCTTGTCTTACTGAAGTTGTCTTTCCTGTGTTGTGCTTGCCAACACCCCCAAGATGCCGTGTGGTATTTTAACATTACTCATAAAGGAAGCTGAATCCTTCTGGAGGAGGCTTGCTCACCATGGGATATGCCACCAGGGCCAAGCTGCTACCGGGTATCCCACATCACAGAGCAACATAAAACATGTTGCCATGAAGCCTCTTCTGCCTCTGTTCTGGCAGAAAGGCAAATCCAATTAGCGGCTGTAGCTGCTGTCAACCTGTCAATGAGACACATCCTAGAAAATCAAATTATTGTAGTTGAGGTTTACATTAGAACTGGAGTCTGATTCAAAGCTAATGCTGAATCAGGTGTACCTCCTGATGAAGCAGTGAAACAGAAGACTGATGCTAAGCAAATCATTAGAAAGAATGTCTTCAAGCTACAGCAGGGGGCTTTGTGTTTAGCAGTAACTTGTATTTAGTTGCTTCAGCGGACATTTAGAGGAAATGGCCTCAATTTGTGCCAAAGGACATTTAGGTTGGATGTTACAAAAATTTAATTTAGGAAAAAGGTTTGGAATTAAACCTTTGGAGAGGTTTAATTTAGGAAAAAGGTCAAGCATTGGGACAAGTTGCCTGGGGAACTGGTGCAATCACCATCCCTGGAGGTATTTAAAAGATGCGTAGATGTGGCAGTCAGGGACATGATTTAGTGGTGAACTTGGCTGTGCTAGGCTAACAGCTGGATGTTTTTCCAGCTTAAATGATTCTGTGATTCTGTAGCAACAGAAATTTTTATTCTGTTTTCCTTAGGTAGCCACTAGCAGCTGCCAAGGTCTACAAGGACAAAAGTGTACAGCTAGCCCGACCCATCAAACCCCATTGTCACATATTCTCCTGTCCTGGTTGCAGGGCTCACAAGAGCACAGGGCTGCTTCCAATTGATAACCCTCTGCCTGGCAAAAGAGCCCCTTTGCTGCTGCAGAGAGTTGGTGGTCACTTGTTTGGAGGTTTTGTTGTGTGTCTGTTACTCCTCAAAGAATCATTTGCTTTTTGCCTGGCAGCCTTTCTTCCGTGTGCCAGCCTTGGAGTGGCTGGGCCCCCATCAGTGTGGCAGCTGACACGGTGCTTTTTGAGGGTCCTTGTATTTTCACAGCAGCTTCAATATGTACCAATTCATTGCAAATGGCATCTGGCAGGGTTGAGGCAGCACAGGGGAAGAGGAAAGGTGTCTAACTTTAATTTATTTTACTGTGCTTCCTGTCTAGCTGGGTAGTTGCTTGATTCTGTGTTTCTTGCTATGCATTGACTAAACACAAAAACTTCTGCTGTTCCCACTGTTTCTAATATAGTTTAATCTCTAGTTAGCAGAGGAAGTGGAATTTATTTTCATTTTTAACTGCTTTTTTTTTTTTTTTTTAATAGATGGAAAAATTGGTGGATTCGTGGAATTCTCTCCCTAGCTATGATTTCTGGGTTTTTTCTGATCATATATCTGGGATCATTTATGCTGATGCTTCTGGTAAGTTTATTTAAATGCATTCTTCTGTGCAAGAGTTATTTGATCTCTTCATTCATTGTGCCTAAGCTGAAAGGAAACTGCGTGGACAATTCAGAGCAATTGTCTTTTATTTCTGTAAATGTAAATACTTTTGAAAAACACTTGAGGGATTCAAAACTGGACCTTAAAGATTAAAGACCTCTTATATACTAGAATTATTTTATTTTTTTTTTTAAGAATTAAAGTAACTCCAAGAAGTTGAATTACTGTTGCCTTCCTTAGCTACTATCATCCATTTCATTGACTAGTTTGTATCACCTACTGTTGCATGTTGAGGTTTGTTTTAAAAAATAAACAAACAAAAATCAGACCAAAACCAACTCAAGAAAAACCCCAGACCCACCAACAACAGCAAAAATCTAAAAAAAAAAAAAAAATTAATTAAGAGACAGGTGCAATTTTGAGGCTAAGAAAAGCAGGCTCCTGTCTACAACTGGCACTGAAAGGCTTTTCTCAGACATACCCCTTTAATTCCATATTTCTCTATGGGCCTTCATTGTGGCCTTGCATTTATCTGTAGGTTGGAGCTAGATCTCTTTCTGAGGTTCAGACAAAGTGCATTTTTAGGTCATGAAGTGAAATACTGATGAGCATAACAGTAAAAAATTATAATATTCTTAATACATGCTATATAGCAGATCAGCCTTTGTTGAATGTTTGCACCATTTCAATTGCTGGTATTTTTATGGAATGATGGTTTAACTATTTTTCCCAGTCTTGGCAAAGAACAGGCAGGAATTTAGCTTTTAATGCACTGAAATTGGTCCTTCTAGGTAACTGCTTAATTTTTTGACTCTAAGTTTGTTCAAGTATCAAAATTATTTTTACTTTTTTCTTGGTCTCCTATGAGGCAGTTTTAGGATTGTATTCCTAGAAAGATTTAGGTTGGAAAATATCTTTAAAATAATTAAGTTGAACTGTTAACCCAGCATTGCCAAGTCCACCACTACACCATGTCCTCAATGTCCTCATGTCCCCATCTACACATCCCTTAAATATCTGCAGGGATGGTGATTCAACCACTGCCCTGGACACCATCTTGCAATGCTTGACAACCCTTTTGGTGAAGAAATTTTTGTTAATTTCTGATCTGAACCTCTGCTCCACTCTAAACCAAAGCAATTTTCTTTCACTTGTTACTTAGAAGAAGAGACAATTCCTGTCCTTGTCTCTCAGCTCAGGGACAGGGTAACCATCTCAACAACTGCTCTCACCATTAAAGAGGCCAAGAAAGCATTAAGGACCTCAGCCTTTTCCTCATTCTTTGTCACTGTGTTTCCTCCTGCTTCCAACAAAGGAGGGAGCTTCTCCTTGGCCCCACTTTTGCTTCTGATGTATTTATGGAGGTGGTTTTTATTGTCTTTTATGGCAGTAGCCAGATTAAGTTCTCATTGGGCTTTGGCCCTTCTACTTTTCTTCCTGCTTAACCTCACAACATCCTTGTAGTCATCCTGAGTCACCTGCCCCTTCTTCCAAAGGTCATAAAATTTAGTGTCTTGAGAGACTGGAATGCTGTTTCACCAGCATTATGGTCTGTATTACAGTTTCTACACCTGAATTAGTCTGGTTAATATTTCCTGTTTTGAGATGAATGCCATGACAAACTACTAATTCATTGTCTCATTCATGGAGGATTTTCTTTTTTGTGTGTGAAGAAACAACAAAAAAAGCCCTTTTAAAGTGCACGTTGCTGTAAAAA
>VYXF01009225.1:355735-393935 GCA_013397295.1 Polioptila caerulea | reverse complement strand
TTTGTGTTAAAAAAAAAAAAAAAAAACCCCTTTTAAGGGGCCCGTTTTGGTAAAAAATTCCCCCCACCCCCCCAATCCTTCCTTTAGTTACATTTGAGAATTATGATTATTAACAAAAAGGAACTAATTAATTTGCAGGGTGATTTTGTGTACTCATGGTATACTGTGAGATTGCAATCATGGGCAAACTGCTAGGACGTGAACCAAAAAGTAATTAAAGTTAGTAAAGAATTGTAATAGNCCCCCCCAATCCTTCCTTTAGTTACATTTGAGAATTATGATTATTAACAAAAAGGAACTAATTAATTTGCAGGGTGATTTTGTGTACTCATGGTATACTGTGAGATTGCAATCATGGGCAAACTGCTAGGACGTGAACCAAAAAGTAATTAAAGTTAGTATAGAATTGTAATAGAGTTCTTCTTTTGTGCCATAAAGCAAAAAGTCTGGCTTCTAATGTAATGAACTGGTAATTAAGTTGATGTTTGAGACCATGTAAAAAGGAGAATGGAGGGAAGAAACAGTCTTGTTCATGAATTATTTAATTTGACTGGAATAAAATAGCTTATACTTAAATAAGGGTTCTCGAGCTAAAACTGGATCTCAATACTGGCACTGAAAATGCCCAGAGACTTTTAGGAAGAGTAATCCAGTGAGGTTTGGAGGACAAGACCCGAGAGTTCTCTGAAGAGCTGGGGTGCATGTTCTGCATTTGCTGGCTCCTCGGGTAACAGGCTTCCATGGCCTGGGCCCTGGAGCTCCTCTCCACTGGAAGGTGCAATCCTGCAATGCTGCTGTTCTGCTGCCTTTAGCATTTGAGCTCTGTAAGGTTGGCCAAGCAGAAGAAAGAGCACGAGACAGGGGAGCTTTGACACGCTGGGGTGGTGTAGGACTGTTGGAATCCAGAATGCAGAGAATACATCTCTGCATGTTTTAAAGGATCCAAAACCTCTGACAAATCCCGCTTTTAACCTTTGTCCATGGAAAGGGCTTCCTAGGCTTTGGGATGGGACAGAATTATCAGGAAAGTAAATTAGGTGGCAGTATAATATGTAATTTATTACATTAAGGGTGAGAAATGTAGATTTTTGGGTTTGTTAGAATAGTAAGTAGATGGAGACAAGATGGAGGATCCTTATAGTTTTTAGGCTTCTTCCTCCTTCATCTACTCCATATCCTGCAGTGTTGAGGACACAGGACAATTGGTTAGAATTTGCTGCAGTGCAGTGTTATGTGAATAGAAGTTTAGTTAGTAATTGGTAGAAAAGTAGAAATAATGTACATTTTGGGTGATAATTGGGTGAATTATCTTTAAGACAACCTTGAATCTGTGTGTTGGAAGCTCTTTGGTGTCCTTTCTCCTTCACACCAGGCTGGTGTAAAGCCTGGTGTGCAGAAATGGTAGATAAGGAAAGAATAAACAACCTGAAGAACAAAAACATCCAGAGTCCAGTTCATTTTTTACCTAAACAGAGACTTAAAGGACAATTTTTCCCTGTCAGGGAAGGTTCATGTGAGAGTAACAAAACTCCTACGTAGGACTTGGAATCCATCTTCACCCGTGGAGCAGGATGAGACGCGCTGGTGCCGCAAGGCTGGAGCGCCTGCACGGGACTACCCAGGGGCTGAGTTTGGCAATCCCTGTGTCTGGGTGGGCTGATGTGCTCAGAGATGTGGACTGGGCAGGAGGGCCAGAGTCCTTTGATGCCCAAAGGCATGACAGGATGTACTGCCCAGCTCAGACTGGCAATGCAGGGGAGCAGTGAGGTCAGCAAAATGAAATGAAGGTCTGGGAGGGTGGGACATTCAGACCTGGGTTAGATGAGCTTTGCCTCTAATCTTAAATGCTGATTGCCCTTAATGAAATGCTTGCAAGAGAAAGACCTGGGTGCCCAAGCTGTGTTGCACAGCTAGTTTTTTCCTATTGGACCTAGAAAATATTTGTAGAATTAAATGTAAAGATAAAACTTAGCCAAAAGAAATGAGAGCTTTCTTGACAGGAAGCACTTCTGACCTGCTGCTGTCCAGCTGTTTTAATGCAGAAAGGTCAGGAGCCTTCCCATGTTTCATAAGTATATTCTTGAAGCTAGCCCTGTGTGGATTTCTTTTTTCTTCATGTACAATGGTTTGGAGATTTTTTTTAAGTTTTAAATGGAGTTTTGTTTTTCCTTGGATTTCTTTTGAAACTGTTTTCTGAGTGGAATTTTACTTCAGAATAATATCTACCCTTAATACAGGCTGCAGTGCTTCTTACTGCCTGTAAGAAACAACTGCAGCATATTCACAAAGTTTTGTATTTCTCTTATTTTAGGTCTTAAGCATCCAAGTGAAGTGTTATCATGAAATCATTACTATTGGTTACAGAGTGTACCACTCATATGATTTACCATGGTTTAGATCCCTCAGCTGGTGAGTAGCAAGCCAGAACATCAATAAGCCAGGATTTGAAACTTAAATCATCTTCTTCCTCTCCTGTTGTGGTGAAATGACAGCTTTGTGGGTTGTGTGCAGATATAAAATTTGATGTCTGTCTCTAATACAGAATTTTGTAGTTGTGTTCCCCCTGTGAACTTGGACAGATCAGTTGGCCTTTTATTACTTAGCTTTTTAACTTGTTACAAGTAAATCCCTGAATGTTTGTTTTGTTTTTAGAATTGCATTTAATATCTATTATCTTAGTAAAATAACTGTTGGCTGTTGCATTTTGCAGGTACTTTTTGCTGTGTGTGAACTACTTCTTTTATGGAGAGACTGTAGCAGATTACTTTGCTACATTTGTGCAAAGAAGAGAACAGCTGCAATTCCTCATTCGTTACCACAGATTTATATCTTTTGCACTCTATTTAACAGGTAAGTGCAGGAAATCACACACAAAAAAAGAACTTCATATTGCATTTGCTTATTTAATTTAAAAAAATCTGTAATTGTTCCCGATCTTTATGCGCTTCCAGTTTCTTTTTCCTCTTAATGCTTGAGGAAATGAGGTGTTTGCAGTTACATTTTTCCTGTGAAAAGATGAGTACAAATTTTGCATTCACTGAGGTGAAGAAAGCCACCTAAAAAAGGAGATGATCGTGAGACAGTTGAGATAATAGTGCACAAAAGAGGATGGCAAGCATTAATTTTGATTGCTGAAGACTGGGTGCTATTTTGGCAGGCTGTAGAGATGAGTTATTTGTGTAATTGCTGTGCTGGGTTGATTCTTTACTGTGCAAGTGTTCTCTTAGGTCTCCAGTAATAGGATTTACTAATATATTTTTAAACTGATTAGTCAAAATGCCTGTCTTAATTTTGTCTGCAAGATATTCAGATACTTGCCTCATGGAAAAATTTCCTCCCTGTCCAAAGACAAACTTTTAAAAGCCTTTTTTTTTTAGGAAGAAGAGACACAAGTTAGCACTTTTGTGGGGTATTGCTTTGTGAATATGTACACATGTTTTTTCAGCAATGCAGTTTAGCATAAAATTAAATCAGCTGAAGATTCAGATTGGCTTAAGGGACAGGAGCCTGCTATGCTACAAATACTTCTAAAGTGTACTGAGAAATCTGATCTTTGTGATGATCTTTCGCTTTTTCTATTTTTGGGTTTGGGTTTTTTTTTTTTTTCTTAAACCAAATAAAAATTCTGCTCATTGCTTAGATCACAAACTTGAAACCAGCTTTGCAAAATGTGACCTTTTACAGCTAGCTTTGGCTTGGGGAAACTTTAAGTTTAATTTAAGTAATGTCTTGTTGAGCTGGTGAGGGGAGACATGAGACAAGCCAAGCATGAGCAATAGAGAAGGCAGAGCATAGCAGAGCCACTTGGCATTGGGATTGTGGGGTCACTTAGGGGCTATCCCCAGGGTGCAGGGTCTTCTGAGGGCCCCTGGCCCCCTGTTGGTGCAGGAAGTTGCCATAGGAGAGAAGAAGTGCTCAATTAGCCACCCAGAAAATTCTTTTTGGTCAGCTGAATCCTCCAACACCTGTGCTCCACACATGCAGCCATATGTCTGTCTGGGGGAAAATATGGTCTTTTCCTTTAATTTATTTCTGTTAATTATCCAAAGCCAGTTTGTTGACCTTGGTTTTTGGCTGATTTTTAAAAGCGATGATTTCCTTTGCTCAAGATTGATGTCCTCAATGGGACCTTCTATGTGCCTAGATGGATGTTCTTTACTGATGGTTCACTCTAGGTGCTTTTTACTGATGTTAGCTAAACCTGTCTTAACTAAATCACAATCTTGTATGAGAATAACTCTATATGTACTTTTAACTGAATAGAAGCCAACACTTCTAGCAGCAGAGGAATTAAAAACTGCTTCACAGGAAGAGAAGTACTGGTATATCACAGTTCAGTGTCATTAAATATAAGATGGTACAAACTGCACTTGCTTTGTTTTACAGGATTCTGCATGTTTGTTTTGAGTTTAGTGAAGAAACATTATCGTCTGCAGTTTTACATGGTGTGTATTACCCACTTTGCTGTGATCATTCACGTTATGGATGTCACTAGAAACAGTCATGTCCATATGCTCATAAAACAGTTTGGAAGAGGGGTGTGGAAAATGTGCTTAAATTGAGAGTAACATGAAATCAAGTCATGCTGGACTGTATCTGTTCACTTTCCAGATTATGGTGATGATTGTTATTATATCTCAGGATGTGGCCTCTCAGTCAGTACAAGCTGTCCTTGGTAAGGCCTTGTGCATGTCCAACATGGTATGTTTTCCTTAGTGACAGGCTGATATGAAAGAGGTTGCTGAGGAAGGGGAGATGCATCTCCCTGCCAGGTCTGAAGCCAAACAGTTCAGCATTGTGTGGAAAGTGGTTCTTGTGACTCAAGTGTTGCTTTCAAGAGGCCCCTCTGAAGTACCATGAAGGGAACTTCATCTTGACCCCCGTGTGGAATATTTATTCTGTGACACTTCACAGCTGTTCTGGTCTTCTGCTCTGCAGTGTCTCAATAGATCATTGATGTATTAAAAGAAACCAGCATTCTCATCTCTCATATTTGTCCACCTAATAATCAGCATAGTATCTAAGCAACAGCACGAACCTTTTTCTTATGTGTGTCTTATACCTTGAAAACTGATTCTGTAACATTACAGGTTAAAACCAAATAAAACACCCAAATCACCCCACCGACAACACCCCACCTCCCACTTCTATATGGGAATGATTAGAAACCTCAGGGAAACAGCAGTGCAGTACAGCTCCTGTCTTGAAAGGACTTGAGCAATCAGGGCATTGCACAATTTAAAGATTTCCTAAAGCTCTGGGAATGTGTTAACCCTTCTGTTTCTGCACTGCTATAGGTAGCACTTTAGCATTCAGGATCCCCAATTCTAGACTAGGACTTAAATGAACCTTAGAATAACATGTAAAAAAATCTTTTACTCAAAGTAATGTACCCTATTTGTAGGAGAGCTTACCTGACATTGAGAGGCAACTTTTCTGAGAGGTATAGTCTTTATCTTCTAATCTGCAAAAAAAACCTCCTCATCCTTAGATTGGCACAACCTAAATATATTAACTTGCCATGATTTTTTTTCTTTTTCCTCTTCTGGAGAGAAGGTGAAAATGTGTAGTGTCAGTCACGTGACTTGGTGCCTGCCCAGAAAACATTAAAATGTGACTACCCATGAATTGCAACCAAACACAGTGAAGCCAAATGTCTACTGTGTGGCAACACAATGTTTAGGAAGAAAAGGAGAGTCTGTCCCATCCTGGAAGTGTCCAAAGCCAGGCTGGATGGGGCCCTGAGCAGCCCAGTCTAGTGGAAGGTGTCCTTGCCTATGGTGAGGTGTTTGGAACTATGTTACCTTTTAGGTCCTTTCCAACCCAACCATTCCACAATTCTAGCACAGTAGGCATTTGGGTTTAGGTGGTGTTCCAATGTCACTGTACAAATACTAAAAAACTTTGTTGCAGAGCTGCATTAATTAAGCAGCAGGTATTCTTTTCAGAAACCTTTTGTCATTTCTTGTACACTCCCTCCCCACCCCCCCACCCCCCCATCCCTTAAGGCTTGAGTTGTCTTATCTGGAAGTAGAGTCTGGCTGCCATGGGCAAACATATGTGATAAGAGAATTAAAGAATTAAGACATTTTGAGTGCAAATGGCCCAGACATTTAGAGTGCTTAAGTTTGGTGTATCATGAGAAAACTAGCAGTTCTTGATTTCAAAGTGTTTGGAAAATAAAATCTATTGCAGAATNGGGTTTAGGTGGTGTTCCAATGTCACTGTACAAATACTAAAAAACTTTGTTGCAGAGCTGCATTAATTAAGCAGCAGGTATTCTTTTCAGAAACCTTTTGTCATTTCTTGTACACTCCCTCCCCCCTCCCCCCTTAAGGCTTGAGTTGTCTTATCTGGAAGTAGAGTCTGGCTGCCATGGGCAAACATATGTGATAAGAGAATTAAAGAATTAAGACATTTTGAGTGCAAATGGCCCAGACATTTAGAGTGCTTAAGTTTGGTGTATCATGAGAAAACTAGCAGTTCTTGATTTCAAAGTGTTTGGAAAATAAAATCTATTGCAGAATCTTTACTGGTAGCATGTTTGGAAACCACTTTATTGTACATTGGCTCTACAGATTAAACACCAAGTTCATACGGAGTACTGAACTAAATGACTGTTTAAATGACCATGCCCTTAAAAACAAATACTTTGTTTTTACTAATCCTGAGAATTTTCATGTTTCATAAGAGTATTCTGTTATGAGAGAGATCCACATCTGTGTAACATGACTCTTTCATGAGTAGTTCATTGCCATTTTATTGTTACAGTTCTAACATGTCTGTTGTATGTATATACAGAATATCACATTGCTTAAACTTCTTTGCTGCTTTCATGCTGGAAGTGTATGTCTTATTAAATCAGGTGTTAAAACTGCATGTTAAAAAATTCTGGGTGGAGGTAAGTGATGAAGAGACCTGCTGAAGTATCAGAACTTGCTTCAGAAAGCCAGCTCAATTGTGATATACTGTATGCACACATCTCTTGCATTATCACTAGAACTGGTCTTCCTGGGGAGCTCCTCAGTAGCTCCTGTGGCTGATGGGCCAGGGTTTGAGGAGGTGTATGGGTTGGTGTTTTCACTAACTGTTGTGTTGTTGCATTGTTAACAGTTCGCATGGACTCATGTCACTTTGCTGATCACTGTAACTCAATCTCATCTTGTCATCCAAAATCTCTTTGAAGGCATGATCTGGTAAGGGGACAGTAACAAACTGATTTGTACCTCTATTGCATTGGAAGGTTGGTTCTTTTGCACAGATCTGGTCAGGGAATAATTGTGTGAACAGTTAAAGCAATACATATTATAGGAACATTAATGTCTAAATGGATGGGGAGTCAGAGGAATTGGGAGTGATGAAGTAAAGCATAGGGAGAGGAAGCAGAAACCTCTTTATCTAGACTGACAGACACAAGTCTGATAGTTTTGATCAACCACTTCATTTACTTGCAGGGATTGGGATTGACTGTATGCTAGGTCAAATAGTTTCCACTATTTCAGCATTTTGCTGAACCGATGAATATCCAGCATTTCTTTTGCAATTACTCAGGAGCTTCGGGTTGCTCAGAGCTATTGAAGTTTGACCATTTAATTTGAAATCCCCAATCTGACCACGTTCCCTGCAGCCTGTCCTGTTCAAATAAATTCAGAGTACTTCAAATATTTTAGGAGTGTTAATCTTGGTTATGGTTGGGCAATCTTTGTGCCCCATTTTAAGTGATACATTAAATTTTGGCAATGCAGCTAAAATTGATTATGTAAAGCCACTCCTCAGAGAGCGGGTGTTCTCCTACCCCTCACTTCTTCAGGGACAGGGTAAATTTCAAGTTGAGAAAGAAGGAAGAAGCATGTGGAGGATGGTTTGTGTTCTTCCAAGGACATAGTGCTGTGTATTCTCTTCTTCCTGATGTATGTACATCTGGGGAGATTATTGCAGACTAGGCATCCTTACAGTTAGAAAGAAAGCCCAAAGCCTTTGACAAAGTTTCTGCATACAAATTCTTTTCATAGTAGTTTTGTTCACTTGTCAAAAACCGAACCTAGTTGCTTTGCTGGCCTACTATTCCTTACTGCTGGACAATTTGGCAGTTGATCAAAAAATCTGACTTTTAGCTTGTTAATGCATCCCTACTTTGAAAAGGAGAAAAAAAAAAGAAAGCTTAATAAGCTTGAATAACAACACCAGATGCAGTCTGCATGCAAAGAACACTTAAAAACCTGCTCCAAACTGACAAGACGGGGAAAAAAAATATAAGGAAAACTATTTTTTAAAATTTAGCTGTCATTTAAACTTTTTGAGTAATTTGCTTGTGTTGATATTTCAGAAACATTACCTTGTTTATATCTGTTGATTTCTTCTTACCTGTGGTACTAGTCTTTAAGCCTGAAAGCCAGTCTGTTCATGTTTTAAGCCCATGCACCAAAATAGCACTTTAACTTGAATTAACATGAATCTGTTATGATCTAGTCTGACTGAAGACTAAAACCAGTATATCTAAGTGTGGTGCTCATGGGGGAACGAGGCGAACACATTATGAAACACAACCCCTTCTAAATACTGCAGAAAAAGTTCCCAGAAAGAAATTCTGCTCTTTCAATTTTTGTCCTGTGTTTAGGTTCAGGCAGTTTTCCTCTGTGAAACTTTTAATGTCTTTCCCTAGGTTTCTGGTTCCAATTTCAAGTGTTATCTGCAATGACATTACCGCTTATATTTTTGGATTCTTCTTTGGCAGAACTCCATTAATTAAGGTAGGTGCTTAGGCACTTCCTTGCTAACGAGCTTTTACAATTTATAGCAATTCTGTTACTTGTTCAAAGACATGTTAATGGAAAAAACACTGTACTGCATGATTCACATCTCTGCTAAAAAAGCCCACACTGACTCTCCTGTTCCTGTTTCCTGTTCCTGAAAATTTGTGTATGGGAAACTGGGTCTAATGTGAATGTGATACTGGCATTGCAGGATAATGCAGATTGAGCCTATTGCATCATATTTATAATTATATTATTTTGGGATTTCAGATGCAGGTTTGGCTGCATATTAGTGCACAGAAACTGCAATTTGAAATAAGCCACTAGGTCATATATACATTCTCCTGTTGTTGACTGAGAAGGGCTCAAGCATTAATCTTCCTGTTCTGGTAGAATATGCAAGACCCCACAGAAAGCCATAAATTATTTTCATGATATTGCCATATTAACTTGTGGGGATTTAGTTGGTTCTGATACTAAAATGCTCTTAAATTGAAAATGTGATAGATTTTGGTGACAGCTTGGCACACCGGTCTCTGTAGTTATTTGCTGTATTGGTTATCCAGTGTGTCTGCAGAAAGCTGGTGTCTCCTGAGGAGCATCCCCTGCAGTGGTTGTGTCCCAGCTGGCTTTCTGGCACTGTCTAAATGGGCACTTGCTTGCAGAGCTCTCCAACAGAGCTGAGGTGTTCTCATGCAGGTCTCCCAGCCTTCTGCTTGAAGGGAGTTCAGCTGCTTAATCTGGGTCAGATGCAGCCAGGGGCGGGCAGCAGCCTCCAGACAGCAGCAGCAGATGGGATGGGGGCTCTCCCTTCCCTTTAAACTGCCCAGTGGCACCAGCCAAAGTGTGGCTTTTCCCCACCTTGCCTGGGATGGGCCATGGCCATATTCTTCTATTTATCACATTCAGTGGCTGCAGCTGCTGACATTCAGTATTTCACACAAACCTTTGAAAAACAAAGTAGAAGCTTAATTTTCACAGACAAGATCAAGAAATAGAGTAAAAAAAGGTGCAGTGATTTAACTGATGGACTAACACTATCTCTTTTGTGCCTAGCTGTCTCCCAAGAAGACCTGGGAAGGGTTCATTGGAGGGTTCTTTTCCACTGTTGTATTTGGATTTATTGTGAGTAACCACAGGAGATTCATAGAACCAAAGAATGGTTGTGTTTAGAAGGGACATTTAAGATCATCTCATTACAATCCCCTTGCCATGGACAGGAGCACCTTCCACTATCCTAGATTGCTCAGAGCCCATCTAACTTGGTCTAGAACACTTCCAGGCATGAGAATTTCCTTGTGTAGATTCAATCTTTATATTTTCACTAGAAGTAACCAAATTGATCATTAATTTTATCTCAAACTCCTGAAAGCCTCAGAGTTAGGGTGAATTTTTTGCCTAGAGAATTCTGCCAACTCATAACCAGCTGGAAGGGGTAGGCAAGGTTTTAACCTCTCCTGAATAGATTATATTGACCATTTTTTGCCATTTCTTCTACAGTGTCTGGAATAGTTTTATCTATTAGTTGCATCCCTATTTTGAAATGGAAGTTTATCAATAGCATTGTTTATGCTTTGTGAAGTAGTCCCTCTGTGTTACATACTTTATAATGATATTTCTACTGGAAAGCAATTTACTCTAATGATATGCACAGATGATAATAACAGCATAAGTAACTGTTGTGATAAGTAATTTGTCACCAAGGTCAGCAGAACTCATAACAGCCAAACTTAGTGGAAGAGATATTTTAGCTTTAATGGACAGGTGGACTGCAAAGTATTATGAGTGGATGACATTTTTGGATTTGATATTGCAGAAGATACAGTAGATACAAATCTGAGAGACAGAAAAAGGAAAACAATTTGGGAGATCATCACTAAGCTCATTAAGCATCTGTCTTGTTGAAGCATTCTCTAGTTTAAGCAAGCTGATTTTTCTCCATTCTGTGTCTCTTTTTAGAAAGATTTTTATTACCCTGAGCTTGTGATGATAAAGCCATTCATTAAAGCATGATTTTTGAGTGTAATAACAAATGCCTAATTCAGGAGTTCTTGTTTTGCTTTTCAGTTTTCCTACTTTTTGGCTCAACATCAGTACTTTGTCTGCCCCGTGGAATATAACAGTGAAACCAACAGATTTGTGACAGAGTGTGAACCTTCAGAGCTCTTCCAAATGAAGAAGTACTCTGTGCCTCCATTACTTCAGGCTGTGTTGGGATGGGTAAGGAAAAACCCAGCACTTGGTTAAAATTGGAATCATGCTCCCCAGCTTAAATGGGGTTCCAAACCATTTTAGAGGGGTATCTGAATGCTGGTAGAGCTGAAGGTTAAGAACTGAAGCAATACCATGAGTGTCTCCATTGCTCATTCAGGGGTTGTGGTCACCCAACCAGAATCCCTGCTGGAGCCTCCCAGGGGAACCTGCCTGTGTTCTTGAGGCCTGTATTCTCTTTGTGCTGCACATGGATACCACTTAAGCATTTGGCAGACTTATTTTTGAAGAGCAACCTTTGAATTTTTTTTGTGAGAGGTGGACCAAGGCTTGTTATGGCCTGAATTAGTGGCAAGCTGAAGGAAGCCTGTAGAACTTCATTCTCTTTTCAGCTAGTGTGTAACTGCTGTTAGGGTTGGAGTTTTACTCTCTTCACCACACAGCGCCCTGTGTTTTAGTGCCAGTACTTCCATGCTGAGTAAAGAAGTACTACCAGCAAGTTACATGTAATGTACTCTCTGACCCTTTAAAAACATGTAAGCTAAAAATTCCTACAATCAAATATATTGAAACACAGTGTTAATTATTTTTATTGTAGGAAACAGTGAATATGTACCCGTTTCAGATGCACAGCTTTGCACTGTCAACATTTGCCTCATTAATTGGGCCATTTGGAGGATTCTTTGCCAGTGGATTTAAAAGAGCTTTCAAAATCAAGGTATGTAATTAATCCTGTAAGCCTCTAAGTTTTGTTTTGGTTTTGTCTTTGGATTAGATACATTGGTGGGTTAGAGGTTAGTGTTTTAGTAAATCCTTCATTGTAGTTGTGTTTCTATTAACTTACAATGATGTTTTGGCTTGTTTTTAGTATCAGAAGCAGGATTTAGTTTATCAGATGTGTGTGAGTGTGATAGTCTTCAAACTTTGCCTAGTCAGTGTGTGACTTCAATACTGGAAATCTGAGAATAATTTGTTACACAGTTTGGTTGATAATTACTCTTCCAAATCGTGTGGTAGAAGTGGTTTAGACAGGCAAGACGTGAGATATTCTACTTGACAGGAAAGGCAATCTCAGATGCCTCAGAAGTGCTGACAGTGGTTTACCCTTCAGATTTTGGCTGGCTGGATTTCACCAGTGGTGTTGGTGTCGCAGGCAGATGCTGGTGTGCCAGGCTCACCAAAGCATGAGATGTTTGGCTGCCTTTGCCAATACAGTGCTGCCTTGTAACAGGAGTGTGTATTGGCAAATTATGTGACCTGCTACCCTCTGTTTATTGCAAGGTGTGCGCTGTCGCTTGTGGCAATGCTGCCCTTGGCTGGTATTAAATGGCTGCAGGAGTGTGGCAAGAGGGCAGCCCCAAATTTCTCCTGACCTTCTTTATGTCTTGGTAGGACTGCTCTAATTCTTACCCTGTTGCTTGTTGTCATTCATGTCGTTGTTCTGTATGTCCACCAAGCTGGCATGTGCTTTGCACAGAAGTGTGTAAGCCTTTCTGTTGGTGCTGGACTCCTGTACGTGTGCTTGTACTCACCCCTCTTTCTCATGCTGGTCCCAGCTGCTTGCCCAGCACTTTGCTGGCCCCAGCACTCTCATACCTGTACGGCCAGGTAGCCAAAGACTGTTTGAGTGAAGAAGGAATTTGGGATTAAAAAAATGCTGCTGAAAAGCAGCACTTATTCTTAAAGTAAAACATAAAAAAGATAGATTCCTTTCAAAACTTCTGGGCTGCAAAGTGATGACTTAAGGGCTCTCGGGAAGTCAGGGATATTGTGGAATTGCTGCTGAAGGCAGTGCACTCCGTGCCTGCCCTTCACTGGGCAGGACTAGTTTAACTTGCTGGCAGTCATCCCACGTGAACTGACTACGGTCAGGGTTTTCCCTCAGAGAGGGCACAAGTGAGTATGGCTGACAGAAAGGATGTCTGAAGGGATTTTGTTTGATAAAGCTGTTCTATAGACAACAGAGGTAACACAAAGGTAGTGTATTGAGCTTTGTTTGCATCAGAAGTATATATATATTTTAAAGTAGTTCATTTTTTCACAGTGTGTTTTTTGATTCTGTTAGATAAATTTATGTTGTTTGCACATATTATGGTTTTTTAACTATGGTAGAGGATAAAGCAAAAAAAGATATTAAAGAGGAGAATTAGACTCTGCAGAGGCAAGAAACAGTAGCCAGTAGCTTAAGAGGTTTGCTACAAAGTGAAGTGTGTATAGGGAGACAAGAATTCTCAGTACTGGCACACCTGCACTTGACCTACTGCTGCCCTCTTGTGCAATACTGTGGACAAAATGCTGCTTCCCTTCTTTTTCTTCTCATCCCTTGGCTCACCTTTGCAGTTTAAAACTCCTTAACCAAAGGAGCCTCTTGCTAACTTTTGGCTCTGTGCAGTGAAGCCATAGCTTACTTGCAGCCCTAATGTGCTGCTGCCAAGTGATAACATCATTTGTGTGTTTCACAGGAACCACTGACCATAATTTTTTTTTTTTTTCCCTTCTTCTTTCCCCTTCTTGTCCTTCACACCCAAAAGGATTTTGCAGACACAATCCCTGGGCATGGTGGGATAATGGATCGCTTTGATTGTCAGTACTTGATGGCCACTTTTGTTCATGTCTATATCACCAGTTTCATAAGGTATGGACTTTTTACAGTATCACCTACTGAAGCATGCACAGGAGCATTGCCATAATGAATGCATAGGAGTTATGTTAGCATAGCAGAGATTGCAGGTTGCTAAATAAGATTTATATCATCACTTCAAATACAGGACTATTAAGAAAACAATGTCCCTGCCTAGGCTTTGTGTCGGGTTCAAGCTATGCCTTAATGTTTCTATGGCTGCTGTTGAAGGTAGCTTGGGCACCTGAAATACCAGGAAGTTTTGTGTAGCAGCCTGTTAGAAGTTTTACTAGAATTTACTGGTTACAGAAAGGTGTAGGATGGGGTTTCAGACAGGAGGGTCGTGCAGCATTTGCTTTCCCTATGTGGTTCTTAAAGAGCCTGTAGGTTGTGAGACTGCAGTTCTCCCCACGAGTTTCAATATTTCTCAGTTGCTTGGGATTTTCTGTTTAAGATGAAAAAGCCATAGTTAAACAAAGGAGACAACTTCCTAAAATACTGCACATCTTCCTTGAACCACACCAGCTTTCAAAAATAAATCGTGGGAATTACAATTCTCTTACAGCAGACATTTTAGTTTCTGGGGCAGGGGTGGTTCAAGGGGCCAAACCAAGACATGCCCTTGTGTTTGTAAATGCATATGGCTAAATAATTACTAGATACCTAATCAGCAACAGGTTCTTTGCCTCATATTTGGTTCATCTTAGAAGCAGAGTATAAGTAAGTGGCTAGCTAAAAATGAGGCTGATATTTAGAAAAGCTTGATTTAATTTGCAGTTTTCTTTACTGACTTGGCCAATTCCCCATTTCGTTCAGTAGTACATAGCTTATCTGGCAGGCAACAGATACTAAATGAAGATCTGCTAATAAAAAAATTGTTTACAGTGATAAAGGATGAATCAAGGAATCTTATTTGTCATAAGCCTTCTTAATATTCCCATTTGGCAGCAAATAGAAATGGTTTATATTTTCTGTTTATGTTGAGCTAAGAGTATGCTTTGCCAGTAATGCTGGCCCATGCATCCTGAGAAGACAGACTGGGAGAAATCCATAACTTGGTGCCCTTAAGAAAAGGAAGGCATTGTTTGGGCAGCAAGAAGAAATCTAAAAGACACTTTGGAGCTGTGGTCACAAAAAAAATTTTTGTTTTCATTGACAGGGGTCCAAATCCCAGTAAATTACTGAAACAGCTGTTGATTCTTCAGCCTGAACAACAATTAAGTGTGTATAAAAGCCTGAAATCTCACCTTGTTGAAAAGGGGATCTTGCAGCCATCTCTAAGAGGGTAGTTTGTCAAAACAGAGGACTAGAAGAAAACTCCATCTACAAGAAGCCAGTGGAAAAATGTTGCAAAGGTGCACATAAATAACAGCTAAAGGAAGAGTAGCTTGTAGTCTGGAAAAGGTGAATGTTTCCTGAAATTAATGTGAATGCTATGACTTCCTACTAGGACACTAAAATTCTCTTACTCCTAAAATAATTCAAATGCTTACAAAGTAATGGTACACATGCTATGTATTTTAGTTCCTGAGATGGATGGCAGCAGTCATTCTTCAGCACCCAGCCTGACAGTCTTTGTATTTAAGAAAAAAAAATTATGAAATTCACTGCAAGTTTCTAATGAATTATTTAAAGCTGTATATTTTAGGAATGCCTTTTTTGTCTGCAATTGCTGCCCAAGTGTAAACATATCAGGGAGGCAGTAATTTCTGTACAGGCTGATGCTGAAATTACTATTGGCCAGAAAACCCTTGTTAGCCTGGTCAAAGAAGTACTTAGAGCCTGCTGTATCAGACTGCCTGTATTTACTTAATTGTTATGAAGATTAAACCTAGCTCTGTTTTTAATTTAACGGCTCTGTTATGAAACCATTTCATGCTTTCAAGAGAAAAGGACATTTATGGAAATACAGCTGGGTGTTGAAATACCGGTGGGCAGTTCAGGCTGTGGAGCTGGTGGCTTTTTGTTACTGTTAACATTACAGATAATAAACAAGTGTGTACCTCCAGGAGTAGAGATTACCTGAGAAAACAGAATTCTTCAGCCCAATAAAGAGATCAGGGAGAATCTGAAACTGAAGTCCCTAGTTTCTGTGGCCAGGTCAGTGTCTGAAGACAGTAATTCAAGCCTTATTCCTTGTGCCTCTTAACTGCTGTGTAGAATTGAGGTATTTCCTTCTTTTTAAAAGCACTTTGAAGTCCTGAGTGGAAAGTGAGTTTTAAGTGGTGTGTATCAGTGTGTTACTCAGTGAAGACAGAAACTTTTATCTCATGAATGTGCACAGTGCAAGACAGGATGTATGATTCTTCTGCTGTGTGTTATTATTTATTAAGGAGATCCTCAAGCAAGCTTGGGTAACCACAGAGGGGTTTGAATGGTGAATTTTTATAGAAAGCAGCTATTCTGTAGGCTTAGTGGGATATGTGAGGAGAATTAATGCTCTATTATTCTCAATCCTAGTTGTTTTACAACCTTTTTCATCCTGTAACATGTCTTGATGCAAATAAAAATATGAACTTTTTTGAAATGACAAAAAATACTGCTGTACAAACAGAAAGCACAAATGCCAATTTTGTTTTCATTTACTGTAAATTGATACAATTTCCTTTTTCCAACAAACTGTAAATAAGTTTCTCCATGTACCAATGCCACATCTGTGTGTGTGTATATAAATTATTAAAAGATGTATGTATATATAGTAAAGATGAAATTTTAAAATGGTTGGTGCTACTTGAGGAAACAACCATGGAGAAAAATCACTAGAGTGAGTGATAAGAGGCATCTGTAAAATTCAAACTGCTTTTTGTTGAACACCATGTAACTGAGACCACCATGCACTCTGTTTTGCACTTGGGCTTGTACAGCTTGTGTGTGGAAAGGCATCCCCTTGTACATTCAACAAAATCCAGGTCCAAAGTAATTCCTGTTGATGTCAAGTATTGACAGAGTTAAATGATGTCTGACCTGGAGATTGCAGTACTGTATTGAAGGAACACTCCAAGAGGTGAAAAACATCACCTGCTGCTTGTCCACAGTGGCTCTGTGACTTGGCTTATTAGTTGGAGGGGACTGATGTTCAGCCCTCACTCCAGATAGAGCATAACCTGAAGTTAAAAGGTGGCACAGCTACCTTTGGAAAGGTGATTTAAAAAGAAGAGAAGTGAATTTGAGAGAGAAACGAGAGTGGTTTCAAATCTAGGTTTTAGATGAGGCTTTGGTTATGTATGGGACTCTGGTAGGTGTGATGATAAAATGCAGTCATACTGGAGCTAGTATATCTTTATCTTGGGTATTCAACAAAATCTAAATATTTAAAAATTATATAGAGAATATATATGTAAAAGGGTAATTGTTACTTCAGAAATTAAATTGTTACTTGAAATTTTTAGTGTAATTTTATAGCATGTACAATAAGGAAGTTAAAATATATTTTAGTACTTAATATGAGAGAGCATTTGAAATAAATTGCTATGTGCACAATACAAAATTCAACACTGCAGTTCTGCTTTTCAATGTTAAAATGAAGATGGGATCACCTGTGAACTCACTCATCAATTTTCTAGATAGAGCAGTAGCTTCCTTCTGGTTTAGGCTTGGTGTAGATATGGCTGGGCAGGATCTGTCACTGTGAAGTGATAGCTATGCTTGGTTACTATAAAGACAATTTACACACTGGCTACTTCTGTTAGTTCAAGCATTGCAACATGATCAAATTTTTTACACCAGTGATTCTTTTCACTTGCACTTTTGTCCCAAGTGGCTATAATTACCTGCTGAGCAAAAAAGAAAAATGTATATTCTGTAAATATTGTAAATGTTGTGAGCATATAATGTCTGTTTTAGTTTGACTGTTTCAATCTTTCATTGAAGCAGGTGTTGTAAAAAAAATAAAATAAAATTGGGACAGAAGTCCTCCTGTCTTATGTTTCCTATAGCATGTACAGTGGGTGGAGTTTTCTTAACAAGAATTTTTATTCTCTTAGATTCCTTACATTTGTGTTCTTAATAGAAAGTCTGCTATTAATTTCCAATCTTGTACTTGAGACTATCCATGTCTGTTGCTGAAACTTGTACAATGTGCCTCATGTCCAAAGATATGCAAGTTTGTCATCTTTTCCTAAAGGTGCTCATTCCAAAATTACTGATATAGATCTGTCAGTATTCACCACTTGTGGTGCTGATGGGGTGGCAGCTGGAAGCTACCTCTCCCTGCTTTCCTGTTCCTTCCCTGTTAACTCTTGGATTTCAGGCTTTTCACCTCCTGCAGCCTCAAACAAACCAGGTAAGAAATGCATCTTAGAATTACACAAAATGTAACATCTAAACACTCACCCTCGGCTAATTGTGTGTGCTGTGCACCTCCTTGGGTTTTAGAAAACTTATGGAGAAGTACAGAGCTTTCCTGTGGTCTGCATCTACTTCCTAATTGTTTTCTGAGAAAAGGAAGGGGAAAATTAGCAGTGAGTTTTCTCCTGCTAGACAGATAATGTTTGGGACTGTTACTTGCACAGAGTCCTTTTGTCCAGCTGGTACTACTACCTGCATGTAGCTAAGTTGCAATTTCCTTTTCTCTTGCAAGTAGTTTCCCAATTATAAAATGGATATCCAGTTCCTTTTTTAGCAATTTCAAATTGTATGAACTTAGGCGTGAGTCCAGTACCTGACAGGATGCCAGAAACAGGTGGGAATGTATCACCCATAAGCACACCAGATTTAGGTTGGAAAATACCCTTGAGATGATCGAGTCTAGCTGTTTGCCCAGCACTCCAAGTCCTCTATTTATGTAAAGCTGAGTACTATAGACACTGAGATTTATTCACGGGATACACACTGCACCCTGACTTCTCAATAATGACGCTTGTTCCTTGATGAATTACAGGGACACCTTTTGATCCCTAAAGGAACAGGTGGCAAAGACTGGTATCACAAGGATTTTGTTACCATGCACGTACCCTTGGCGAGTGATTGTGTAAAGGCAGCATATTTTCCCAGGGAAGTCAAGGTGTAAAGCTTTAGCCCCCTTTAATTGCCACCAGGTGACTTGCACTTGTCTGTGTCAGGGTGCAATAGAGGCAATCTGCTTCCTCAAGCAGTTGCTGCTCCCATGGGAAGTGACCAGGCCAGTTGTCCCCAGCTCAGCAGAAACTTGAGTTTTGAGCTAGTCCCATGCAGAGTTTTCAGAGCAAGAGGCTGGATTTTCACTCCTGCTGTTGGGACCCTGCTCTTTGATTGCAGGAAGTGAAATACTTGTGCTATCTGGCAGATATTGTGCACACCTCTAAAGAAAACATACTGAGAGCTCTAATTGCCCAATAGTGGCTTATATTACCTACCTAACTGGGACTTATCTTTGGGGGTTGTATGTACTTGAAGGGTGTGTGTGGCTCTGCATACTTTGACCTTGTTTTTGATGTGACAAATTATGATACAAGCATAGGCTATTCCGGCACTGAGAGAAAAGCAAGCTCTGCCAGACACCATGCCAAGTCATGTCCAGCTGCACAAAACAAATTTCTGACTTCAAATTCAGATGGAAGCAAACCTACAAGAGCATGTCTGTAGGCCCAGCTGATCCCATGATCACGAAGGATGAGCCATCCTCATCCCCAAGTCAAGTGTTGTCCAAGCAAGGGCAGGCCTGGCACAGCCATCCTGGGGAGCAGCGCCCAGGCCAGCTCAGTGCCACCACACCCACAAGCAGTGGCCATGCCCCATCTGTTCCCTCCTGGAAAGAGCCCCCAGTGCCTGCAGTGCAGGCAGGAGTTTGTCTGACATCCACACAGCCCCTTCATGACAGATCGCCTCCCCTTCCCTGGCATGATGGCAACAGCAGTCCCTGTTCAGGAGGGCACTCAGGGCTGTGTGCAGGGCCTTCCTTGGCACCCAGCGCCCATGGGAGCAGGGGCAGCAGTGCCCTGCTCCCAGCACCAGCCAGGTGCCTGGGCTCAGCTGCCCTGAGCCTCAGCAGCGTCCTTTGAGAGAGTGACACAGGCAAGCACGACAGGGATGGATGCAGGGACAGTGCCTCAGGCATCTGGCTGTCCCCAGGCCATCCTGCTGTCAGAATACTCTTGGCCATGTCTTTGAGACACCAGCCTATGTCTCCCCTTTAGATCTAATTAATCAGATCTAGTTCCTTTTTATCACACATATTTTGCAAATAGACTGTGTTTTATATGTATTTGTATATAATAGGTTATAATTTACCCCAATTAACTGAGTTGTGCACACACAAAAAATTGATCCAAAACCAAAAATAATGTTTCTTATATCTTCCATGGAACCCCTACACTGGGAATGGAATCAGGTGCCTGGGCTTTGTGGTGAGGAGCTGCGTCACGCCCGGAGGCCACTGTGACACTGCAGGGCCCCGCTCTGATTGTGGGGGGCTGGAGGGGCCCTGGGGTGCCCACTGTCAGGAGAGCACTTCCCACAGGAGGCTGCACCTCCCCAGGAGCCCCTGGCAGCTCTGCAGCAGAGGCTGTCCGAGCCAGACATGGCGAGCCATGTGAAGAACGCCAGCCCCCAGATACACAGGGAGCTGCCGAGCCTGGACTGGATGCGCCAGGTGAGGGCCGGGGCTGGAGGGCCGGGCCATGGTGGGGCTGCACGGGGCTGGGGCTGGGCTGGGCTGGCTGGGCTGGCTGGCACTGCGAGGGACACTGTGCCCAGGCAGCTGCCTCATCCCACTCTTCCTTCTCCTGGTCTCGCTTCCCAAGGGTGATCAGAGGCAGCGTCTCTGGAGAGCCAGGCCCAGGCCTCATCCCTCCCTGGGGGCAGGCTCAGACCGCTCCTCTGCCCACAGAGCTCGCAGGATGGAGGGGACCCCCCAGCCATCAAAGCCTCTGCAAGGGCTGGAGAAAACTGGCCAGGCCCATCCTGGGTACAGGGCTCCACAGAGGAATGGCATCCTGCCACAACCACAGGACAGCCTGGAGGAGAAAGAGCTCCCAAAGCAGGAAGGCAAGGAACAGCTTGCCTCCCTCCTATGGTCTTGGTGGCTCCATGGCAGACTCGGGCAGGTGACTGGCAAAGACAGGATGGGACAGGATGGGATGGGACAGGGGGATGAGCCTCCCTCTGACCAGGATCAGCTGCTGCACTGCACCACTGCAGCCCCATTATCTCCCGAAGCCCTGTCCCAGCAGCTGCTGCTGCCAGGTCTCCAGCAGGCATTTCCTGGCCAGGTGACCTTTACAAGTAATAGAATCACTGAATCACATAGAATCACAAATATTAGGATTGGAAGGGATCTTAGATCATCCAGTCCAACACCCTGCCAAGGCAAGGTCACCCTGAGCAGGTTACACACATAAAAGTTCAGGTGGCCTTGGAATGTCTCCTGAGGGGTAGACTCCATGACCTCCCTGGATAGCCTATTCTAGGGGTTTGCCACCTCAGTGTAAAGAAGTTCTTATTCAAGCTGAGGAAGAACTCCTCAAGAAATGCCTCTCTCTCCTTTCTCACCTGCCAGGGGAATGCATTTCTCAACCTTGGGCAGCCATTGCCAACAGGCCTGGAGGGGTTGGAGGCCATTTCGAGCATGCAGAAGGTGGTGCATTGGCTTGAAGTCTATGTTCCTGATGATCCAGAGACCTTAGCTGAGGAGGACGAGGACTGTGAAAGCAAGATTGATGAGGAGCAGTCCCATGAGATATTGGAAGAGGACATCACATGTCCACTGCCCTCACACGACAGCAGCCAAAGCCGGGAGTTCCGAGACACGTCAGAAGAGTACAGTGACCGAGAGCTGTTTCAATTGGAAGAGGATAAGAGCACTGCAGCAACAAGAGGGGCTATCAGCAAACTGCAGAGCACATCTCCTGCCCTGGCTGGTTCCATGGGCACCAAGGATGAGCCAGCCACGCCCCCAAGTCGAGCATCACACCAGCGAGAGAAGGCTGGCAGCACCACACCCACAAGCAGTGGCCATGCCCCATCTGTTCCCTCCTGGAAAGAGCCCCCAGTGCCTGCAGTGCAGGCAGGAGCCTGCCTGTCACCCTCGCAGCCCCCTGGAGACAGCTCTCCTTCCCTCCCTGCCATTCACAGCCCGGTGCAGCAGCAGCGGCAGTCCCTGTTCAGGAGGGCACTCAGGGCTGTGTGCAGGGCCTTCCTTGGCACCCAGCGCACACGGGAGCAGGGGCAGCAGTGCCCTGCTCCCAGCACCAGCCAGGTGCCTGGGCTCAGCTGCCCTGAGCCTCAGCAGCGTCCTCTGAGAGAGTGACACAGGCAAGCTCGGCAGGGATGGATGCAGGGACAGTGCCTCAGGCATCTGGCTGTCCCCAGGCCATCCTGCTGTCAGAATACTCTTGGCCATGTCTTTGAGACACCAGCCTATGTCTCCCCTTCAGACACACTATAATTAGATCTAGTTCCTTTTTATCACACATATTTTGCAAATGGACTGTGTTTTATATGTATTTGTATATAATAGGTTATAATTTTTCTTCAATAAAACGGTTAATTTACCCCAATTAACTGAGTTGTGTGCATACAAAAAATTGGTTCAACACAAGAAGCAGAGAAATAGTACAGTTTTATATTGCAGAGGGTATTTTTATTACCTCTAAGCAGGTGACAGCCCCTGCAGACATCAGAACATCTGTCTTATAGTTCTTATATCTGCTTAAGAAAGACCTCCTGCAGGAGGGCAAGGAGCAGCTCTTGCATCCCTGACATGATCTTGGTGTCTCCACAGCAGGCAGGTGAGTACCTTGGATGGGTCAGGGGATGGGATGGGATGGGATGGGATGGGATGNGATGGGATGGGCCACCCTCTGCCCAGGGCCAGCCACTGTGCCACACCACTGCAGCCCCATGAGTATAAGGCATGTCTGCCCTACACTGAGACATCCTAAATAGACAACACCAGTGCATGGCCTAGCATGAGCTGAAAATTATGAAGTCAGAAGAGTATTTGGAGTGTCCTAAGGAAGGCTCCAGCCTTATGCTTTTGGTGTCAACTGTTTAATGTCAGTGCTGGACACAGGGCACTTAGGTGAGGCTTGATTGGATTAAGTACCTCTCGTTTTTGAATAGACCCTCCTTCTCCTCTCTACCAGTTCATCTCTCTCCTTAAGCTTGGTTTGTATGACTTAAAGAGTGTTAGGCTGAATAATGTGTGTGTCACCTGCAAACAGCCACACTTAGTGCACTCGGTTTTGTGGCAGTTTCTCATACTGAACTTGTTTTTTCCCTCTTTTGAACAGAGTAGTCCAAAGAAACAGACTTTACTTTTTCCACAAGCATTCCACCAGGTACCCGCGTGAGGCAGCAGGACCTAAATCCTCTCCCGGCCGGGCCTCGGTGCCACTAGGGGTCCCTGCGGTCCGCGCATCCCGCTGCATCCTTCCTCATCCCTCCTCATCCCGCCCCATCCCACTCCCTCCCGTCGCGGCGGGAGGCGCTGCGGGAGGACGCGGCCGACGGCCGAGCAGCGGGATCGGCAGATGAGGGAGACCTTCTCACTCTCTACAGCTGAGAAAAGCGTGTAGTGAGGCGGCGAAGAGTCTCTTCTCCCAAGGAGCAAGCAATAGGATGAGCTACACCAGGGGAGAGACAGCTTGGGTATCAGGAAACTTTCTTCACCGAAAGAATAGCAAGGGACAGCCAGCCGTGGTAGAGGTCACAGGAATAAAGGACAGCTTCTGCTGGCAAAGCTGTGTCTCAGCAGACTTCCAGTTGCACCAGGGATACACTGTTTTGAAGCTAGAAATCTGGATGTCCTGATGTGTTTCAGGATAATCTTGGTAACAGGTATTTTTTTAAAATGTTTGTAAGAATTGGGTGTTTCAGAATGAGGAGCTGGCAGAGTCAGCTGCAGACAAGTTCCTGTGCATCCTAGAGCCCCTTAAATTTCTGATCAGAATACAATATGATTTATATATGATTTATAGTAAGGTACCTCCTGCTGCAGAAGAGAGAGGACAAATTCTTCTCTCTTGAGAGCCAAGCAAGGACCATCATTCCCTCCATATCCAGCAGCATGGCAGGGATGCAGCCATCACCCCTCCTTGTCTACCCCAGTCTCCTTCTTGTCTCCAGAGAGCACCTCTGTACTATGTCAGGAATGAAACCCTGCCTCCCACAGTGGCTGTTTGTTGCAGAATTCTGTGATGTGGAGGTTGTCTGAGCAGGAAACTCCATGTTTAGTTATCCTAAAGGTCAAGGCATTTACCTCTGAAGCTGCAGGTCCCAAGTCCTGGTGCTCTCTCCATCTTGGGAAGCAATCTTGTCTTTCTGGTCTCTTCTAGAAGAAGCTGTCATTGGCAGAAGCTGAATGCCAAGCACCTCAGAGGGGGGGGATGTGGCAGGCCATGATCTGGGTTTGGTGTTCAGGATAAGCACGGATATGCAGTCTAATCCTCAGGCTGAAAGAGACTCATGTTTTGAGCTGTCCCAGAAGTTGGTGGACCTGGGGAGCTTTAATTTGAAAGCTTGTGGGAATTTATGTGGTCAAAACCCTTCAGGATCAGTCAGCAGGAATCCTGCAGAATGTATACCTGGATTTGGGTATTTAAATATCCTCTAACCTTTCTGTTTGTCTGAGCAAAAGTGACTTCAAATGTATTTTGAGATTATGGCTTCCCAAACATGCAACAAAGGCTAAACGAAACTCTAGATTTTGCATTAACTGGAGCAGGCTTAATCAAAATATATTGTGTTGATCTGAAAGATTTTTTTTTAATCTTGATGGATTTTCTTCTAAAGGCTTTTATATCCAGGCACTTGAGCAAAGTGCCCAAATTGCTCCTACCCATGCAATCAGTACTACTTCAAGGCTAAGCATAGTTAGAAAATAGAAAGGAACAATTTAGGTTTTCAACCTGGGCTTAAAGCTCTCTGATACCTTGTTACTAAACAGTTTTTCCCACACTTTAATGTCCCTCCTCTCTTCAGCAAAAATGAATTTCTAAACCAGTCCCAAGCTAGAAAATTTCAGCTTCAAATAAAAACTAGGGAGGCTACTTGGCAAAGTGAATGGAGGTGAGGGGAAGCTTTTTTTCTGGCTTGCAGCACCCTTGGCTCTTCTAATGCCAGATGTACTTTCAAAGGCAGCACGTAAATTTGACCTTAGCCTGCTCTGTTGTAAACTGACAAATTATAGTCATTACACAACTACAGTAATTTCACGTTGCAAAAATACATGTTTACAAACACTTCCTATTCAAAGGGGAAAGGAAGGCACAGCTAGAAAAGAAGTTGTTTAAAATCTTAGTGGCTGACATGGACAGTGGGATTGAGTGCAGCCTCAGGAAGTTTGTCAGTGACACCAAGCTGTGTGGTGTGGTAGACACACTGGAGAGTTGGATGCCATCCAAAGGGACCTTGACAGATTTGAGAGGTGGGCCCACATGAACTTTATGAAGTTCAACAAGGCCAAGTGCAAGATCCTGCACCTGGATCAGGGCAATCCCCAGCACAGGTACAGGCTGGGCAGTGAGGGATTGAGAGCAGCCCTAAGAAGAACGGGGGATGTTGGTGGATGAGAAGCTTGACGTGACCCAGAGATGCCCACTTGTAACCCAGAAAGCCAAATGTCTCCTGGGCTGCATGAAAAGTGACACAAGAAGCAGGTGATTCTGTCCCTCTGCTCTGTTCTCCTAACACCTCACTTTGAGTACTGTGTCCCCAACATGAGAAGGACATGGAACTGTTGGAGGGAATCTAGAGGACATCACAAAGATCATCTGAGGGCTGGAGCACCTCTTCTATGGAAACAGGCAAATAGAGTTTGGGTTGTTCAGCCTGGAGAAGAGAAGGCTCTGAAGAGGCCTTCTAGCAGCCTTGAAGTATTGAGAAGGACTACAAGAGAGATGAGGAGGGGCTTTTTATAAAGGCATGTAGTGATAGAAAAGGGAAGAATAGTTTTAAACTTCCCATGCCTGGAAGCATTCAAGACCAGGTTGGATGGGACTTTGAGCCTCCTGCTAGGGTGGCATTGAAAAGTGTGCTAGTCTGTAGGCCTTGGTGCATTTGATCTCATTTTTAAACAAAGTCCTCTGAAGCTTTGGCTAGAAGACAACATAGTATTTGCCTTCTGCCTTCTCTTAAACAATTTGAGGTTATCATGTTTATTCATCTGGTATGCAGCAAATGTAATGCCACCCTTTTTGAACAGAGGCTGTAAGAAAAAAACAGTTTGTAGATTTCTGCTGCTTTTAAGCTTTTTTTTCTGTGAAAACCCCTGTACAGCAGGACGAAAGAATGGCCTGTCTGCTGCAGGTGGCATCATCCCTAACCACCAGCTCACAAAGTGCAAATCTCTAGGAGAAAGCCTTAGTCATTTTTTATTTATTTACAGTGTAGAAATTCACCACAAAAGATCAAAAGAAAGCATTTGTCAGAATCAGACAAGGTCCCTTTGTGTACTGCATGGTTGGTTTCTAGTTTGCACAGAGATTTGGCACGTCTTTAGCACAAGGATGATTTATTCAAGCCACTGATAACAGTAACTACAAATTCTTCTAGTTCATGGTTGTTTGGTTTGGTTTTGTGGCCAGAGCATCTGTATACTCAGAATATGTGAATAAGGTCCCAATTGTCTGATAATTTGAATGTTCCTGGGCTAAAAACTTTGAAAACTAGTAAAACAAATCTGAGGCAATTTTGTCCAATCTCTTTCATTCCTGTCCCTTGCCTGTTTGAAGGGCTCATTTTTAAAACAGTCAAAAAGGGAATGCTGCCCAAGAAACACCACGTTTTTTCCCAAGTGCCTCCCCTGGAAGTTATCTGTCTGTAGCTGTGCTGTAAGACACAAACAGCTTCCAATTTACACTCTCCCACGCTTGAAAACTTCCACAGGTGAGCATTTATGCGCAGTGATTTTTATTTTCATGCCACTGCCAGAAAAAGATATTTGGAAGGCGAGAACTTCGATTCTTCCCTGAAGAATCTTAAGAGGTAAGAAGCCAAGCAATGATTTTTAGTGTTAAAATTCAAGGCAGGCAAACCACCACAAGGGTGCAGTGGTAAGGCAGCCTTTGCTGGCAGTGGCAGAAAGCTTTAATTCGCCGATCCTGCTCTAAGGGGTCAGATGATGATCTTTACATCGGCCTACTAAAGGAAATAATTTAAACATAATTAACTTGAGCTAACACTGGAACTCTTGGGAACGTGGTGGTGTTCAATGCAAGGGGAGGTTTGACTTGCTCTTTATCAGGGATGTGATATTACTGTTTGAATTAAGACAAGTCTTAATTAAACTTGACCTAAGTGAGAAGACAGTTGGGTGAATAATATTACATTTTCTCAGACTGTAGTTTAGTGTACTTCTAGAGTGGAGAAGGACTAAACTATTGTTTTACTGAGGATTACTATAGCAACTTTTTTTATTATTAGTAAATGATGTACCACTTCTCCACTGCTTAAGCCTGGTTCTCACACTCTTCTTTCAGTAGTTGTTTTTTGGGAAAATGCATTATAAATCAACCTTCTCACCACTCAGCTTTATTTTCTATCTAGCCATCAGTAAATGGGTTATTTTATGTTTTCCTTTTTAGATAAGCTGTAAAGATGGAAGTGTTTTTGTGGGGGGGTTAATTATTTTTATTTTATAAAACACACACAAAACCCTAAAGCAATAATCTCTACATCAAGACTTTTGAGGAGAAACCTGGAAATCAAGTGCATTCACATAGGAAGAGATGACAGCTGAATGCAGTGCTTTGAAAAACAGTACTTGTGTCCTGTCCTAAAAAACTGGAATATATTTTGGTCATTCAAATGAAACCTGTCTCCTTAAGACAAAAGGACCAAGCTAGATGCTTTACCTGCTCCCAATGAGTTTAGAGAACAGCCCTTGTTTCCACAAAAACAGAGTAATTTTTTTGAACTCTGTCTGATTTGATAAGTACACTAAGAGAGGAGAGGAGGAAGTTTTTTTGTACGCCTGCCCACAGAAGAAACTGCTTCTTGCAGCTTCAGAGGAGATACTGATTCCCCCTCCCTTGCACTGTCTGCAACCTGCAGCCCTCCTGCAGGATCCACCTGCTCTGCTGTGAACACAGATTGCACCAGGCACTTCCTCAGCAAGGTTTTGAAAAAAAAGCCTCAAAGCAGAGGCAGAGGCTTGAGAATGGAGGGGGTTTTGGGGTGCCATTCTCCTGTTCCAGCCACCCTGAAGGCAAACCTGCAGCCCTTGGCAGTGAGGATGGCCTTGCACAGTGCACCTACCTGGTTGTCTCACAGAGCCTCAAGCACCTGACCCAACACCCACCCAGCCAAGAGAATGCAGTATAATGCCTACATTACTTGTATTCACAGAACAAACTCCCCAAACCTGAGGGAAAGATGACACTTTGCCTGAACTAGCTATTTAAAACACCAAGTGACTTTCTACTTTATGACTCCGTCTAGGTGCAACAACTTGAAAATCAAGTAATCTACTGAGGTGCCACATCTTTTTTACAAGATCATGCAAATGTTTCCTGCAGTTTTGGGACAGACCATCTTTCTGAGTTGGTCACTTATGCTTCTCACCTGTTCATTGAGAGAAGAGAAGAGAAGAGAAGAGAAGAGAAGAGAAGAGAAGAGAAGAAAAGAGAAGAGAAGAGAAGAGAAGAGAAGAGAAGAGAAGAGAAAAAAAAAAAGCTTCTCTGTATTTAGGAAAGAGAATGATAGAGGAAGTAGATGAAGGTTTTTCTGTATGGACTGAGATGACCTGAAATTAAAGCAGTTGTGCAAAATAGCCAACTCTGAGATCTGTCTCCATGACCAGGAAGGAGCACACAGCATTTCCCAACTGAAGCTGGCCAGCCTGGTTGGACCTGCTCAAGCACACAAATTACACTCTTCAGGCCAATTAGAAAACACTCCCATCCCCCAAAAGCTCTGTCCCCTTCCTGGCACCTGTCTCTTGCAAGCAGCTCTCACCCCCTACAATCCGCCTTCAAAAAAATCCTCTCTGCAGCCTGCTGAACACAATCTCTCTTGCTCTGAATCACTTGGTGTGATTAAAACAAGGTGAGTCTGGCCTGAGTTTAGCCTTCTGGCTGGTGGTGAGAAGGTGCTGGGATGCTGTGTAGGCTGGAGATGGTGTTTTGGTGAGCTGGGGCTGCTGTGTGACCATGTTGCATTGCCCTGGAAACAGTGAGAAAGCCCTGCTCTGGAGGCTGCTTCTCCATCGGCTGCTGGTGGCAACAGGACATCTGGAAACCACGTGGAAGCTGCAGATGGTGGAAATGTGGTACGTGGGAAGCATGTGAATTGCTCAGTAAGCCTCTAGGAACAGTGATGGAAACTCCTACATGGTAGAGAGACCTTCCCTGGGTGTCTCAGGAAGGATTTTATCATCACACTGAAAGCTAGAGCTTATACTCATGCAAAAAATATCAATGTTATTTCTGGATAGGGAGATTGAGTCACCTTTCAATTTTAGGAATTCTGCTGTGCAGTTTGTGCAACAGAGAAGTAGGAATAGAATGATAATCATAGGTCATGCAATACAATCCCCTACAAGAGGTACAACTATACCAAGTCCTCATGACTAAGCAATCTCACCTTTAATTTAGAAGCTTTTTTACTGCTGCAAAATTGTCACAGATATGTGATTCTCAGAGTCATGTTAGCCAATATAATTTGAGTTTTTTGTTTTTCTTGCCTTCACCCACTGTTTAGACAGTCATGGAGGAAAAGACAAATCATGTAACTTAACATTACATTGATCTTTACCCCAATTAATATTTCTTGTTTAAGATTGCATATAAAGGTAAAGATCTCCTAAATTAATCCAATACTGTGAGACTACCACAAATTCTGTTCTGAGCATGAATTCTGCTGTGAACCTGGGATGTTGTTCTCTGCTTTAGTCCTAGTATTTGTTTAATTTTTCTTCATTTCTCCCTTTCAGTGATTGTGCTAGTAGAATCTGAACTGAAGACTACTTCCATAGGGGTCTGATCAGCAAACTTGAAGCAGGTAGGCTTAAGAAGCAGCTGTGATTCCCAGGTGAGAATGAGAAGACTCTGTATCTGAGGGTGATTCCCTGGTGAGGGGAAGCTAGGAGAATCTGGTGAGTCTATGTCACAGAGGTTGAAGGCCAGCAGCTTTTCTCCTGCAGTCCTTCCCTCTGACCAAAGGTGAGTCATTTTCATAATAATTCAACAGTGTGTCACAAGTCACAAAATAAACTAGATCAAAGACTTCCTTATGAGGGATAACTGAGGTTTTGGTGGCCAAAAGTTTGGCACCTCTTGAAGATGCTGGGGAAAGGAATTACTGCAACAACTGTTTCTGCAAACATTACCTTCCAGCTCTTTGACTTTAGCAAGAGCAGCTAAACAGCACACTCCTCCTAAAAATGTGGTTTGTGGCTTTCCTTCAAAAGGGAGAGAAAAATCACCTTGCAGAATTTCTCATTAGGTGATAGGGGGAAGGAACAGCTGAAATGTTTCCTGCACAGGTCCATCTCTGTAATAATTAGAAGCAATTGAACTGACATTCATTATTTTCCTCATAAATATCACTCCTTTACCTTGATTTCCTTCCTGTAGCCTCTGCTGGAAAATGCAATGTTTTGATGTACTAGTGGATACTCCCACTAACCAGCTAGGAGAGGTTATTCAAGCTCTCTTGGCCACTTCCCAGAACACAGATTTTGCAGGAGCTGCCATCTCTTTGCTCAGTTGTGACAGTCAGCATTTTATGCTGATGACTCGACAAGAGAATATCCCCGTGCCTTTCTGGTCAGTGCCTGAATGAGGAAATAAAAGCCAGTTGCAGGGTTTGCAATTTATCTCCTCAGAGGGCACAGGAGGAAATGATGAGAGGAGCGAGCAAATCTGTTGACAGGAAAGATTTGTGCTACAAATGAAGGAATACTCTCAGGAAGAGTTTATGGGAAGGGACTGTTTTCCAAGAGTCTTCATTGGATGTTTTGAGAGAGTGGGGGAGCTCCTACAGAGACAGCAAGTGTGTAATAACGCTCAGGACTGCCTTCTGTCAAAAGCCCATGAAATTCTGCAGAATCCTGCACTTGGTTTCTTACTGCTGACAGTGTACAAAGCTGTTAGCTGTTTTGAGGAAGAAAGGATCACATGATGGAGGAGAATAGATGAGAGGATTAAAATGAACACGCAAGCTAGTTCCTGTACTTTTTGATCAGCTGATTTAATGAGGGGGGAAAAAAAAAAAAAAAAGCTTAAAATAATGCAGGAAACTGCTGCCTTTCAGACCCAAGTCTTATTTTCAGACATGTTATCCATCCACAAGAAAATAAGTGCACGTGCTAGCCACAAACATTGTTGGGATGAATGTACATCTGGCAAAGCAGTGTTCAAACTCCATCCTGTGTGATCAGCCATGTGGCTGACTTGAACTTCAGATGCAGATTACATCAGGCTGCAGCCACTTCTTCTGCTTCAGGTCGTAGCTGAGGGGTCTGCTTCATTTTCAGAAGCTGACATTCTACATCTGATGGTGGCAATTGGGTGTTGAAAGAAGAAGCAATTTTTTTAGGTAGCATTTATGTATGATTTTTTTTTTTTTAAAGTATAAGGAAGCTGATGTCCATGTACTGATCTGCTGGTAGTTTTACTATGGGGTATTTGCACATATCTTCTTCCAGAAGTGGTTTAGCATCCATTTTGTGTATCAATAAAACTTCTTTGCAAAAGCTTGTTGGCTAAAGTGATGACATAAAAAAGCCAGGAGTCACTGCTTTCCTCTTGTGACTGAAGGCAAAGTGCCATTTTTACATGTTTAAAGTAGCATATGCTGGTGCACAGATGGACAATTGTGCTGACAGATAATTATCTGCACCCGTCTGCATAAATTGAGGAAAAGCTAAGACATGCTACATCTTTCTCTTAGCCCTGCAGCCGAGGTTTTGAAATGCATGAGTGCACTGAGCAATGGTTGTAGGCTGATGGCTAAAATCTTCTGGGAAACTAATTTGGTTTGTAAGGAAATCTCATGGTATCGTGGCAACCTGGGCCCAGAGGTTAACACATCTAGTCATTTGGAAAGCATTGGGCAAATCATTTTAGAGAGCATGTGCTGTGTTTTGTTATCCTCAAGAGCCCACGTATACACCAGGGCTGTAGCTTATCTCTACTATAATTCCACTTTTCTGGGCCATGGATATCTGGACCCCTGCTTATTTTAGCCTGGTGTTTTCCCACTCTTCTCAAAAGCCAGGAACCTAAGGAGTGATTCAGTGGAGATGTGGACCCTGTAGACTGGGTTAATATAAGCCCACTGACAAGGCATGGGCTCTTTCCAGCCACGTTTCCCATGGCTTGCTCAGAAGATTGTTCAGCCATCTATCAATCTACTACAGAAAACTCTCATCATTTCCCTTTGGAGCAGCCAAAAGTTTGGCTACTAAGAAATCTCTTTGGATCACCTTGCTGGCGTGATTCACTCACTCTTCTTGGAGGTGGAAGTTGTGCAAAACCACTTTTATGTGTGAAATGAAATGCCCTTGCCAGACTGTAACTTGAAGGCTGACTGATGACTGAAGTTGCTTTTAACAAGGCTGCCACAGGCACTGACAAAACTTTTTTATTGTTTCTTAAACCTAGTTTTATATGACATGGCTAGGAATATTAGAAGGGCTTCAAGTTGCCTGATTTGTTCATGGTCAAGGGATTGTCAGAGAAATTACGCCTCTACTGTGAGTTATGTACACACCTAACAAATCAAAATTCCCTTCATGTACCCAAAAGCAATTCCAGTGCTGTTGGAGAGGAAGAAACTCCAAGTTCTTCCAATGCAACATTAGTGATATAAGGATCTAGCTCTGTTTTGAATGAAAATGTGGGGGTTTTTTAGGAAAAACATGTGTAAAGTGGCTGTAAATACATTAAGGCTAGGAGCTAAATGGAACATGTTCCTTTTCTTTGCTCAGCAGACTTGTACAATAAATCCTTTGCAAGACTCTCTGGTCCTTGGGTTACTCCATGAGCTTGAAGCTGTTCTTAGATTAATCTTCCTAAGAAATCGATGGTGTTGCAGGAGTTAGTTTATCTGCAAGAGTGAATTTCATTCCTGATGTTTTGTGACCACTTTGTTACAAAAATGCTGTGTCTAAAAATGAATATGGTATATGAACCACTTTACTCAGTTTACTTCCAGTGGAAAGCTGACCTGTAGCCCTCAGATTTTCCCTTAGTCAAGAGATAAACAAATTTAAGTTCCCAGAAAGAGCTATCTTTATTACATCTAAAATAGAGCAATGTATGGGTTTTAATTTAATCAGTAATTTCAATCTCTCCAAGCTACCATTATGGCTTTCTGTGAAAGCTTGTAAAAATAAAAATATCTTAGCCAAAAATAACACTCCCTCATTCTAACACTGTGGAGTGTCTCGGTACATATTTGGCACATCCTCTGAGGCTGTATCAACAACAATCCAAAATAGGCTGATGTAAAAAGCAAATTATAAAAGTAAGTGGTGTTTAGTGTCTGGTCCTGTATCCTCTGAGGCTTCTGACATGCACTCAGTATAATCTACAATGCTCATAAAATAAAATAGTGGGCATTAGAGGCTGGGCAGCGATGGTCAAGGTCAAAGCCAGTTCTGCAAAAGAAATGCATTGAATTCCTGTTCTCTTAAGCTTTTTTACTCAACCTGACAGCAAAACCCAATGTCTTCATTCTTTCTCAGATGTATTTTACAGACTACAAGTTTCTTCTGCAACACAATAGTAAAATATATATATAGGATTTGTGATAGGAGAGCATTTTGCAACCTCTTGCGTGAATATGCATAACTTCATCAAAATAAATAAGGTCTGTGCTATTCTCAGACATAAGTGACTTTTCAAATGAAATCTTTCATAAAATTGCCCTAAAGACTACATTAATAATTAACCATATTACTCTTTCTGGCAAACCACTGTAAAATGCACTTTTTTCAGCCTGTTTTTATAAAGCAGGACTTGCAGAATGATAACACCTCCTAACAACAAAAAGACAGCTGGAGGTCTGCAGGATTGAACCAGCAGCACTGATACCACTGCAGATGAAGCACACCATCAATATAATCCTTAGAGATTTTTTTCTTTTTTTTTAATTTTTTTTTTTCTCCAGAGGCACCAGATGGCAGCATTTTTCCCTCACTGAGTGTGATCTCATCCTCTCAGATTCACTCCTGGGATCATCGGGCTTTGAGGCTGCATAAGCCACAATGACCTCAGCTGAACTGCACCTTCTCTGTTGCCACCTGCTCCTTTTTCCTACTTTTATTGGACGTGCAGAGTCACATTCAGGTGGCCTGAACACAATCCAGGCCCTTGAAGTTGTGGTTGCCTTTTGCCTGTGCAGGTCTGAGAGTCTAAAAACATCATTAGCATACAGGGATGCAAAAATTTAGACCCAGGGAATACGGCTCTGACCTCTAAATTTTCCAGGTCCTCTAAATATAAAGTATCATGAAGTTTATTTGATATTCTTGTTAGCTACATGCTCTTTTCCATACACACACGTGTACAATGTAATACTTGTTTCCAAGCAAGTTTGTCCTTTTCTATCAATGCTTTATTCCTTGAATAATATTCCATTGTACACAAGTTATGTATGACAAATTAGGTACTACTAGACTTGTAACCTCAGTAGCAAGGACTCTGTTCTGGACAAATAATCTGAAGCAGGACAGGGATTTTGAGAACTAAACTACAAGCTCTGTGCTTTTTTACAGCTACAGATGTGGCCTAAAGCTTTGTGGGCTGGGAATTCTGTTATCTCATCATCCTCTGTTCTGCTTCTTCCCTTCATCCTCGTGTTCTTGCTTTCAATACTGTTTTGTTAGTGGTTTGTCTTTGAAGAAAAACATCCACACATTTTGTCCAGCTGTAACAAACTATTCCTAAATCATCCACCTTTAAACCTGGATTCTGCAGCACTGGAATGCAAATGTTTATTTATTTGAACTATGTGACTAACACTGACAGCAGAAGAAAGGCTCATTATCCAAAGTGGGGCTGGATTGCTGGGCCCCAGAGGGTGAGGGAGTAGCAGACCTGGCTGCTGCTTTCTTTGACTGTTACTCCATCAGGTTGCTGGTGTTTCTGCTGTGGTGACTGTGTTAATGCTTTACAAATGCTATGAGCTCAGTAGAAGACTATTTGGGGATTGTATAATTTATTAACTTCTGACAAGCAGGCCATTATTTTTCTGAAGAACATGTGTGACAAGGGAATTTACTTTTTTTTTATTTTTCAAATTTCAGCCAAATTCAACATAAGCGTCACAGGACGGGGCACTAGACCCTCAAGAGCCCCACCCTTCCTCTTATTTAATACCAAAAACTATCTGTAAACAACCAAGAAGGAGGAAGGGAAGAGTAATTCTCAGAGAAAGTATTAAGAATCCTGTATGATTTAAACATTAGGCTGCGTAAATTTGGGAAGCAGTGCTATTTTCTCCTGTTAAAAAAATTCTAATAAAAAAACAAACTAAAATTCCTTCAATTTCATTTCACTTTTTTGTAGCAATTTCTTTCCAGTTCTGGATTTGCCTGTACTTTGCCAAAAGTTAATATATGCAAAGAGGACAGATGTAGCTTTATGCCCAAGATGTGTGAAAGAAATGCAATGGAAGTATATGAGCATCTCACCTGAAAGCAGGGTGGCATTGCACCACTGGAAGTCAATTGTGTTGGTTTCACCTTACCCTCTGAAAAAGGAGGCAAAGAAACCTAAATACATCTCCATGTTTTTTAATGATTGATGCAATCCCTTGTGCACAGTTGCTTTGCAAAGTGGAGGAAAGATTAACTGTAAATACTTTCTTCTAACTATAGCACGGTAATTACTATTTCGAACCTTCTCTGAGAAAGACAAGCAGGTACCTGTGATGAACTTTGCAAGAGGAGAGAAGCTGAGAAGGTAAAAACAGTGTCTGGTGTCACTCAGCATGGGACATTACAGTTTGCCATTATTTATTTTGGAACTGTGACAACTGACCAAAAGATGGGAACTATAAATAGGAATGCAATGAGCATTAGCTGCGCAAGAAGAAAAAAACAGTGTAACTTGGCATGCAGCAAAACGTGTATCTGGTATAGCATACAGCTGTCCTTGCAACTCCCACTGCCATCCTGGGGGATTTTGCTGATTTCTCACTACTTATAAGGAATTAGGAATAGCACCATCTCTGTTAGCTTTGATTCTTGCTCAGTAGAACTGGCTCAGAGAGGTCCTGCTAAACCCTCACCTAAGAAAGAAACAAGTCTCCTCCTACACATAAATTACAGGGAGAAGATTGTTTGTTTTGTGAAGTGTAACTGCTATGTACCATTCACAGGCTGCATCTTGCACAGTAAGTGAAATAACTGTCAGAACAAGCTGATGGAATCAGTGCTTCCCATTGCTGCAGTTCAGAATGAAAACAGCAAACGGGGCCAAATTCTGCCTCACCGAGTTTATTGTGTTTTTGCTTCTAGAATGGCATGGCTGGAGCATGCACCTGTAAAAATGCAGTGCATGTTAGCTTTGAATGGACTGAGATAGAGAACCCTTGGCAGTTTTGTAGCAGAAACATATTTTCCACTGACTCCTGAGCTTAGCCTTCACTCCAGGGGTAAATTATGTCAGTCTGGTATGTGATAGCATGCAACTCAACACACATACTTTTCTTTCTTTGTACACATTGCTACCTGATGCATACAAAACATGGTGAGTGCCCTCAGAAAGGCATCCCCTGAAAGAAAATCTGCAGTTTCATGTTTTGACCATCCTCATTTTCCCTTCTTATCCTTGTAGCATTTCTTACATGGCCTTAGGCATAGACAAACGTATTTCTTTTTTCTGTAGCAGACATTCTGTACCTGACAATTACAGGTGTTAGCACGTGACGTGGGAATAGGAGGCTGCAAAGAGTGGTTGGGAAGAATTTGTTACAATGCTCTATGGCTAAAAAGTAGGCAAAAGGAAACATTTCATTAGGAGGGGCAAAACAAGATACACAAGGAATAAAATTCAAGTTTTTCTCAAGAGACACAAGAATAGCGTCTTAAGAGCTTCTGCCACTGATCATATCACAGTTGGTTATGACAGGACTATGACTGATGACTACTGTGTGTGACTTCTCTCTTGGTGCCTCTTCTTCACTGATTGTCCTCCACAGAAAAAAATACAGGTATTGCAAAGGGACAGATAGCTCCATCCCAATCAAAACTATAGCCTGGACTGTTCTCCTGAGCTGGGCTAGATGTTACTCCTGTCCATACAGTGAATTTTGAATGCCTAAAGACATTTTTCTTTAACAAGGTGGCACCGTATTTTGTAGGATGTTACACACTTGTCCTTGCTTATTTTGTTTTTCAGTTGGGAGAAGCAGGCTTGCTTTGTTTGGAGTTATACTTTTGTAGTCAGTGAGTGCTCCTTAGGAGCTGAAGTAGAGCTAGCCTCACTCAAGACATCCATAAGCTTTAAGCAGAGTTCTTTCCCACCTGAATGGAACCAGATAATTTCCACTGCCAGCTGAACAGCAGAACATCAGCCAGAAAAAACATGAAGTGCATTTACACGTTCGATGCTAACGGCCAGAGAAGGAAGGATGGATAAACGGTGTTTACTCCACTTGTCCTCAAGCAGAACAGAGTACACAGCTTCCTCTAATAAACCCCTGGAGCACAGGCAAGAGGAAATGGTCCTGGTTCCTGGTGCTTGCGATAATTTGCCAATGAAACATAGAGGTCTTGGATGGTTTGTGCATTGTTTATTGCAGCTTTTAGCCCTTCAGCCAGATTCTCCAAACTACTATTTTGTTTTTTCAATGAAGGCTCCAGAAGGCATTTTGTAAACAAGAAATACCCCAAACAAAACTGCTAGAGAGTAAATGGCTGCTAATTTCTTAGAGGAGATAAGTTTATACGTGATTGGAAAAAGGCAGAAGGGTATCTGGTCACACACGTGTGGACACACCTTTGCACTGCTCCTCAGGACAGTCCAAGTGGATGAAGCTTGCCTCAGGGTTGCAGTGCCCTGCACTGTGCGACCAGCACGAGGCTAAAGCGATGTTTTGTCCTGCAGACAAAAGGAGTCCTTCGGCTGTTGGGAATTTACAGGAGTTTTGGGTTTAGTAGAAAAAGAGCAACTATTTCTATTGAAACATCTGGATAATACAGATGAGACTGGATGGCCAGCACAGATTTACAATCTTCTTTGTGGTCGGCACTAGGGATATCCAGTGGACTTTCCCTAAACGTCCACTTGACAAAGAGCGAAAGGGAAAGCACCTCAAGCCCAGCCCAGGAGTGGGTTATTTGCTCCGGCATCGATCTGCATTCTCTTCCTCATGCCACATCCAGGTTCCTGCCCGGGACGGCTTCTCCTCGCGTGTCAGCTGCTGGGGCCTGTGGCGGCGGGGCAGAGGGGACAGGACACGGGCGGTCAGCCTTAGAGGAGCGGGAATTCTGCCAGAGAACGGGGAGAAGCCAAGCCCACCGCTCCAAACCGTAGGATAATTGTAAAAAGCCCCAGAACTAAGCAGCGGGCCCGCGGCCTGCCAGGACCAACCGGCTCTCCTCGGGCGGCCTCGCCGGGCGCGGGAGCGACCGCAGCCAGCCGGGAGCAGTGGGAGGGGAGGAGGAGGAGCGGAGGGAGGAGGCAGCGCTGGCAGCCGGGCGGGGAGGGGGTACTCGGCGCCGAGGAGGAGGAGGAGGACTAAG
>VYXF01009225.1:233132-355205 GCA_013397295.1 Polioptila caerulea | reverse complement strand
GGAGGGGCCCGCCGGCCCCAGCCCTGGGGAGGCCTGCAGGGAGTGTGGGGGGTTCGCCCCGGGCCGCCGCGGGCACTGGGCGGCTCACAGGCGGTGGGTCGCGTCGGCTTTTCCCCCCGCGTTTTATTTGGATTTTTCATGCGGGCGCTGATTTTGGCGGCAGCCTCGAGCTGTGGACCCCGCGGTGCGGCAGGGACGTTGAAGTTGCAGAACCCGACAGGTTTGTCCCCGGGGACAGGGGGGTCGTGGCTCCCGGAGGGTTCGGAGCATGGTGCTGGGGGGACTTGCGGGGTTGCCGAAGTACCTGCTCCTTGTCTTGAGCGTGGTTTTCGCCCCGCAGTTCTGGGAGGTGGTCCACGCAAATGGAGAGGTTTGCCTAGAGACCAGTCAGTAGTGCTGGCTGCTGAAACCCTGTGTGATGCTCACCTTGAAAGATTAGGAGTATAATTTCTAGCTGTGCCTGCATAGCGAAACACTTAGGGAAGAATTGCAGAGGACTAGATGTGTTTATTTTGACCTAGAGTTAAAGAAATTATTTAACTGAATTTTTTTGGCTAACTAGAGTAACTTGCAAGGTTTCCATGTAGACCTGTGAGTCCTGGCCTTATTTTAATGGCTGAATTTTGCTTTTTGGGTAATGTTGATTTGTGACAAGGTCCATGTGTGTCCACATGTTGGACCATGCAATTTTACTATGAAAAACAAGTGGTAGGTTTCCTGTTAAGAAAAGTAAATTTTGCATGTTGTAGCTAACAGAAGCTGTTATTATTATTATTATTTAGAAGTTATTATTATTATTAAACCTCCAAAGCTGGATTGCTCCCTGATACCTGTGCATGCCTCTGTGCCCAGTTATGGCTGTACAGCTGTAGGGTGTTCCTGAGCTCACAGACTCCTATGGGTCCAGTCAGGCTCTGCAGAGGGACAGTTTGATTGCATCCTTGGCACATTTTGGTGACAAGCAAGCAGTATCTTGAAGTAGGCTATGTGAACCAAGTCTGCAGGAACTAATATTTCTGCAATATCTCACTCATCCTGTGCAATCTTGGTAGACAGCCATACAGCATTTGAAGATATGAATTTACCTGCTGTGGGATCTGGTCAGTGGCAGTAAGCCAGCCAAGTTCCTTTCTTTGCTTTTAGGTTATAGGCAGGCAGGCATTGTGTCCTGAAGTGTGTCCATGTTAACGTGGCACTGTGCCTTTGTTCCATGGCCTTGGTCAAGAAGTGCTGGCAGTCTGACTTTGGCTGCACGTTTGGACTGTCAGTGGGTGTCTCCTCACTCTGTGGTATGGGTCTGTTTAGCCCAATTGGAGCCAGCTCTGGAATACTCAACACTGTTGATAACAAGGTGTTTTGGGTAGAAGAATCCCTCAAATATCAGATTGGAGGATGGTGAATGGTATTCTTCAGTTTGGTATGTGTTTGCTAGGCACTGGACACAGTTGCTTTTCTAGTTTGTTGGGCAATTTTAGGCTACTAGACTTGGAATAAAAATGTAGTATGTTTTGGGTTGTGTGGTCATATTAGCAAGCTGATTATCTAGTTGAAGCAAGTTAAGCACAGTGCTGCTGTGACTTAATATCTTCAGCACCCACTTGAAAATGTATTACAACATTTCTATATCGAGGTTTAAGTAAGGGTTGGTGTGTCCAGTCAATTGTTTATTTCCAGTTCAGTACATCAAGATCAGCTGCTTGGTAGTACTGCTACCACACAGTACTATGGGAAAAGAGTGCTTATCTTTTTATTCAAAATGGTAACAGGGAGATGCTAAGTAAAAAAATAATTATAGTTCTTGATAATTTCAACCTTGCCATAACAAGGCTACGTTATCGTGTTGTGTCTTGGTCCAGGGGTGGTCTGGGAAGGTGATCTGTGTGGCTCTGCAAACCTTGGCATTTAGCTCTGGTTTAGTGGACCTCATCTGCCAGAAGTGTGCAGGGTGAGCAGGTCTTCAGGGTGTGTTGATGTGTACTGCTCTTGGAGGAATTCAGCAGTGTGTTTCATGCCCATCAATCTTGCATTGACTAATTCATAGTTTTCCACAAGTGTGCTGTGGGATTTTTAGTGTTCAGGAAACTCCAGTGGTGCTTCCTGTGCAGGGAATGGGGGTGAGTGTGGGCAGATGTTCTGCTTGCCCTTTGAAATGCTCAGGACCATCATGAGATTGTTTGGAAACTCTGGTGTTGGAACAGGGTGTTTCACTTCCCACATGTTGGTATTAACTGTTCCGTATCTGGGTTCTGGGCATTCTCTTGGGTTTCTGAAGATGTGCTAAGCTGAAAAATGTAAAGAGAGGACAGTGGTTCCCTCTTGGGTGGTTAAATTGCCAAAGGACAAATCTGTTCATTAGCAGTTTTATTCATGTTTGTGAGTGATTTTAAGCCCCTATTGCAAAATTGTGGAAATACTGTTTCAGCAGTGGCCTTTGACTTGCAGGACTTCCTGCCATGAGGAAGTCTTGTGTCATTTGTCCAAAATAAACAGATTTTGAAGAGTGCAGATAAAGTATGCTGTGAGAAACCATAGACCTAAGTCACAATTCACCCCCTATTGCTTGCTTGCTTTTCTGATAATTAGTACCAAGGAAGTCTATTCTTATGATATGTTACTAGAATGTAACTTGCATTTTGTCATGGGAAATAGAATTTTCTGTTGGTCCACAGTACAATTTCTGGATATGTGTGTAGGTGGAAAACAAATTATTTCCTCATGGCTTTAATACAAAAGCTTTTAACTTCACTGGTTTCCTTCTTGATTCTCTTTTCATGCTGGTGGTGTTGCTGGTTGCAATAGTACACTATTCAAAATGTCCAAGTTATGACAAATACTTCACAGTGTTAGTTTCTTTGATGTATTTGGAATGCTGATTGCTTTTGAAAGTACTTTTTTTGTTACCTGTCTGTCCTAAGTGACCAACAGCTTGAGTCTTTAAACCTTCATGTGTTGAAGGACTGAGGTGCATTGATGTAAGATTGTCATAACTCCTAGAACAGCTCTCTTTAACTGTAATTTCATTTACAGTTTCATGATAACAGGAGCTATATTAGAGTGAAACTGTTTATCTCCTGTTGGAGACTTTACATCCTGCTGCTGGGCTGTCCATACCTTGTCCAGGCTGGGGAGGAGAAAACAGGACATCATTAGCAGGTTCCTGTGCACATTTGTTTTAAGTCGCTATCCCACAGATAGGATGGAAAGTGTTGCCATGTCCTTTACTGGGCACACGATTCTGCTGGCAGGATGTAACATTTTAACTCAAGTCATTGGTGGGGAGGTGAGAGCAGCTTCTTGGCTCCGGTGAGATCCAGCCTTGAGGGATCTGTTTGGTAACTAACCCGTGTTTGATGAGGCAGTAGTGCAGGCTTTGGCTCGTTGGTCACATCCCCTGTTCTTCTGGATATTACAGGTGAGTGTGCACAGCACCTCCCTGGTGCAGACAGGGACTGGGTGACTGCTCTGAGGACTGGGTGGGAGCATCCTGCTGAGGAGGCCATGGCGTGGTCCCAGGTGCTGGGGTCACTGTGGGGGGAACTTGCCTATACCTGCTAGGAGCTCTTGGCTGGTATCAGGGCTTTCAAAACAAGTGCTAAGGGCAGCTTTGTTTAGTCCAAAGAAGGAAGAATAGGTCTTGTTCCTTTTCTATTTACTTTGCTCTAAGTATGCGGGAGTTGTGCTTTTTTTTTATTATTATTTTTTTATTTCTTTCCTTTAAGTCTTTTGTGAGTGAAGTTGACCTACATCTTTTGTTTTTTCCCATGAACAGCTCTGGGGCAAAATTTTCTGATTATTTCGTTCTGTGTGGAAATGTGCAGTTGACATAATTTTTGACAATTGTGCTGATCTTTTTGAAATTCTGAATAACAGCAGGGAATATTTTTGGCTTTTTTTTTTTGATGTAATTTTTTCTTTTTCTTCTTTCTCTCCCTACCTGTTGAGAAAAGCTGTGATAGTGGAAGTAGAGCTTTATGGAGATTTGGGGGAAAAAAAGAGTTTGAGGTTTCTTTGGAATTACTTTATTCCAGTGAGAGCTACATGCTGTCTTTTGAGATCTTTCTCATTTGAGGGAAGAGGGAGATTTGACTGCCTTGCTGATTTTGGTGTTTCATCCCTACCCTGTGATAGATTTCTGCCTGTCTTAAGCATGTGACTTGTAATGCTTCTCACATATCGCAGAATAGGAACAGATTTTCAGAACTTGCACATGTGAAAAAAATACCTTCTGAAATTTCAAATGCAGTAGAACAGTGTTGTGCTAGGAAAGAGCGAATTGTGTGGGAGCTGTAAACAATAAGGGGTGGTGAATGGTGTGAAGGCAGGCGGCTTCTCATTTCTGGGCAAATTTAAGAAATGTCAGCAAAAGATGAGATGGATGCATCTGAATTATAACAATCAGATATGCATTAATAGAATGTTTAGTTCTTACACCTTCACAAATACTGTTATTTCCATGTGTTTTTATGACAATATGATATGGAAAAAGCTTTGATCAGGTTGGCTAACCTTGTGTACAGATAATAATAAATTTGCAAACACATGGAAGAAGTGGATTTTCCAGGTGCCGTATTTCATCCCTTTCTCTTTTACTCTACACCAATTTTTTATTGCACTGGAAGCATGTAAGAGATTAATTCCTGCCTTTTCAGGCTGGGTGGGTATTCATCAGTTGCGTGGGAAACTTAAGCTTCTTTTTCCAATTCTAAGACATCTACCTTGGAGAAGTCAGATTTTAACTATAAAGCTGGTCCCTCTATTGAATCATCCATTTTCTTACTAATGGCTGTAACAATTTTTATTTCAAATATGCATTTGAGGATTTGTAGTGAAGGATTTCAGAGTTAAGGGAGAGTTAGCAAAATTGATCCTTGTCTCAAACCAGCTATATCAAATAAGCAAATGGGAAAAAACCCCCAAAACGTTCAGAGCTGACAATTTGGTAGTGCAAAGATAGACACATGGCTAGAAGGAGAAGATACTCCTACATGTTCTTAGGTGTTTTGGGTTTTTTTTGGGTCTTTCCATTTTGGAACGTGATGACTTCAGTGAGAGTGTGGATCAGTAGCTCTTGAGAGAAATGTACATCTGGTTTTCTGTTTCACTGCAGCTTTTGTCAGAGTTATCACCATGCTTTGGGTGTGAGAGAAGTAGCTCTACCTAGTGCTACTTTTCCCAGTATTATTCTGCCAGGTGGAATGTGGGTGCAAGTGAGCCATGTTTTATGTTCTTATGTTACCAGATGATTTATTATTTTCGTGTGAAGACATGGTAAAAGTCTCAGTGCTGTCCAAAGCAGGGTGGTTTGATTAGTGGGAAGTAATAGGTGGTGGGATGTTGCTTCAGAAAGTGGAATGTGTTTGAATGCCATGGTGATAAATAGTGTTGCTCCTTATCCCTGGTTCTTGCTGAGGACCAAAATCTGAGCTCACAGATGGGCTGGAACAGGAAGAGAGGGTTTGTACAGCAGGAACTTTGTAAAGTTTGTGTTTGGTTATTTGGCACTGTAAGCATATCCTTTTTTTTGTTTGTTTAATTTGAGATAAGGGGAATAGAAGGAGAAATTGCAGGGCTAAGCAAGTGCTTAGGGTATCCAGAAGGTCTGTTGTTTTAAGGATACAGAAGGATAAAATATGCCAAAATATTTTGGCTTGGTAATAAAACTTTTCTAAAGACTTTTCAAGTGTTTGGATGATGGGCAGTTCCAGAAGGGAGAAAGACTGTTCAGAGTGCCTTAGGTAAAGATCCCTGAGAAGGTTAATCAGGTGTAAGTGCACTTGGCATAATGAGCCTGAGCTTTTGTCTGACGTTTATTAGACCAGTGGGGAGTATTGGCCTGTGGTAGGAGAGCTGTTCTAGGGGAAGCTTGTTTTTATGGTAGGGAGGCAGCAGTGGCAATACCAGTTCCTGTGATTCCTGCAGCCAAAGTGTGCAGAGCAAGGGGTGAGGGATACATGGAAGTGAGCTCAGAAATGATACTTAAGTTTGGGGGAAAAACTCCAAAAAGCCCCAACAAAAAAACCCTAAAACAACAAACAATCAAAATGAGCAGTTGCCTGAAGACAGCCAAAGGAGTAATGGGAACCAGGAGAAAGGAATTCACCACCTTGATAGCATTCAGAGTGCCATTGATGGTCTCTAGATTTGATTCTGCATTTGTGTGCTTGCCAAGGCTTGTTTACTTCTAATGGGATTTTAAGGAGGTCCTTGGGTCTTCAAGTGGGAGCCAGGGACGAGGCCTTGGTTTGTATTTGTATTTGTATGAGTGCATAGAGTACAGAATGTATCACATGGCAGAATGACAGACAAAACAGGTGAAGAGTGCTTTTCCTAATGTAGAAGTTGGGGCTTTTTGATGTTCTCAGAGCTGAATATCATGGTGTAGGCCCTCAGTAGTGAGATTGGCTCAAGTTACGGCTTTTAATGCATTGAAAGCACAAAGTAAATTGATTTCTTTTTTGATTTTAAGCCTTTAGCATGCAGTTGTCATTTTTTTTCCCCCCACATCTGTGAGGGTTACATCATCTTTGGAATCTTCACATGGCAAAATGCTCTGGGTTGGGATGCCGCATGTATGATGAGATTGAGAAAGCTGTGATCAGAGCTGGTAATACTCTTGTCATCAGTGGTTTCCTGTCTTATAAGGAGTGAAATTTATTTTATTTGGGAGTTTCTTTACACTTGCAGGAGAAAGGATGCCTCTCTGACCAGGCAGAAGTAAACATTCGTTAGAATTTAATGAGAGTCATGTGGAATAGGCATAGAAACCATTTTGGTATTGCATCACAAGTTAAATACTAATACTTGAGTCAGCAGTTGAGCAGTGAGCCACAGCACAAATGTAAAAACAAAGTCTCTATGGATATGGTCTAAGAGAATGCAAACTTGCTTGTTAATTAGGTTTGCAAAAGTTTCTTTTTAACAGTTCTGAGCAGTGAGCCCTAGCTAGTGACGAATATTTAATTTAGGTTTTGAGTGGGTCATGAAGTAACCAGGGAGTATCTTCTCAAGCTTTTCATTATTAGAGTGTGTAAAGGCACCGTAGCAACATGTCTTACTTTGACTGTAGTGATTTCTGGAGACAGAAATATTTTGCTTTCATTTCTTTCCAGCAACGTAGCCATGTTCCCAGCAGTGTTGGATCAGGACAGGGGAGACTGTGGCTTCCCTGCTGTCTGTTGAAAGCCCTTGTAGTTTGACTGGTGATTTTTTTGCACAGACAGGACTCTGGATGTGCTGTATTAGCAAGATTCTCTTTTTTTTTTTTTTTTAATTTTTTGTTACGGTGTAAGTTTTTACCGCGAGCCAGCAGCCAAGCCCCATGTAGCCACTCACTCACTCGCACTGCACCAGGAATGGTGAAGGATAAAATCTGGGAAACCTGTGGGCTGAGATAAAGACAGTTTACCAGGGAAGGCAAAAGCCACACACACAAGCAAAGTGAAACAAGGAATAAATTCCCTGCTTTCTGTGGGGAAAAAGGTGTTCAGCCTTCTCCAGGAGAGCAGAGCCCTGTAATGGATAACCCTTTCTTGGGAAGACAAACCCCATCCCTCCAAATGTGCTCCCTTTCCTCCTTCCCCTCACTTTATATCCTGAGCATGGTGTCACAGGGTCTGGAATATCCCTTTGGTCACCGGGGGTCACCTGTCCTGGCTGGGTCTCCTCCCACCCTCCCAGGCCCCCTCAGCTGCCTTGCTGGCATGGCTGGTACAAGGAGCAGAAAAGGCCCTGGCTCTGTGTAAGCCCTGCTCTGCAGTAACAAAAACATCTCTGTGTTATCAACCCTGAGTTCAGCATAAATCCAAAAGGCACCCCCATACCAGCCACTGTGAATAAAGTTAACTCTGCCCCAGCCAAAATCATCACACAGAGTTTCCTGGGTGTGAATTGGGATAGCCTACTGAACAGTTAAACCCTTAAAGTGATAATCTGTTTTTATTTCAGTAAAGCACATATGTATATATTCTATGCTTCAAATACAGATGATGATATGAATGTTTGTTTTTGTTTGTTTGGGTTTGGCTGGGTTTTTTTTCCTTCTTTTTAATAAAAGGAAGCAGAGGAGGTGTGTGTACTGCAAATGAGGCACCCAAAATCTTTTCAGTCCAGCTATGTGTCTTTCCATTGTGATCTTTTTTTATAGAAGGAGATCAATATAGTTGATGTTTTTCTGAAGTACCTCAGATTGAGTAGCACATATACCAAGGTGAGGGTTTAGGTTCCTTTGGCACAGACAAAAAATTTAAAAGATGAAAACTCTCCTCCTCTTTCCTGTCTACCCTTTTTTCCATCATCCTTTGCAGGATGAAGTTGAACTTGCCACCTGAGTATGCATGAACATTTCAAATGAAAACATAACATCACAAAGTATGAGAATAAGCTTATTTAAGTAGTTTTGGAAAAGAAAAGGATACTGTCATTAGCAGCTGTTCATATTGTGTGGAATTCAGCTTAGAATTGTCTTGTTGCATTAAGCTGAGGGTTGTGGTCCTGAGGTAGAAATCCCTAGATCTGCTTGTCTGCCTTTGTAATACTCCTCACAAAGAGTAGGAAAGTGGAGCACCTCAAGCACTGTAGGGTTGTAGTAAATTAAAATACATTTTCTTGACTTGGATTCAGCAGTCCTACTGCTCTCTCTGAATACTCATCTTTATTATGTGGTGTGAGGAAGGACTCATCTTAAATTTTAAGTTCCTCTGGAAAAGCTTGAACACACCAGATAAATTTTGGTTGGAAGGGACATCTGTAATAGTGCTTGAAGCAGGACATTTGCAGAGGTTGAGATGGTGTTTAGAGGCTTGACTTTTTACAGAAAGAGGTAAGGATATGGAANGCTTGAAGCAGGACATTTGCAGAGATTGAGGGCATGGTGTTTAGAGGCTGGACTTTTTACAGAAAGAGGTAAGGATATGGAACAAGCTTTTTGTATGCTTTAAAGAGCAAATGGAAACACAGGACTCTTTCATGTCCACTGTGAAGCCCAGTGGCAGATAGGCACAGAGTGATATTTTTTTTTCTCTTCTTTTTTTTTAATATGATACTGAAGATAATCAGATAATTTGTCATGTGGGAGGCTATGTAAGTAGTGGATATTTTCCTATAACTGTTTTTTTGTCCACTATTGGGCTTACAGCTGGTCTGTAGCTCAGACTTCTGTGTGAGTGGTGGGCAGCAGTGATGTGCCAGCAGCTGGGAGGTCCCAGCAGTGGCTGAGGGAAACCTTGTTGGAAAGTGAGCACAGCTTGCAGAGGGCTCTTACCCCTACCCAGGAGAAAGCAAGCTGCTTTTATGAATTTAAACAAATTAATTACAAACTAGTGCCCTTTGACCCTTTTACTTGGCTTTGGGTGAATGTTCAAATAAATGAGCCTGCCCTTAATCAGGTGGAGAAGGACAGGAGCTTGATCAGGAGCACCCAGACTTGACTGAAAGTTTACTATTAACTTAGAACATGCAAAGAATACTGGTCAGAAGTCACACTTTCTTGGTAAAGCATTAAATAATGTTGGACAAAAAGTCTCTGAACAACTCATGTATTTAAAGTGTTTGGGATTCATGAATGGTCTTGATATTTAAAGAAGAAAAGTAGGTGCACAACATTGCATTTTCTTACTAACATATGAAGACTGTCCTTGAGTACTTTTCTGTATAAATGTTTCAGGAATATTGCTCTGTATGAATGGAAAATGGAGGGGTGATGAAGACTTTTATTTTTTTCTATGTTATTTTCTCTTTAATTCAAGTATTGCTGTTATTTTTTAGTCTAGACAGGAGGTATTTGTTTGCATGTATCTTGAATTTTGTAGAATTCTTTTCACCTCCTTTTAAATTACTGCTTATATGGCAATGTCCAGTTTGCCAGTTAACAGGCAAAAATCTACAATGAAAAGTAAACCCAGCAAAATAGATCCCTTTCCCTCTGTCCCTAGTTTCTTCATTAACAACATGTAAGTAGGAGAAGAAAAAACCTAGTCTGGCAAACAAGACATGAGGATTTTATTTTGACCATTTTACTGTGACTCTTAGTTTTACTCTTGGGTTAAAAATGAGCTTTGTGTTGCCCTCCAGCTCTCTCCTCAGGTACTGTTGGAATAATACTTAGGCTGAGCTGTGAGTGGAGTGTATGTGCTTACAGATATTGCATTAATATTGCATAAAGAAAGTGGCATTCTCGCCCTCCCTTCCTTTTTTTCATTGCTATGCTTAATTATTTTGATGTTAGTTTATACCATTTGTAACGAATACTCATAAGATGAGAAAAGGATGGATGAAGGATGAAGGATCCTTCACAGAAGGATGAACAGGTCTGGGAGGAGGATGGCAAGACTTCATCATGAGCTGAAGGCTTGTACTAAGTATGTAGGCTTGTACTTCTGTCTCAAAATTTATACCTCCTGGTAGGTTACTCTCATTTTCTGTTTGTTTTGAGACATTGTGTTGATTCATCTTGAAGAATAGCTAGCCCAGCTTAAATTAATTTTTATTTCAATAAAAAGGCATGGTAAAGGAGGAGGAGAAGTGATAAGGACAGAGAACGTGGGCGTTCCAGAGCAATATCTGAAAAACGTGCATACTGGAGCACTATAATTACAGTACTTGACATCTTTTCACTCTGTGTGGTGTCCTTTCTTAGTTAAAAACAACTGCCTTTTGAAGAATCCATTGCTTCAGTGATGATAATCAACTTTGGATGACTGTAATGTTTTTTTGCAGTAAGAAATGATTATCCACATAAGCAGTGCTGCATTGGTTGCAACATCTTTTATTTGAATGCAGGTGTCTCTTAAAAAGATGTTCTGTGTAATTAATGGCTGTGAGTGAAGGGGGAATCTTACATGATTAATAATCTGTTCTTCTGGCCACTTACCACTCCTAAGAGGCTTAATTTTTGTACTGAAAGTGGGTTTGCTCACCTTCCAGTACGTGTTTTAATGCCATTATATGCTTGGTCCAAGAGCCCTGAGCTGTGTGAATACGATCTGCATGCAGAGATGATGACCCAGGCTCTTTTTAACTTTATCTTGACCTTCAATAATAAATTTAGCTTTCAGTAATAAAATATATTTAAGTGTTTGGTAGTCATTTGTATTCTGGTTGCTCTCTTGAGCTATAAGAAGGCTGACCTTTAGATGTCTCAGAGTAGTTGGTGTGCTGGTTTATGCAGTAATATTTCTTGCCTGCTTTGAAACCCTCCCCTCCTTCCCCAATTCAGAGATGCCTCCTGCTGCATCCAAGGGTCATGTAACTCATGTTGCCATGTGCTTGCTGGCTCTTTTGGGATTTGTGTTCTGTGTGTTCAGGTCCCTTCTTCCTGCTCTGATTTCTAGCTCATAGCCATGCATTTGGAGGTTCTAATATGGGAGTCATTGGAAGGTGCCCTGTCTGCAAAGAGGTGCAAATAATTGTATCCAAATAATTGGTTCATAATTACCACCTCCTCCCCCAGTGTGCTCATCCAGATGCATGAATTACTGGCTTCTATTTCTTGTATTAGCTGGTGTACCTTTAATGTGATTAAAGGGAGGTTGCTGAGCTGAAGGTATCAGTTTAATGGTGCTGAGCAGCATGTGCCAGCTCTGGTAGTGAATGAGTATACTCATGTGAAGATACCATGCTTATCTCAAAGTGATCAATTTAATAATGCAGGTGAGATAGCAAATATAAATGTCTTTGAGAAGGATTCTGGCTAATATGAACCAATATAGCTTGTCTAAATAACATTATTATCATCTCAATTCAGTCTCAAAAGGGTAGAAATTTCATTACTCAACCCACTAGGTGAGGGCTTGGAGGGAGTTGGAGTTTTATGTCTGTTTGATTTGTGGGGTTTTGGTGTGTGTTTTTTGTGGTGCTATGGTTTGTTTTGTTGTTATTGGTGTGAGTTTTCTTATTTTAATTTCCCCTCAATAGTTTAAGCATGTCAGACCATGTCAGAGTACGAGGTCCTCCAAGTACCATACCAGTTTGGTTCTTTTTGGCTTCCAGCATGCTGTTTGTATTGTCACCTGGAAAGGGAGATGGAAGTGGAGACAAAGCAGTGCCATTTGTGCCACAGTGGGTCTTGGAAGAGTTTCTCTTCTGAACTATCTTTATAGATCTGCAAGCTTAAGAAAATTGCGTTGCAGTCACCATGCAATACTCTTATCCTCATCATCTTTCAGTTTAGGAAATAGCACTGGTCAGTCTCACTTGTGCAGAGGTAGAGATTTGTCCCTGCTTTTTGATTGGATGAGAAAGTTTGGTAAATTTAAGAGGGAATATTTCTTTTGTACCTCTGGCCCTGTTTACTCTTCAGTCACCCTGAGTGTGTTTTTGTACTCTCTGTTGCCTTCCTCCTCCTTGTGGCTGGTTAGTGACACCTTGTTACCCTTGGGCCCTGTGGGGCACTTCTTGCTGGATGATGGAGTTCTCCTGGGCTGCAGGAGGAGCAGGAGGTGCTCTCTGAATGTGCTTTACATTATCAGCATGGCTATAGGTTTTTCAGCCACTTCCAAGCGGAATGCTGACAAGTCTGGACAGGCAGATGGAAGGAATGTGTCAGCTTGCCACCAGTAAGAGAACCCAGCTTAGTGACCCATCTCTGTTTCACAGTTAGTGTTTCTCTGGCAGTGTTTGTTCTGGTGAGTCTGGCATGTAAGTGCTACTGTTGCTCCTGGGAGTGCTTTAAATGAAACAAATGCATTAATTCCCTTTCCTGGCTCCGTGGGGTTTTTTGTTTGTTTTTTAATATTTCATCCTTGCAAAAAATGGAGCTTATGAGAGCAAGCAGAGGAGAGTTGTGTGTATGTCTGTGCTGGTTTGTCAGAGCATTCATTTATCCATTCTGCTGGTTTGAGAGATTTTTTGGAGTCATTTTTGTGCAGCATAATCTCAATTGTATGCCAATCCTGATCTGCCCTTGAAAGAAAATGATACTTTATGGGCTTTCTGCAGGTCTGTTGCTGATCCACGCTGCTGGGCTTCTGTTTTAAAACAAATGCTTTGAAATCATGCCAAAATATTGCTTGGAAAAAGATTGCTACAGAAAATTCCTTCAGTGTCCTCCTGGAAATGTGTCAGAGCAGGGGAGAAACCACAGATAGCAGCACAGGCCTGATGCACTTGGACCCATCTCAAAACTTGCTCCTCCTCCCTTTTTATTTTATTTTTTTTAATATGGAGATCTTATTAATTATCGTTAAAAATCATGGGGAGAATATACTGAAGACTAAATAGATTTTTTCCCCTTCTTAATAGCTTCTAGTAATTTCAGTTCATCTAAATCAAAGATATCATTGATGTTCTAAATATTATTGCTTTTTTTAGAAAATAATTTGCTGTTATTTTTGTTTCAGCATATACATGCACAGGTAATTTTGACATCAGCATAATTGTTCCTGATTAATAGAATCTGGAATGGCTCCCTTTTGTCCATAGGATTGGTGATCAGTGAGTTAACCTCAGTGTTATGCAATAGATGTAAATTCTAAATCCTAATTTTGTTTCTTTGTTTACATTTCTAGCTGACTGGGATGATGTAAGGATGAAAGTTTTGTGGTTTTTTCTTTTGCTGGGCAGGAGAGTTGTCGAGACTTGACAGGTTTAGGAAGTGGTATGTTCTTCATTTTGTTTTTTTCCTAAGGACAAAATACAGTAAGATTTAGGATTTCCTAGATTATGCTATTGACAAAGCAGGAAAAAGCCTTCTAATGATTTAAAGAGAAAAGCAAATGACAATTATTTTCATTATTTTCATTGTTTTTCACTATTTTCATTATTTCATGCTATTGTTGCCTTCATTTTTTGATTTCTTCTGAAACTAAGCTTTAGGGTTATAAAGCGGGAATAATCAGATTTGATTATCTGTGTTTGAGCTTCTTGTGGTTTAAGTAAATAGGTTTTCAGGACTTGTATGTCCACAGAATTGTAATCCATCTTCCATTTTGCATCTCCTTCATGTCTTCTGTGTCTCCTTTTTTCCTCCTGCATCCAGAACTTGCCTGCTCAATTTTGTCATTTTTTCCCAAATCACTGATAATTGCCTTTTGGGTTTTTTTCATCTTTCTTTCTAGTTTGCTCTTTTCTCTCTCCTCCTTTGAAGAAAGAAATAGGTTTAATGTAATGGGGAAGATTTTTCCGGACTCACAATGAGCCTCAATTATATTTGCGAAGCCTGAAGACAAATTACCTGGATGTAAAAAGCCTGGAGTCTTAGGAGGGATTCTGCAGTGGGTCTGAGTTAGTTATCTGTCCATTCTTCACTGAAAAGAGATTGTTAGAGAGTTGGAGTATCTAATAGAAGGTGATTAAGTGTAGAGAAACTGCTCATCAGCTGAGCTGCACAGAGGGCGGAATTCACCTCTCCCAACTGTGTGAGCCCAGCTGTCCAAAATCAAGGTAGAGTGTGGGATGCCCTTGCAGCCTTGGGAGGAAATAATTGCCTTTTGCACGTACTTGATTCCCATTACCTTAGGTGTTGGTGTGAAGATCATACTTTCAGAGAGCTGTTCAGTCAGAAATTCTCAGCTCTAGAGCAGCCCTAGCCACCACCTGAGAAGTGTCTTTTGGGTCCATTGTCTGTTTGATGTGTGTGTTTACTAATGAGACACATTTTTATGTAAACCATTTCTAATGATAGTGAGGAGCTTTGCAAGCTTAGCTGTGAGATTTACTATTTACTTATTTTTTAGCATTTTTAGTATCTGTCTTATAAGTAAATTTTTTCAGTGGCAGATTTTTCTTATTGGAGTCCTGGAGCACTTCATGGTTGTGGTTTTCCTCCTTCTGCTCCTTCCTTAGCACCAAGTCCAAAAGGAATGGGAGGTTGAGTGGGGTTTTCAGATCTTCCTTTCTTTTCCACAGTGAAGGGCATTGCACTCTTTATCCTCGACAGCTGTTCCAGTTGCACTTGGATTAGTGTACAGTAGTGTCTTGAGAGTTGCCTGGTGTTGCTTTACTCTTTGAGCAGGTAAACCAGCTCCCCTGAGTCCTGAACATGAGAATTGTTCAAAGCATTTGCCAGAGCCAGGAGGGGAGTGAGGGGACTGCTGATGAAGTTTGGTGTAAGGGGCGCTTGTTGCAGAGCAGGTCATTAATCAAAAACCTGAGCTGTTGCAGAAGCATTAGGAGAGGTAAGTGGCTTACTTAATTCAGAACTGAGACATTATGGATAAAGCTGTGCTGCTTTGTAGCATATTCACAGTAAGGGGCTTTAAGGATTGGATTATTGCCATCTGCAGCAATCCCTGATATGAAAAAAAAAAAAAAAAAAAAAAAAAACAACAAAAAGATGTGTAGGAAAGGTGGAGTTGGAATGTGCTGCTCTCCTGTTAAGGTGGTTGCTAATGGAATGCTGCTGTGACCTGGCCACTGCTTCTGGAGTTGTAACTGGTCAAGACAATCTGCTGAGTGTAGTGAGGCTGGTGAGGCAGAACAGCAGCTGCTGCATTTTCCTGAGGCAAGTCCAGCACTCGTGAGTTAAGCAGAGAGTGGGCTTTTCTCTAATTGCTGGTCCCTCAATACCTTGTATGTACAGACTCAGTGTGTGGCTAGCATATTCCTTTGTGCAGGCTTTCAGGTTAGCAGCTTCATTTCCTTTCACTAGGGATGCTGCCATTCTCATTCTTACCCAGGAGCTGGCAGGCTGGATTGGAGGCAAGAGGAATACAGGTTAGGTGTCTCCCTTCCTTCTGAAATTGGTCTGTGCTTCCTCTGCAGTACACATCCTGGTGTTTCCACTGCCCTGCTAATTCCTACAGCTGTTTCTGGAAGTGGTGTGTGCTGAGCACAGGAGGTAATTACTGCTTGGAGTTGCAGGGGTGAGTAGCAGGGTGAATGTTTGTTCTGTCTTTGCACAATCAGTGAATTTTGCAGTGTTCTAGACACTAGCTGGAAAATAACAACAGGATATAAAGTGTCAAGATGGCCATCTTAGTGTCATCATTGTGGATTCTTGAATTTTTTTTCTGAAATGCCATGGATCTCTGAATTTTATCTGGATGGCTTTCAGAGATTGGCAGCAATGACATGTACTTCCACATCCAAAGAAATTCAGGAATATTGCTGCATCATGTCTTTGCTGATTCTGCAATGCAGTAGCTTTGGGCTGTGAGCCCAAATTGTGGTGAAAAGATACAAAACTTCTAACACAGAGGTAAGAAGAACCAAAGACTTGGAGCAGAAGAGAGGTAGTCACAGGGAAATGCAAATTTTAGATGAGGAGATAGAGCTTTTGTTCTTTTGGCCCAAGTCCTTAATGAGAGAGCTATAATTAGGCTAGAATTATCTTTATGGATTCAGTGCTGGCAAACTCGAATTCAACTGCCTCTTAATTAGCCTGCAGTATCTTTGTGGTCTTTCACTCTTGAATCAAACTTCACTTTCACTCTTTGTGTGATGCCTCAGTGTCAGGTCTGCCCAATACATGGCCACTCAGGGAAACCTCTTTCCTGCTCATTCTTCAGTGATGTCATTCCTCATAAGTTGATTTGTCTTCATTTCTCTTATAAATGTTGCTCTGGATCTCCTATAATATATATTCCACAAAATATCCAGTTAGACTATTAGAATTGTGTTAGTGTTTGGGATATTTTTGTAGCTTATGACTTTGGTTCAAATGCCATAATAGCCACAGAATTCCTAAGGTTCTGCAGCAGCAAGAGAGGTCACATGCCATGCAAGTTGGCCTTAGGGACAGCTTTCTCCCATGCAAACATGTCTTCTGAAAGCAGGGCTTGAAAAGCCAGGTGGTAAATTCTTGTGGCTTGGCACTGGCTTTAGGACATGTTGCTTTTAGGGGAAGTAGATGTTTTTAGCAAGGGTCAACGTAGAATTTGATGTTTAATATTTCAGTAAACAAAAAAGTGATGTTTGAAACCACAGAGCTCCTTCTCTTTAGCAGGACTTCACATGTGGTATTTCATTTATTAGCTTCTGTGCCCTAAAAAGACTTTTGTTGCTTATTTGTTTTCTTAATGATGAGAAGGACAGACATTGTATAACTTCTCCGGCAGCAGTGATTATGCAACTGATCCTGTTATTGTGGAGCCAAAGTCCTTCCTAGTCCCTGAGCACCAGCTGCTTGTGTTCTGGTTGCAGCTTTTTCCTTTTCTTTCTTCCCCCCTGCCCTGTCAATTTGTTTGTGAACATGTTGTTGCTGTTTCCTTCTCTTTCCAGATCCAGTGAGACAGTGGCTTGTTTGGGTTCATTCTTCAGTTCACTATGCTGCAAAATCAAACGGCCCTCGTACAACATGGGAAATATGAAATGTTTAGGGAAATAAAATAGCTTGATACTTTATGGGTATGTAAGAAAAGGCATTTGCTCGAATCTAAATGAAATATTGTGGATGGCCTTTGTTGGAGCTCAGGTCAGAAGTTACGAGTTCATGTTCTCACGATTTTAGAAACATGTCAATAACTGATGTTTGTTTAGTTTGTTGGGTTTTTTCCCTCTTCCTTCAAAGGGTGGGCCTGAGAGAAATTTTAATTCTCCCCTCTGGCCCTGCCCTGGGATCACCAAATAAAATATAGTACTCCAGTGTATAAGATGAGGTAGTTGTAAATCTCATGCTTTTACAGCCAAGTGATCTCACTGCAGTAGAATAAAGGCAGTTAATATATTGTAAAAATATTTGCCCCAGTTCCGTTCCCAGTTTTATGTTTTTGTTTCCATTTTCTGTTACATGGCTTCCTGTGAGCGTAAATGACCAAGACAGGCTGTTTTGGTGCTTGATAAAACATTTAGGGATGGGAGAGGAGATGGTAGACTTGTAGACTACAGTGCTATTCCCTGCTTACAGAAGGACTGAGGATAGTCAGGGACTTGAATCTGCAAGTCCCAGCAGAGGAGGGATAACAGTTGGTGTGTGATACCACACTGCTGGCTGCACTGCTTGTTGCCGTGTCAAGTGTGATCCTCATCAGTCATAAATAGGCTCTAGTACTTAGTGTCCTATATCAGGAAATAAATTGAGGTTAAGGGTTTAAGGTCCTTATTTAGTTTGTAAGTCTTATGCTGAAGGTGTTCTAGGGAGTGCAAAGGTTGTGTTTTCTTGCTCACAGTGTCTCTGCTGTGGATATTTGGAGAGGTGGCAAGGTGCTGTCATTTGTGGGACATTGGGCCCCTTTCTTCTGGGCTCTTTTTGTTGGAATTTCCTTCAGTGGCAATGTGCCCCTGTCTCCTTTCAGCAGACCAGGCACACACAGGATACTCTTTTTTAGTAACCAAAAGACTGGATGTATAGCTTGTATGCTTCAGTCTTGTAACCTTATACCTCTCCCTTCCATTTTCTCTTGACAGAGACATTGAGTTCTGGCTTGGAAGAGACTGTGTACTGTAGCCACATTTATCACAGACTTAGTTGATTATTTCCATTGTGAAGGTTCTGCTGGAATTCTTACCTCAGCATTGCAGTTCTGGTGAGAATGTTGTACTTTATCAGAGCACTTGGTACTGGAGAAACCCAGAAAGCAATGATAAGGGAAGGCTTGTAAAGATTTTTCTGGAAAAATACATAAACAGAAAAAATGCATGATATTACGTCTAATTCTTTGTCAGCATGGTGGTAGTAATGCCCTGGTCTAGTGCAGAGTTCCCAAAAGCAGTGCTTTTGTAAGGTAGAAAACTTGATTGGGAATTTTGAAATTTCTTTTCACACCTTAGTGAAATATTCTGTGGTCCTAAGAGCAGTGTGTTCCCAGAGTGTTTATTGTTTGCCTCCATGTCTCTGCTTTATTTTTGTAGTTTTTCCAACTGATTCCTCAATGATTTTAGTGATATGATCCCTGAGAAGCATTTAATGACTGTTCAGCTGTTTCAATGAATATGTGCATAAATTAGTGTGTGACTTGATGACAAGGTCTGGTGTAGACTGGTAACTTCCAAGTCTTGCATTCTCTTACTGTTGTTCTCAAAAAAGTCAGCAGTTGAGTTAGAAATCTTAGGAATTGAACAATTTAGGAAGAAGATCTTTCTTTCTACTTTGGAGAAAAGATTTTTTTGTTTTGTTTTTATATCTGGTGTTTTCTTTTCCATGTTGCCATTACCTAAATCTTCCCTTAGTGCAGTGTTGAGTTTGGTTACTGGAGAGTTTCTATTCTGTTGAAGGCAATGAGAAATGATAATTCTACACATGCTTCCATTGAATTGCAGGTGAGGGTTGGTACCAATTTACAATGGTATTAGGAGCACACTGGAAATGAACAGCAGTTCAAGTTCAGTAATATTCTTGAAGAATTTCTTTTTCAGTCTCTACTGTCTTTCCTATTAAGCACTGTTTGGATTTTCTAATTAACTGCTAAGGACATATTTATGAAATGTTAATTCTCTTAAAAGAGATTTCAGACTAATCTGTCCATTGTACCTTTACTGTACAGTGAGGTAAATCTCAATTGTGTTACCTGGTAAGGAGAGACATGAGAAGAATTTTGATCAAGAGAGGTACTTGATCACACTATTTAAAGACTGTTTGCACTTCAAACTTAGATAGAGAAGAGAACTGAGGTGGTAACTTTCCACTGCAAATACAGCAAAATATTATTGAATTAATTGGTCTCTCTGAAGAAACTAACTCCATCTTGACATCTCCTGACAGACTTTGGTTGCAATATGAAAAATTATTTTGTTTGGACATTGAAAAGCATGAAAATCCTGTATTTTATCTTGGTTCAGCTTCTTTTTCTAGAGAAGAACTGGAGCCCTTATAAGCTAAGAAGGTGATGATATCAATAAGCTTTTTGTCTTGTCTCCTACAAGAGAAGCATATAGGGTGTTTCCTGATACCTTTCTTGAGCACTGTTTCACCATATCTCAGTTTTTCCTTTTTTTACATGTGTTTATTTTGACACCCTGCAGTGTTCAGCAGTGCTCCTCATTTTGTCAGAGCAAACCTAAATATTTCTGATTATGTCATGAAAAGCTCAATTCCTTCAAGATGACATCATGTGAACTTTGGTTTGTTTTTCAGTGACATGGACAGCAGGCCAAATGTGACATTTCTTTACAGAATAGGTGGGAATCTAGAGTCACCAAATTATGGCTACCTGGTGTCATTGATGATATTTTGCAAAGTAACTGTAAAGATGCTTCCTTTCCCCTGGAAAAATATATCCAAACACAAATAAACCAGATTTTAAATAGTGATAACAAGTAGCTTTCATACCTCACCAGTTTTTAGGTTTTTTTTAACTTCTTCACTTATTTCTTGTGTGGCAGAATGGTAATGAAACTCTATTATTGGCTTGGGGGATTGTTTCTTTTTTTCTCCATTATGGACATGTTTTTTTGTACACTTTGTTATGGCACACACAAATTTAGCCAGAATCATGCTTTTCTGGTTTATTTTGATAATTCTAGTGCAGGCCTTTCAAATAGTTTTAACTATTCAATAGGAAAAATAGTAATTATGAACAACTTAGATTGCATTTAGGTTAAATAATAGGATTTCTTCATTTGGGAAATACTCCTGGCATGTAGTAAAGGAAAAAATTGCAAAAGAATGATACTGTTTGTAGCTCACTGGCAGAGAAGAATAAGTTCTTCCAGTTATATTTGCAGCAAGTTGAGTAAGAATGTGTTAAGAGCAAGGAAGGATCAAGATGTATCATCAAGTAGCTGTTAGATTCCTCTTCCTAAGTGTTATCCTCTTTCCCTTCCTCAGCAAAAAACCCTAAATCAAGCCAAACCACCTGCCCCCAAAAAAGAGTAAGACAAAAACCCAGAGGGAAACAAAATCTTCATGCATACACAAACTCAGTAACTACAAATCTGTTCGAAATATTTACTAATGAAGATATAATTCTGTGCTTGTGTAAGAGGGAGACCTTGATAACTGTGGAAAACAAGTTAAATTTCGGATCTGTTGATATTTTCTCTTATGAGGTTTCTTTGATTGGTCATGCAGATCACAGAAATATTGAGGTTACTGGATGGCTGAAGAGACATTATAATTTCATATTGGCAAGTGACAATTCGTTAAGTCATTTAGTGTCTTTAACTTTTTTTTCCCCCTGTGTGTATTAAAACTCAGCCATTGAAAATGGTCTGGGTCTGAAATGTGCATTCATGTGTTTTTACAGATTTTTCTCTGAACATTCACCCATGGCTTTTATGTAAAGACATCACATGTGAGGTCTTGGCAGGAAGCTTTTTGTGTGGAATGACAGAAAGAAAACACAGAAAACTAAATCTATTGTCTGCATTCTTACACTTTCAGCTTCTTAGGCAATGCATCAAGTTATACTGTTACTTGGAAGATAAAAATGGCTGTTGCTCATCTGAACCTGATTTAAGTTAATAATGATCAGGAGTGGGTATTGTGAGATCTTTTTTGATCTATGATCTCTCTTGGATCTAACATCTCAGAAGGAAAAAGGAATGAATGAGTTGAGGAATGAGGGAATAGTCCAGGGAGACACTTTTGAGAAACAGATTGGCATGTTTCAAGTAGTGAGTGCTGCTTTCTGAAAGAAGAGAAAGAAGTACATGGTCATAATTTTTGCAGATGATTTTAAGAGTGATTCCATTTAGACACTTCTTTTTTCTTGTAGGACTTGTTCTGCAGTACCTTAGTTTCCCTTTGGTTCAAGGAAAAAGAAAGGTAAATTAGCTTAGTTTATTAAGTGCCAGTGATGAGCTGCATGGGGATGTCTGACCCCCATTTCTGGGGAGATGTCTGTTCAACTTGGGCGTCACTAAATAAGAAGGTGGCTTTTTACTTTGATTTCACATTGCAGACTCAAGCAATTATTGGGATATTCAGTATAATTTTAGTCAGCTGATGTTTGTTGGGATTTAAAAAAATTTTATTTCTAACACTTGTATTAGCTGGGCAAGACAGGAAAAGTTTGATTTAAAGTGATGTCCCTGGCAGCTGCCAAGAAGGCAGAATCTAAAGATGTGAGGACTTTGCAGGCAGTCTGCAGAACAAACTCTCCCAGGAACACCGTAAATGATCTTGGACTATATTCAGAATATCTCTTCTCTCAGGAGGATGGCTGTAGTTCAGGGGATTTCTTTGTTTCCATGCCGTTACTGGAATAAGGCATCATCTCATTTACTATCAGATGCTGGTAAACTGTGCAGTAAAATCAGCATTTGTGGAAATTATTGTACCAATGTTTGTTTTCTAACACGTCTGTTACTTCATTTAAGTTAGAGATTGGACCTTGAGGGAGCTGCCCAAATATATACCAGCCTTGAGGACTTGCAGAGTATGAGCAACTGGTTATAGATGGGAGTTCAAGGGGCTGAGTAAAAAGACTCTTCTGTGAGATCAGAATCAGAGTTCTGCAGCACTCTCCTGAGGGGAGAAGGCTGGCATATTGTGGTAATATGACTAGTGCCACAATAACTACAAAACATTTTATAGCTGTACATGGGCCTTGGAAACAGAATCTGGGAGCTTAAGATTCATGGTGGAGTGTGTGATAGAGTAAATAAATCTTTATTATTAGGATTCCCGTATATCATCAACTTTGGCCTGTTCAGTTGCCATGTTGAACAGAATCTTTAGGCTGTTCATAAACATTTTAATACATACTGATATGTTCTTTTGATGGACAGTCTACTTACTGCCTTAACTCCATCTGAGCTCACAAAATTCTCTGTCAAAAAGAGACATGACCCACAGACCTTCTCAGAACAGTAACATTTAATTTAACAACAAGGAAACAATTTATTGAAATACATGCCCTTCAAGGCTTGGAGTCGAAGGTCACTGACCCAAAGAGAGTTCTTGTAGAACAGAAATAGCTACCTGGAAACCCAGAAATGGAAGCTCTGCTGCAAATCTGTTTCTTGTGATCCCTGGGTATACCTGGACACCGGCTGTGCAGTGCACAGCCTGGGAGCTGTGTGCTGAGCCCAGGGCAGGAGCACTGCTGGGAAGGGCATGCAGCCTGCCTGGCCACTTACCTGGAAATCATCTTCCTCTCTGCCAGCTGCCCTGATTTTCCTTTCCCCCAGCACACTCCGAGTGAGTGGCCCAGTGCTGTGCATGCTGTGAGTGGCTCAGTGGTGTTTGAGGGCAGGTGCACATAGGCTAAAGCTGCTCTCCAGGAGGTACAGCTACAGCTCCATTAGCTCTGGGACAATTTCTCCACGTTGCAGATGGACAAAAGCAGAGATTCACAGATGCAAGAATTAACTTGATGCAAGACAGCTCTTGCCTTTATTAAATTGTTACCTGAAGTACAGCACCATGCAAATGGTTGTGCTGCTGTCAAAGACAGCTCACTAGGACAGCTGCTTTTGGGTAGTACCCTAGTCTTGATTCCAGGCAGGACCACCAAAATACACTTCTGCCAAGATTGTCTGTGATCCTTGTTAAGAAAGGGTTGTTAGCATAGGCCAAGATGTTGCCCTTACACTGCAGGTGCTGGAGAAAAACTTGTTGCAGGACTTGTGCTGGACTGGGTGACTGGTAGAGCTCTAGAGGAACTTGCTTGGAACTTGTAGGGCTGGATGTGAGTCAAATACAAAAGACTCTGCTAGTCAGGAGGTCTGCATGCTTGGGGAGGGCCTGTCTTCTGCCCAGCCTGTTCTATAGCCTGTCTGCTTTCTGATTTTTTTCCTCCTGTTTTTCATGTACTACAGACTTAGTGATTGGTTTTCTGGCCTTCAAGTAGATGCCTGGAGAGAAAATTATGTCCACTGGTGAAGGGTTACCTTCCCTGTTGTAAAGTGTAAGGATAGGCAGGAAGCTGAAGGCTGCAGAGTGAGAAGAATCCATGCAGTTGGGTGGATTGGGAAAGCAGGGCAGCAAGTCAGCTAACTTGGCACATTAAATGTTAGAATGGGACGCTGGCATTAAGATTTACTCTATGCATGACAATGGGGAAGAGAACCCCTCAGGGTCTCTCAGGTTGGGAGAAACTTTGACAGGGCTGTAGTACAACCCTCTGCTCACAGCTGGACCAGCTCTGGGATGGGAGCAAGTTGTGCTGGGCTTGAAAACCTCCAAGTCTGGAGACAGCACAGCCTCTCTGGGCCCCATTCTGGTGCCTTTCTGTTCTCAGTGGGGGAATAAAGCTTCTCTTATGTGCAATCTGAACCTCTGTTGTATCAATTTATGTCTGTTGTCCCTTGTCCTCCCACCATGCAGTGCTGTGAAAAGCCTGACTTTGTCTTTGGTTTGCCAGTAGCCTGTGGCACCTTTTAATATAGGTCAGCCTTCAGTCCTTGTTAGGAAATTGTAACTTTGTGATTAATTGAAGTAAATAAAAATGCATATGAGCTTGGAATTAACGACAGGGATAGCATAGTGATATATTGATTACATTATGCAATACAGCATCAGTGAGTGTAGCTATATTGAGCAAGCTAGCATGTAGACCCTAATTGAGAGGGAAAAATCTTTATTTACTTTTGAGTGTACTGTTTGCAACAACTTATACACTTCTCTTTGTAAAAGAAACAGATAACCATACACCCATCAGTCAGGGAGTTTAACATAGTGTTTAAAATTGTGTTGCAAGCCTCCAAATACCAAGGTATTTTCTTAGGAATGCCAGAGTGTCTATCCTCCAGGCAATTATTTTTGACTTTTGGATTTCAGAATTTTTTTATACCAGTGAGTTAGATAATCAGGGTTTGTCTCTATATCCAGAGAGTTTTGGTCATTTTAGGGAAAGCTAAAGAGTGAGCCAGGCATTAGCTTGCTGAAATAAACAAAGAATCTCTCTCTAATATTCTGGTCTTTATTTCCCATTTGATGAAACAAAATGTTATCTGTGTTCATGTAGGTTTATTTTATTCATTCATGAATAAAATAGTCGCTTGTATAAAAAATACTCTCACTTTTTCAGTGTGTACCTGACTGATCTGATTAAGGGCCCTCGGATATCTGATCCACTTATAAAGTATCTCTATGGTCACTAATCTGCAATTCAGAAGAGATGACCACTGTAGAAATTTTGATTATCTTAATCTTCTTGGAGATGCACAGGGATAAGATGAGAGGCATTGGACACAAACAGCACAAGGCCAGTTACAAGTAGGGTAGAAATTTATACCATGAAGGTAAACAGCACAGTTGGTTTCTCAAAGGGGCAATGAGATTTCCACTCTGAGGTGCTCGTAGCTCACATGAGCAACTGATCTAAGCTGCTCCTGCACTGAGCAGAGGTTGGACCACACTGAGCTTACAGAAGTCTTCCATCCTATGTCATTCTGTATTTAAATGCAAACAACATCCAGTGGCAGAGATCATAGTACTATAACGTTAAGACCCAGTTGCTTAATTTGAAAACCTCTATGTAGAAAAGACTGTGCTTCTTATCAAGCAATATAATTAATGAAATTGTATGTCACAGGTGACCTGCAAGTCAGTTCAGTATGTCTATGTAGGGACCATCTGGAGTTTAGTACTGACATGTGATTTATTTCTTCAAGAAGCATTTTCTTTGCTGTTAAGAGCAGAAGACTGTTTATGGGTGGCTGAATTCATGCATCCTTGGCAAAGACTTTTGTTAACTGAGGATTGAGTACAGTAGGTGAGAGCATTCAGAAGACAACTCAAATTTTACTAATCTATTTAAATGTACATGGTTTTGATTTGCAGAGGAAAGTAGTGTTTATTTCCATTTGGAGCATCTACTTATAATAGTAGATATTATCAAAGCATGCAAATTTAATTAGGGAGTAATTAAAAGGTGAAGTAACACGAAGCGTGTATGACAATTTTCTTGTTCCTTTTTCAGACTAATTTTGCCTTTGACTTAGCATAAATGCAGTTTATGGAGCATTTTTCCTTCCAGTGGAAAGGAAAATTTCCATGGATCCATCCAATTTCTATGGATCTATTTCCATAGAAATGGGGTGTTGCATTAAGTCTTCCTGACTTCTGAATGACTGCAGTTACACTGAAGCAAGATTTGGGCTGTCCAACAGAGCTTGCCCACAATAAATGAGACTGGATTTATTTCCTTGACTTCCAGTGTCTTGCTTTAAAAAAGTTTACCCTGTTGGTGTTAAACTTTCCATGTTTTTAAATTGTACCCAGTGCCAGATTGTTGGAGTTCTTGTTTTGCATTCCACCTCTCTGTGTAAAGATGCTTCTGGAGGAGATGTGACTGCAGCTGCAGCTCAAGCAGTTTCTTGAGAGTGATGTCTCCTTTTATTGTATCTGGTTGGCCATCTACATCTCCTCAGACTTTGCTGTATTGAGAAGAACCTGGCTGGAAGGCAGCACTGGAATTTTTTAGGGTAAGGAGGAGCCTTTTGAAAGACGTAGAGTGCATGGTGCCCAAGAGATCTGTCAAGTGTTTCTGTTGTTTGTGTTTGGCTCTTGGGCAACTTCAGTGAAGAGGAGCAACATTTAAGAGTTGTATATAGTAGGGTGGCTGTATTAGTCTGTCATTAAGACCCCTTTTGTGAGGGTCCTTCCCTTTGCTCTCTTGTGTGAAGGTATTTTGAGGGTTGGCTTCAAATTTGGCATATTGTTGTATAGAGTAGGCTATCTTCATTTTTTGCCACCCAAATAATTTTTACCTATCTAAACATGATTATTTTTTTGGATTATATATTCTCTCTCCACCCCCAGAAAGTTGTGTTTGAGCTGTGGTGGTGTTTCCTGCTTGCCACTGGTATCATCTTTCCAGTGTTTCCAAGCTGTGTTACACTGGGTCTGGGGACAGCAGGAACACTGAGTTACGGATGTTCAACCACATCCTAATTTGAAGATCGCTGGAATATTAGTGAACATTTTTGAGCAGTCTGTTGTGACAAGTCTCTGTGGATCTTGGGTGTGCCATTTTTGCTGTTTTCTACTGTGGACCTCTGGGGGTGATCTCTGAGAAGGTGAAGTGCGTGCCTTATTGTGTTCTTTCGTCCTTCCTGGGCGGGGGGAGGTTAATGGAGTCTTCACTAGGAAGTATGCATTCATTTGGAAGTATGATAAGATTGCTGAGAGTTGGATGTATAAACAAAAAGCAAAAGAATCCAGGAATACTGGTGAGGAGGTGTTGGAGTTGTGAAGTTTATTGGAAATAGGTGTGGTACCTTTCTTTACTTGTTCCTGCATGTAGTTTTACATTACTAGAGTTTGTTTTATCAAAAGTAGTAAGTAAGAAACAGTAATGAAAAGGGAGCCAGAAATTGAAGTTTTTTACCTGTTTGTGGTTTCTGTTTGTTTTTTACAAATGGGGCTGACCCTTATGTTGGCTTTTAAGGTCTTGTCTTTGTCCGAGGGAAACATCTGGCTCTTTCATCCTGATCCTACTGCTAAAACAGCTGAAAGTACTTAGACAACATATTGCCCACATTTGTGTTTCTTCTCTCAGATTTTATGTACAGCAGAAATATGTTGTTGCCAAAGTTATTTCTCATCATGGTAGGCAGCGTGAATTCAGATCCAGGCTCCTGCTGGTCTGTGGTCCTGACCTCTGACCTCATCTGGCTTTGACATCACACCCTTTGCAGTGTGTCTGAAAGTGAACCAGTGTGGTCGAGAATGTGTGCTAAGCACACATCTCTGCTAGAAAAGGCAGAAAATGTACTTGGATCACACAATGTTTATGATCCCTTTGATTTCTTTCCATCAAAGCCAGGATTTTTATCTCTGTGGAATGTGGAGTAAGTGCTAGCACTCAGCTACTGTAATTCCTATCAACAACAGTTTATATGTAATGTCTTCCTTGACTCCCCTTTGATGTAACATGGGAGTGAGTTTTGTGACTTTGCAAAACAGGGAAGCAGGGAGGGAAATGGCTGGTTAGATGTGAATAGGTTTCTATTGAATACCTGTGGTGTGTGTAGGCACAGAAGAAACCTTATGCTCTTGTAGGGCTTTCACTTTTTAATATTCTGATGGCACCAGTATGGTATGCATAAAGTTGATAAACAAAGTTTATCCCCAGAGGAATACTTGAAAAATAAGTAAAGGGAAATCAGCTAAGATGGAAGTCTGCATAACATTTGTATTTCTTTTTCAGAAATAAGATGTACATAATAGCAAATTTTAATGGTGTTACTTGATCAGTTTTTTCTTTGTAGGAACTAAGTGGTTTGTGATTGCTGAGGTTTTGTTATTTAGCACATTTTATGTGATGTCTGGTGGTGATAGCAATCAAATTCTATTTGATTTGTTAAGCTCTAGAAATAGTGAGTACTGAGATACTTGAGGCAAAATAAAATGAGACCTAAAACACCTGGTTGAATATGTGGTGAGATGCAGGTCTGGAAACATTTGTTACAGAAAGCAAATTATTTAAATTACATGGACAAAGGAGTAATGACAGCTAAGAGAAGTTATTCGAGTAATAAATATTGAATCATTAGAACTTGATTTAAACTTTTTAGCATCAGTTCTGAAGAAGTATGTTTGGATAAGAAATAGTTCAAGTTCAGTTGACATTGAAACAAAAAAACCCCAACTTATAATGCAAGAGTGTGTTTGTTATAAAATAAGTGTTGACCAAATGGACTTAGCATTTTAAAAAGCCAAAAAGCTTTTATTCATGTAATGGAAAAAATATTTTTAATTACCTTATGTAATTATGCAGATTCCTTAAATAAACTCTTGAGAAAATGCCTGTAGATAGGGACTTGTCTGAAAAAGAAGACGTCTGTTAAAGTTGATGGTAACTGCTGTGAAGTGTCACTTAGGTTTTTATTGGTCACACTCAAGCTGGCCACCCTAATATTATGTTTTGAGAAAATAGTTGCAAATTATATGTTCCAACTCTTTCAACCAAAGGAAAGCCCTTCAGTGCAGCAGGGAGCTTTATGTCAGCCATGGGCGGGGGTGTTTTTGGTGGCTGAGTCTTGTTTGCTGAATGACACTTGGATTCTGGAAAATAATAGACGTGGCTGCTGCCAGGGTTCAGCGGTGGGTCAGGAAAATGAGGCGGAGCTCGTCTGCGCTGGCGTCGGCTGAATCAGGCACTACCTGTGTGTGCAGGGCTCTGGGGGAGGGAAATCACTGCCCTGCTTGTTTCACCCTGCAGCTTTGTTACCTGTGGTGTCCTTTTTCATGAAGTGATGGCCACTGGAGACGCTTTGGAAGGGGTCAGGAGCAGACACCGGATACAGAATGGGCAGTTTGGTTCTTGCTATGCTGCGTTTCCATTTGGGTTTGAGCAGCCTCTTGATAGTGTGTGATGTGCAAATGGGAAAGCCAGAAAGCGAGGTGGTGCCTGTCTGGAGAGGTACAGGATGTACTTGCATTCCTTTCTGCACCCTTTCATTGGACAGAGGTGGGCGAGGAAGCCTGTGGGCAGCACTGCCATGGAGTACCATATTGCCTGTGTGCCACCAGGAGATCCATTGTCCCTGTGGATAGTCGGGCACCTAGGCTGGATGGAGAGAGGGTGAATGCCCTAAGAAATCATCTAGGAAAGCTAAATCTGAATCTTGTTTGGAAAACATAGATCCTTTCCTCCAGGAAAGGTTTTGTTGAGCATGCCAGTCAGTACAATTCCCAGAGATATTTCTCCTTTACCTTGGAGACTCAATAAGGCAGGAAGGTGACTAAGCTATGCCACCCCTTTGACACTGACCAGAACTGGTTCTCCTTTCTCAGAGCTTGCAGCAGAGTTTTTCTCAGAGAAGCTGCCATTTCTTCTTGAGTGCTTCTGTGCCTTTGCTAGGCTGGGGGGTGTGAGGAGACTGGAGTCATTTAAACTGCCTTTGGTGCTTCCAGAGTTGGTGGGTTCAAAACTAAGCTGTTTTGTCACTTAGTTTAGTTACATTTCTTTGGAGGATGTTTCTGTTTTGGGATATTCAAGGTTGAAAACAACTTCCTTTTTCTCACTGCTGCAGTATAGATGGTGTGTGCTATTGGTCTTGCAGTCAGTATTGCTAACTGATGGCCACAGGGAGAATTAAAGCTTGGGCAATACTGAAGATTGGTTGATGGAAGTAAAGTAGGAGTGCTTTATTTTTTTGGCACCACAGAAGGCATTCAGTTCTAGTTAACTGTGCTTAAACAGCACCTCCTACTCCCCTGTGTTTATTTGTTTTGAGACTGTAAGTCAAAACAATTCACTTTGTGCAGATACATTTCATAAAGTCTTTCTCAAGCTATTGTGACCCTGACAAAATATGGAAGTAGGATAAATGTAAAGGAATAAGGACTTAGAGACAAGACATTCCAAATGTACTGTGGGAATACAGATAAAACACAGATAAACTTTTGGTTCAGGACCAAGAACCATGTGTTATTTAAACACATATTAAAGAAGGTTGCAAGCTGTCTTCAGGGTTGTACTTCCTCCTGGCCTTTTTTACAGTTTTAGCTGGAAAAGATATTGATACCCTTTAATTTCTACTCAAAGAAGCTTGTGGGTTTTGAGTACTTGTAGTGTGACTGGTCATTTGAGCTTTGCAAAAATAGTAAGTGTTAATTAAGTTTAGTGCAATCACAGTCTGATCTGATTTGGAGCCTGAAACCTCCATTGTCTGTATTCAAAACCAAAAATCTATCATTTTGAACCTGAGAGGCAGTTGGTTATATAATAAAATTCTTAATAGGGTGACATGAAGACAGCTGAAACTGCAGTTCCTTATTTGTTTTAAGGTTTGTCCTGTAACTGTTCCTATGACAAAAGGACCATTTGTTTGTCATCTTAGTTTAAATACTTACTTGCTTCTGCAGAGATAAAATCAAAGTGCTCTCCCTACTTTTGGTATTTCTGAGTTCCATCTCTCCAGTTTCTACAGGTCCAGTTTCTACAGTTTTACGTGCTGTGCACACACACAGTTGGTATTTGGTTCTGGTGGCTCCTTATTTTTCCTCATGAACAGATGGAAGTGGAGGAAAGTTTCATGGTCATGGACAATGGAGTTAGGAGAGAAATTCTATTTCAATTGTTAACGCTGAATGCTTGCACTTGCCAGCAAGTTAAAGTTAAGATTTTAGAGCATAGAACAACATTGTAAGAAAATATTATATTGTTTTAACCTCTGCAACATCTCTGTGAGCAAGATTTTCACATTAGTGCCATCTCTCTTAGAAAGCCTTTCAAAGGTACCTGATGCTGTACTGCTTTGTTTACCCAGGTAAATTTCCCCCAACCAAAATGTTAGCTGCTTCTTTTAATGTTCAAAATAATAAAACAGTAAATGTTATAAATTGTATTACAAAGTTTTTCCAGTTGCTTTAGGTATGCCTGTACTGTGTAGTGTTCTGGAGTGTGGGAACACCGTACTAATAGTGCCAAATGGGGCTGACTGGGATTCAGAAGTAAAATAATCAGAGGCCTCCCCTCTCATGGCTGATAACCAAGGTGTGGCATTTCACCTAGGCATTTGCCAGGTCCTGCAGTGGCCACTGCTGGGTTTGCTGCCCCTACCAGTAGCCTGCCTGGGATAGCTGGAGACCCTTGTGGTGGATTCCTGGAGTTGTGCTGAAGTGAGCTCAGACTCGGTGCCCCTTGTTGGCTGTGTGTGGCCACTTGCAAATTCGAAGATGAATATTTTATGACTCTGAAAATAAGAGACACACAAACTAGTGGAGAGGCCAGGGAAAACTGCACGTTCAGTAGCTTCACAGTTGCTCAGCTGGGTTAGTGTCAGTGTAGCTTAGTTCTTATTCCCCTGCTGTAATGATGAGAAATCACTTGATTCCTCAGAGGGATGCTCTTGCTGATCACAGGCTGTCAGTGCATTAATTACTGGGCTTGCACTTTGTATTAACTCTTTTAGCAGCTCGTGTGCTCTCAGTGAGTATCATTTAATCAGAGAAATACTGCTGTGTGTCAGTTTCTAGTTTGCTCCAGTTCCTTTCCTAGAGCTATTTAAAAGATTTCTTAGTTTGTGAAAGTCCAGTTGTCATAGGAATGACTGCTCTTTCATTTCAGAAGAGCAGAGCTCTGTGACTTTATTGTCACATTTATATTCTAACCTTTTTCTCTTTTACCTAGTGAGAGAGCAGCTTTGGTCTTGAAGAGAAACCTCGGAAAGGAATGGGCCCTGTTCTCTTGAAGCTGTTTGCCCTGATCCCAGGAATGCTGTAGAGGTTAGTGATGTGAATGTTGAAGAGCTTTTGTGGAAATTGCCTTTTGATTTGTAATTGGCACACTCTTCAATAAATTCTATGTGAAGCAGTTCATTTGCCTGTCACAGAAAGGGAGTTAATTCAGGCATTGTCAGGACACAGTCAGCTTAAAATTTCTCTACCCAAACAAAATTTAGGATTCTGTTTATCTGTGGGCATGCTGTGGAAATAGATTGCTGGGTGGTCACAGAAAGTTGTGTGGGTGTGATGCATACTCAGAGACAAGCTGAGTTTAACTTGGGGGTTTTAATCATTAGGTTAAAAAAAAGGGCAAGAGTGATCATAATACATGAGACTGTAGTGCCTGATTCTTCTTTGAATTTCTCAAATCTCTCATTTTTACTTTGAGAGAAGAATACTCCTGCTCTTCAGTAGAATTGACAGGCTAGGAAGGGTCCATTCTCTATCCACACAGAGGTAGTTATCTCTGCTTCAGCCTCAAGTGACTTGTATTTCTGTGTTATATCCTAGTTTATCTGGGTTTGTACAAACTGTATAGACTGCTTGCTGTGAATGTTTTTTCCCCAGAGCTCTATAGTCCTGCTACAAATATTACAACCTACAAGAGGCTTCCTTTTGCAACTAGATCATTCAGTCTAGTTTACTTCCATGTTTTTTTGAAAGTGGCAAGGATTAAGTAGATTTGTCACCTACTGGATTACTTTATAACTAGTGAAGTCAAAAAAAAGCTTGTATAACTGTTAAATTCAGTAAGGCTTGGTTTTGCTGATGAAAAATGAATGTAGCAAGTAAAATTAGATGGAGTAGTGGGAGGGAAGAGGTAGGCCTGTTGATGGGCTCCTAAAACAAAGAGGTGAATTTCCATAGGAACAGTTGAGTTAAAATCTATCAAATCTGTCTGGTTTACTGTAAAGGATTCTAATCTTTGTTGGCTTACTTTACAAGCATAGGGGTGTGTGTGTGTGGTGTGGCTACAGAAGAGTAGTCCAAGCTTTGCTAGGACACCCTTTGACATACAGACACGTTTGGAGCAAAAAGAAAACACAGTGGTAAATAGGCTGCAGCATGTCACAGACACTGCAAGTGAGAAGGTGACCCAGTGGGAAAAGACAAGGAAATGTTTGTTGGCATCGCTCTTTGAGGCATGTAGAGCCCAACAACTGCAAGTGCTGCCACTTCTTATCAAGAGCTTTAGTCATTGATGTATTCTCACCATTTTTATCTTGTTTCATATAAAACTGAGAGTTGTAAAGTGTTCAAGGGTGAGGTTTTACTTCTAATTTAACAAAAGCATACAGAAAGACAGAAACCCCAAAGCACATCCTTCCATGTGAAATCCTGCACTCCAACATCAATGCTTTCATTCTAGCTCTGTGCTGCTGCTTTTGTTTCCAATGTTTTATTCATTAACAAAAAACACAAACCTGTCCACAAGTGGATCTGATAGAAATATGCCTTTTTTCCTTTAATGGAAAATACCTAGCTCCCTTCAACCTATTGTGTTTCAGTTTTTTTGAGACATATATACTACTTTATGGAGAGTAAAGGATCTCATATAGTCACCCTCTTGACTTAGTAAAAGCAGTTGGTTTCAAGCAGCCTGTTGAATGCAGACTATTTTGTGAATCTGTGAAGACTGTCTTGTTAGAATCCCAATCTGCTATTCAGATACTTACGTAGGAAATATTTCCTTGGCACTTCATGCACCCTGTTCTTCCAGTTCTGAGGACATGCAAGAACTGGCAGAGCTTAACAGCTTGGTTTTAGGGTTGTGGTTATGTTCCTTTCAGACTCAAGCCTGCTATATTTGATTTGGTTGAGCATTCTGTGGGGCCACGTTTAGGTTCTCTCCAGCTGTGGAATGATTTACCTGCAGCTACATGGATAATAGTAAAAATTGTGATGCAGTTTATGAGCACATAGGAGATAATGAGATAAGGGAAGACAGCCAACCAACATAAATTTGCCAGGGAGAAAATTATGTCAAACTGATTAGTTTGCTTCCTTGTCAGATGAATTAGATTAGTGCATAAGGGAGGCAAGGGATAGAAGTGATACAAATAAAAGTGTATGAGGTTTTGAAGGATATTCTTTTGAGTGTAGTATGTGCAGTGTTTGCTTTTTTAAATGGGATCTTCCTTAAATTATTATATTGCAGGAGCAAAATTTGTTGAAAATGGTTCTGTGGAGCCCTTAATAGGGCTTTAGGATCACTTGGAAAGGCATTTGGAATAGGCTTCCATACTAGCTTATCACAGCTGGATTTGTCCATGACACCCATGATTTAGATTTTAGTAGATGGAGTGGAGTTTGCTTACAGGCTGGGCAGGTGATGTCAGTTTGGGAGTAGAGAGAAGTGTGTTGATATGAAGCTGTTTGTCACTGGAGTAAGCAAAGAGTGTGTTTTGGCTTGAGCTGACTCACCCTGTGCTTATTTGTTATACCACAGGAGCTCAGTCAGTGTGTATAACCTAATTATGCTGAGTTTACTGCCTTGGATGGCCTCTTCCAACACTCACAGCACAGCTTGTGGTGCTTTGCTGTCCTTTAGAAAACTGCAGCACTGAAACCTAGAACTTGAAAGGAAGTGTTTGTTTATTTGTAGCAGTTTCTTTATTCTGCCACAGGGAGAAAATTAATGAGTAGGGAGGAGTGACCATGTTTTTTAAGAGCTTTTGTAGAATAAGATATGAAATATGGAAATAATTGTTGTCTTGGGATGGTGTTGAAGAAGTCTGTCATACTACTTTGCTTTAAATTCCCTGTGATAGAAAGGGGTGTTTGTGTGCCATGCTCTTACATACACAATGCTCTTCTCATAGTTGTCAGATTATGATGAAAGATTCATTTCATGGCTGCCTTAGAGGTAAACACTAATATTTCACACTGGGTCAGTAATTTTTGCTAGCAATAGATTAATGCCTGAAACTCTCTTTGACGTATTCCCATCTGTGATGCTGTAGTTTCTTACAGATGTGAAGCATAGTGAGGCAAAAAAAAAAAAAAATTCTCTATTTAGGCAATCTCTGTGGGGATGCTGTTCTCTGTTTCTGGGATCCCTGCTGCTGTTTTCCTGACTTCTTGGGCTATGGCTTTCTCCTTGGTATTCTAGCAAATGTTTTTCTAGCAAAACTACAAATTAAGAAGGTACACCTTAGCAGCTGGGAGTGGTGCACCAGTGGTGTAATTGGAATTACAAGAATGCTGTGAAAGTTTCATGCCCCATCTTCTGTCCCAAAGGGAGGGGGGATATTGGAAGAGCCACTGCTGATAAGTGATAGCCTGTGAAGGGCAAGCCTTAGGCAGTCTCTTGGAAAGACTTTTAAGTCCCATGAATTAAAACAAACCGGGGGCACAGTAAACCTAGTTTTAGAGCTTTCCCTTGTTTGATTTTAATTTCAAGAAGCTGCCTGGGAGAAATCTCAAAGGCACGTTCCTGTAGATGCAAGAATAACTGTTCAAAGTGCTGGGAGATGAAACTGATGTGCAGCAATTTTTATAAGTGAGGAAATAATAGTGCAGAAGTGGGCTCCCACCTGCCTGTGTTGCATTGAGAGAATATTAGAAGTACTGTTTACTCTTTGGTGTTGCTAGGAGTAGTGGTTAGGAGAAGACAGAGAAGTAAAACGTATGATAAAATGGTAAAGGAATATATGGATGTATAGGAGAAGAAGCCTTTGCTGTGATACTATTGTTGCAATTAAATCTTACTATTGAGCATTTATTTACCAAATTCTTTCATGTGCTTTTGTTTGTCAGCATATTGCTGGGTTTCATACTGTTTATTGCATTGTGTTTGTCTTAAAAATAAATAAGAGTAGTTACCCTCATTCTGTACAATGCTTACTGTCGAAGCTTAAAAAGAACACAAAACCAGAGAAAAGGGGTAGCACTGAAAGTCTTGTTCTCTCTCTTGTGGGGTTCAAGTTCTGTCCCCATATTCTTTGTATCCAGAAACAGCCAAGCACAGTGCAGGTCGTCTAAGTGGGCCCATACACTTTTACAGATGTGCTGCAGAAGCAAGGACTTGCATTAAATAACTACTCAGTGATTTCTGTACCTATAAATGACATTACAGTGCATTTGATAGACAATTACAAAGAGACATTTTTTTTTGTTTTCTTCTTGTTGTTTTTTCCTCCAGCAAGGAAGTCTGTTTCCTTACTGGGAATATTGTGTGTATGTGTAGGTGAATCCAAGGGAAAAATGTGAATAAACTCCTTGTCAGTAGTTGTGCTTTTACTAAGTGGATGTTCTAGCTCTCTTCTGGGATAAATTGAGTTGGAAAGCAGTGTCCACTATAGTCATTTGAGTATCATTCTGGGAGAATTCTTTTCAGAGAACTGCAGCTTCAATCATAATTTGTTTTCTATGCTCTTGGTTATTACTAGGGGAAGGGGCAAGTGTAATGGTGAGCCATAACATGTGAGTTTGAATAGCATAATGGATTTCCNTTGTTTTCTATGCTCTTGGTTATTGCTAGGGGAAGGGGCAAGTGTATGTGAGTTTGAATAGCATAATAGATTTCTTTGGAAAATACTACCACTTCTGACTAGTTTTTGTTATTGAAACAAAACACCTGGCTGTTTGAGATTGTATGGTGCTGTGTATGAAAGTAGCATTACAAGCTAGGATAGTAAACAACGTTAAAAAACACAATAAAACAACAAACCCCTGAAAAGCAGAGGAGTTAATCAAGAAAATCCACATGGCGTCTGATCTAGATTCTGGTAAGGAATGTCTCTTGTCCTTGGTTTATTTTTTCCCCCAGAATAATTAGTTCTATTGTAACTAAAATTGAAACGTTTTTACTTTCCTGTGAGATAAGAGAAGCAGGAAAATGTCATCTTGCAAATTAATTTGTAAGCCATGATACATCATTCTCCTTTGCAGCGACTGTGCTGCCGACCAGATGTCGTTTTGCTCGAGCGCACAGTTTTTCATCTTGATCCGGCGCTGGCGTGATTTTGATTTATTCTTTGTGGAGCAGCTGTGTCAGTGACTGGGGCCTGTGGGTTGCAAGGAGGAGGGATCCCTTCCCTGGGTGTCCCAGCCCGCCGGGAGGGAGCAGCTGCTGCTGGCTGACCATCCCTCCCTGCTGGGCGCTGGGACGGGCGGCGCGGGGGGCTGGCGGCGCAAGGCTGCGCAGAGCTGCAGGGCTGCCACAGGGATGTTTACTGGCCAAGGGCTGCCAGCACCTTGGGGGCACGGGAGCTTGTCTCCTGTCTCTGCTGTCTTACAAGGGGAGGACTTGAAAACTAAGATGCTGGCGCTGAACTTCAAGAATTCAAGGTAGGATGAGACCTAAATGAATCCCAGCTACTCTAATTTCTTTGCGTTATACTTCCCCCCCCACCCCCGACTAAAATTTAATTCCATGACTAGCCCGTGTGAGGTTGTACCTTTTGTTGTCAGACTTGCTGTTGTAGGAGAAGCTGAACCAAAGCTGAGACTGATCAGAGATTTAGTCAAAAACTAGTGATATTTTTGTATAAAATTAGTAATGTACCAATGCATAATTTTCGGTGTTTAGGATGTTGGCTCTAGAGAGATAAGTTGAAAGTAGGTAGTTTACATTTATCATCCCAGCTAAGGAAGAAAATAATTGATTTTACTTTGTCACATGGGTAGTTCTCAAAATACAGCTAATATGAGCCTTGAGTGCAGTAGTTGTGCTGTGAAGCAAGCTTATTATTGAGTTACATTACACATGTTCAAAGAAATCTAACAAAGTTGGAGAAAATGGTATTAAGATTGTATTTTCCCTGTCTCTTAAGTGCCATGGGCTTCATTTTTTCCTTTTGAATAAGAAAAACTCACTTTTGGGGGGATTTCTATCTGTCCTGTTTAATCTTGTGTTACACTGCAAACGGGTGTTGAGAAATCATCTATTCACTGTGAAATACAGCTTTTATTTTGGCACTGTTGCCAAGCAGGGCTAGAACATGAGTAAGGAAGAGAAAAACAAAAATAGTTTTGAAAGTAGTTATGGTAAAACTAAATATACCAACCTCTTAATTGGCAATCAAAAATAAGCAAAATAAGTCTGGGTTTTCTAAAATGTTGCAGCTTTTTCCCTTTATGAGAGACATCAACTTTAATATGCAAGAATAGCTACACTCACTTTGATCATTTAATAAGTGTGCCATTGGAAAAAAAATTCACTGGACAACTGGAAGAATCTATTCATTTAAGTAATTAATATTGCTTTAAAATTCTGCAGTTTTAGTCTGCTTTGTAGGTTTGTGTTTTTTCTTGTTTTTATTTTATGGGGGGTGTTTAGTCTTTTCTTTCCCCTCTTTTATTTTTTTCTCTTTAATCTTTTCTCTGATACATTCACCGCTGGGGATGAGAACCTTGTAGCTCTGATGGGTTAATTCTAAATCCAACCAGCTCAGTCCTGCCTTGGATCTGTCCCAGGCTTTCTCTGCAGGACAGTGTTCTGGGAGCAGCAGTCTTTTGTGTTACTGGGGAGCTAGAGCTGCTTTCTGTAAGGAAGGATTCACAATTGCTCCTTTGTCTTTACCCTTTGCTCCATGTGAGGCTCCTGAGTAGTGTTTCCAGGTGCAGTCTGGTGGAGCTGGATCCAAAACCAGGCTGGGAGCCCAACATGTAATCTAGCTCTACCTGAAGTCCTCAGGTGTTTGAAGACTGAAGATGAGGCTGAGAGGGGTTGAATTGCTTTGATCTGCAATTTGTGACTGTCATCCCCAGAGGATCTTCTGCCACCCAACAGAGAGGGGTCAGGGGAAGGAGAAGCAGAAGAGAGGGAAGGTGAGGGGAAAAGACAGTGCTTTTCTCCCATTGTTACAATACTTGCTGAGTTACACAAAGCATAGGATTCTTTACTGTTTTTCCCAGTGGTGGTACTTCTTACAAGGAGCAGCTGAGGGAAGTGGGATTGTTTAGCCTGGGGAAAAAGAGGCTTGGAGGGGACCTTACTGCTCTCTGCAGCCAGCTGAAAGGAGGATGCTAGTGGGGTGGGTGTCAGTTTCTTGCCCCAAGTAACAGGATGAGAAGAAACCACAGAATCATTAGGGTTGGAAGGGACCTGTGGAGATCATCCAGTCCAACCCTCCTGCCAAGACAGGGTCACCTGGAGCAGGTGACACAGCAGCACATCCAGGTGGATTTGGAATGTCATCAGAGAAGGAGGCTCTGCAACCTCCCTGGGCAGCCTGTTCCGAGGCTCTGCCACCCTCAGTGTAAAGAAATTCTTCCTGCATGTTGAGGTGGAATTTCTTATGGTTTAGTTTATGGCCATTGCTCCACATCCTGTCACTGAGCACTGCCAGAGAGTCTGGCACCATTCTCTGGACACCCACCTTTGTGATATTTATGGGCATTAATGAGATCCCCTTCAGCCTTCTCCAGACTAAACAGGTACAGCTTCCACAGTCCCTCCTCACATGAGAGGTGATCCAGATGCCTCAGCATCTTTGTGTCCCTCCTCTGCACCCTTTCCACCCTTTCCATTTCTTGTCCTAATGAACCCAGAACTGAACACAGCACTCCAGATGTGGCCTCACTAGGGCCGAGTAGAGGAGCAGGATCACCTCCCCCAAAACTGCAGGATGCACCCCAGTATCCCATTGGCCCCAGCCATCAAATGTCCTCAAGTAGTGCCAGGGAAGGCTTTGACTGGATATTAGGAAAAACTTCTTCATGGAAGGGATTATCAAGCATTGAAAGAGGCTGCCCAGAAAAGAGGCTGCTCCAGTCACCATCCCTGTAGGTATTTAAAAGATGTGCAGATGAGGTAGCTGGGAACATGGTTTAGTGATGGACTTGGCAGTGCTGGGTTAGAGGTTGGACCTGATGATCTTAAGAGTCTTTTCCCACCTAAGTGGTCCTTAGGTTCTGTACTGTATGGTATGCATAGCTTGATTCCAGGGGAGCTCTGGATGCCTTTGGACCATCCTAATTTCAGGCAGTAGGTACATGTATGCAGGTATTTCTGCTGCTTTTCCGTTCATCTCTGGACTGATTGCAGTCTTGGGCTGTTGTATTTTGTTTTGCATTTCGGAATACTATGAACATGCAGCTTAAAACACTGGGATTATTCATCCTTCTTTACTTCCTATTGCTTCAAAACCAAGCATTTGTGCCTAGGCTTTAATGCTGATTTAAATGCTGAAACTCTGCTGTTTGCTGTTTTTGTTGCAATCTTTCTGCCTCGATGGTAGCAGAGAGAGGAATTTTATTACATCAGCCAAACATGTGCTGGTAGGATCATTTTGTTGTTTTTCTTATCCGTGTTGTTAGAAACAAGGGTGGCTCTATGGAGACAAATTTTACAGGTAATGGGCTTCTACTTACTGCTTCTTCATATGCAAATTTCCTAAAGGCAGAAGAAATGTTTTCTTTTGGTGTATAAATGGCTGGTTTACATGGCTGCAGGAAGTTTTTGCTTTAGATTGCTGTTGAGATGAAAACCTACTACCACCAGTACCACAAATGGGAACTGTGCTCCTGTTTAAAAACATCAGTGGCTTTTTTAGCTTGAGAACTGTGCTTAAGAGTCACTATTGTCATTACTGAACATGTCCTGTTTGAGGCTACTTTACTTCCTGCATGGCCTTACTGTGAGAATGTACAGGCTCTCTCCTCTTCCAGTTTTGCTGGTTTCCTTCCCCATCTTGCCCACCGTGCCCTCCCACTCCCCATTACTTGGAAAGGTGAATAGGCCAAGGCACTCTTCCCCATTCTTGGTGGTGGCTCAGTGTTTCCCTATTGATTCGAATGCAATAACTTTCCTAGGAAGGCTTTTTTGCTTTGCTTCTTTACTGAGAATGCAAGAGCCACTCTCCAGAAGAGTGGTTTTATTCCTATGCATTTGTTGATGTCTGCATGCCAGCCAAGCATGTGCTTGTCTCTTCACATCCCAGATTATTTTGCTTTTTTGTTTTTCTGTGTGTGTCCCCTCCCCTCTCATCCTCTTACCCCTTTTTTGTTTTCTCAGGGCTTCTTAGCACAATTTTCTCCCCTGAATTTCATGGTTTAGTCATTGCCATGCAGTTCAGGTCATCAAGCTAAAATTTTAATTCTGCTTTATTCCCAATGGGCTGTAACTAGTATTCTGTTTGTCCAATTAATGCAAATCAGTTTATTTAGGCCTTTTGAAAACAAAACAGAAACAAAACAAGAAAACCAGCATTCAAAGATGCTCAAGATATTTTACCATGGAACATGTCAAGAATTCAATTAGACATTGCTCTCCAAGAATATTGAGGAAGCAAATAGTCCGTGCTGTTTTAGTTTGAGATTTTTAGCCAGTTGTTACCTATCTTTGTGCATATTTTTTATGATGCTGCATATGTTAGTTGGTTTATAAGCTTCCAATAAAATGTTCCAATTGATTCCTCCATTTCAGATGATTTTGCTGAGGTGCAAATGTTTCTGAGATGTTTCAACTCTGCCAGCATATGTTCAAAACCAAAATGATGTTTCAGGATTTACTTCTCCTCAATGTGTTTTTCCACTCCAGGTATTTATAGCAATATTGAGGTTGGCAGGCTAATAGGAGTTTGCTCATCTACTGTCTTGCCAACCAGTAGGTGTAAATGGGGATCACTCCCACCTTGAGTGTCCAGTTACAAAGTTCCAGATTAACACTACTCTGACAGATTCTTTGCTCCAAAAGTATTCTGCTGGGTTTATAATGTATTCATACTGGTTACGGTGAAGAACAGATTTTCAGTTCCCTCAGTTCAAAACCTGTTAACTTACTAGGCATCATTTTTCTATAAATAAGTGTTTCAAAAATACACGTTGGTGAGAAATGTCTCTATTTTTGTCATGTTTTGTATCTGCTCCAGCCAAGTTGGACTTTGCCTGTCAGGATTTTTGTGTTACACGTATTTTTGTCTCCTCGGTTAGCATTTTTTCTGGTAAAAAATGTCCTTTGCATTCCTTGAGTAGAGGAGGAATTGTATGTCCAGAGCTGGTTCAGACTTCATGGCAGTCAGAGCTGGATTGCTGGCTTTGAGACCACACTGGAACAGGTCAGAGGAGTGGAAAAAATGCCTCAGTGGTATGATTGCACAAGCATGGCCAAATGTTTTCTTGGAGCCTGGATGTCTATGAATGAACCAGCTGAAGGTGCTAATGCAGGTGTCTCCTTTCTACATAATACCTGTATAGAGCCCTGTGCTTTGATCTTCACTGTACCTGATGATTAGGGGTAATGAAACATGGCAAGATGGATTTATTTTCTGGAATGACCATTCCTCATCTCGTAAAGCAGAAAGGCTTCTTTTACACATGAAGACTTTTGGTTGGTCCTCAGCCCTGCAATGGCAATGTATTTCTGCCTTGCACAAATTATTGAAAACCTTTTTCTGGTATAAGTGTTATCTTTTTTCTCCAACCTAAGCACGTACCATGGAGCAAGAACAGTTTGAGGTATGGAATTTTCCACCTTCTTTGATGGCTAGCAAACCTAAACTGGTTTTTGGAGATCAGATCTGTGTTTATATGCAGATGAGGTGGTTTAAGATTTTGCATTGAAATCCAGAGATGAAGGTGTGTTGAACCCAGCAGTCAAATATAGATTTCAGGTAGCCTTAGGGTTGGTTGGATGCTATTTCTTGGTCTCGTTTAGTGTGGAGATGAACTACCATCTGTTACAGATACCTCAAAGATGAGGTTTTCTGCTCCTCCTAGTTGGATGCAGTATTCATTCCGTGCCATTTGGCTTCTGAGAAGTTAAAATTACCCATTCAGTTCCCTTGACCTTTTTCAAAAGCTTCTTTTAAACAAGTGGTGGATGTGCCTATTCAGATGTGTACAACAGCAGATTTGTGGTGTGAAAGAAGGGATTTCAGGGGACCTTGCCCCAATAAGTCACAGTTGAACTAATTGCCAAGGAAGAGGACCAGTTTTGCTCTTGATGGGTTGCAGCTGTGACAAATAAAGATAGGTGTGATAAAAGGGGTGGGTGGGTTGGTCGGTCAAGGAGGGTCTAGGAGCCTTCTGATGAAGAGGACCTGGAGGAGGAGAGCCTTGAGGGGGTAGAGGAGCCCTGAGTGAGAAGGAAAGAGCTAGAGGGAGCAGAAAGAAGAACGAAACTAGGAAGAGAGTTACTGGTGGCAAAAGATCTGCTGTGAGGTCAGTCTGGGGAGTTAGAGCCTGCTGATGGAGCCTGCACTCACAGTCTAATTAGCTAAGGCCTGCCATCAGAGTCTGCAAACAAAAAATATTGCAGGCATAGCCCAGCAGGAGATAACCAGCAGTCAGAGTCTGCTATGGGCCCCTACAGTAGGAGCTTGCTGTAATCAGAGCCAGGATGGCCAAGCTATAAGGAATGATAAACCAGGACCCTTTTCACATGGTTAAATGTCTGTGTCCTGGCTCATTTCTACCCCTAAGGAGAGGTCTACTGCAACACAGATTTACCTTTTGGTTCTCAGGACTGTGTGTGATAGTTCAAGACAAAATTGAATTAATCTTTCATTTTAGTTGAAAAAGATGTAAAGTGTAGAAAGGCAGACACCTTAAATCAATGTATCTTCAGTCTAAATTGCCTGTATTTGAGTTTTCTGGCAGTTTGCTTTTTCAGCATTTTCAATTCTTTAGCCTGGTTATCAGTTTATTACTGAGCTGAGAAAATGGAAGTCCTTAAATCTTGTTAAAGGCTTCCTTTATGAAAAGCAGTACTGAGAATTGGGTTCATGGTGATGACAGATCATAATGAGTGCTAAATAAAGATGTAGGAAGTGGAATTATCATCATCCAGCCAAAAATCACATTGTCGATGCAGTGTGGACAGATTTATTCCTTGTAGGAAAAGGTGGCACACATTTGCTTCCTTGTGCACTGTGTCATCTTTACTCTCTGTAAAAGTAGCTTGTAGCTCCCTTCTGTTTCATCAAGGTGTGAGTTTTGTACACCATCCCCAGGTGTCTGTGAGCAATGATTGCAGTCACATCCTTTGCCTCCACATGTGCCTGGGTAGTCCTTCATGCCAGGAAACTCTTGTTCTGTGCTATTGCTCTGGACAAGGGTGTTGAACAGGCTCCTCAGTCCCCAGGGCAGTCTGGATGGTGGGGCTGCACTTGAGGTGTCAAAGTTTTCTGTGCTTTTCCTGCACGGAAATAGCATGGAAGAAAAGTGGTGTGAGGTTTGGAGAAGTACTGCGCACCATTTTCAACTGGGGTAGGATTTAGTACTTTTGTTTACAGGCTTTATTTTTTGAAGGTGGCAGAAGTGTTTGTAGCCTGGAAATATTTTATTATAGTAGTGCAAGTAATTTTGGGAAATGTGGTTGTTAAAGTATTAGAAAATGCAGTGACAGAATTGTCTTCTAGATACAAGCTTTACACGGTAAGTCAGGAAAAGAATAGACTATTTGCAGACATTAAAAGCAGTGCTTTATTTTCTTATTTGAACAAAATTATGTGCAAAAAGTTGATATAACTAAAGGTCTTTTTCATTTAAGTTATTACTAAGTAAGAATATGTGCACTATTAGTCTTTAGCAAGACAGCTCTCCTCCATCCCTGCAGCATAGGTCAAAAGTATCACTGTTATTTAATTGTTGTCCTTTTACACTGAATATAAAACATTAACCTTCAGGAGGGTACAAACCACAGGAAATCTACTCTATCAGCACCTGCTATTATGTGTCATTATCATGAATAATTTGTGAGAAATGGAAGACTGATAGTCCATGTTTTATATCTATATATTTCTCAATAAACAGTTACTAAAGTTTTTCATATTTATTGAAGCATTAAGAATTTTTGTTTGCAGAGATTTCAAAGCGTTAAGGTCAGTTTGAGCATAAGAATAGCGTTTCTAACATTGCAAATAACAGAGAAATTGTATCTTTAGCTATCATCTGACTGGAGTTCAGAGAACAGGGAAAACATGTCCTGAATCAGGATAGCAAGGCTTTGTTTGTTTGTTTGTTTGTTTGAGGTGATAAAACAAAAAATAACTGCGTTGAATTCCAGGTTTGGATACTAACCTGTGAACTGAGATGCCTCTGTAAGCAGCTCTTCAGCCTGTAGAAACAGACCAGTATTAGCTCTTCTGTTCATCTGAAAAAGTCAATATGAAGTTTTTAGGTGGTAACATAAGGTTCCTCAAGGTAAGTTTTGGATTATTTCTGTGCAAAGGAGGAAAAAACCAAATCATACACTCAAAAGTCATGACCTTGAAATAATAGTGTGACCTTGCAAATCCTTGCCTGCACACCTTCCTTAACTTCCTTAATGATTCCTAGCAATACAGAAGGTGGAGTGGGAGTTGGTGGTGTTTTCCTGTTGGAGGGATTTCTAAATGAAATAGTTCCTGTTTCAGCCAGATGACTGGATATTTACCAAGAGGAAATCATAGTATGGGAATAGGCACTTTTATTACTGGGGCAGAATATGGTGTTTGCTTCAGGGTCTCTCTTACAGGCACCAGGCAACATTCCCCAAAGGCGTGTGTGCCAGTTTAGTCTGTCAGGGAGAGCTCATGGCATCCTTTACAGCAACACAGCTTGCTTGTGCATGATTTTCTTTGTGTGTGAGCCGTTGTTTTGTGTTTGGTGGCAAGACTGGTGGGGGGGGAAGGGAATGGGAGGAAGTAGTTGTGTTCCCTGCTTCCCCTCCTGCTGATGTTTTTGTCTACAAAGAGAATTTTTTATTCCTGCTCAGTTCTGAGCACAAATGGATGTGTATCTAGCCAGTAACAGCTCTTTATTGTTTCCTTTGAAGGCCAGACAATGTCCTTTTGAATAGTGCATATTGGTGATCATCTTCAGCATGTTAGCATTAACTACGTGGGTAGGGAATCTGAAATTCAGGAAAGTAACAGTCCTAGTGGAGAGGGAACTAACATGTGAAATTTACTGATCCCAATGGACTTCTGTGATTTATTATAGCAAGAAGACTTAAATGTCACTTTCCTGCGATAGCTGGGGTGGAGGTGTGTACTGGTGTCCCATTATAATCTGCAAAGAAAGAAGTTGATTCTTGTTTCACTGCTAAGCTGCTGATGTAATACCACTATAGTGCCTGGAGAAACACTTGTGACTGTAATTACCAAGCAGATAATTACCTAGCTGCTTATTTAAATAACATCCTTTTGGAACTAGATGCACAGCTCGGACCTGTAATAGCTATTGTGAAAATGAGTGTGTCTCATGCAGCTTCCGTCTGTCTACTTCTTTTTCTTCACAAATGTTTTGATAGCTGTAGTAGTATTACCCATACATTAGCATACCCTAACTTGTGATAATGATTGTGTGTGTGTTGTGTTTTTCTTGCAGTGTCTGTCTTTGAGCTTTGTAAGTTGTTGGTATTTTCTGTAACGTAATTTATGATCATTTTTCCAACAGCTTCCACTAACAGTAAAAAACACTTAAAAATATTTTGAAGGGTAGAAGTTAGCTCTTTGACTAACTCCAGTGAAACTTGTGGAGAATCTCATGAGCTCATCTTGTGGAATTCCCATATAAATTTAATAGAAAAGTGAAGAACCTTTGTGAATGGCTTTATATCAGAGTTGCTCAAATGGGTCAGCCTCGCTTATGCTCATGGGGAAATGTGCAGCCATCTGACAGCCTGTGGAAAAAAACAAAGGGCTGTTTTTAAAGTGAGGAAGCTTTCACTGCTTGCTTCATTTCTCCTCACATGGAAATTGTTCTGCTTCTACCACTAAGAGAAAATTGTAATGTTTGTTACATGAGCGGTGGTTTTATTGTGCATGTTTGTAATCTACTCATCAAGCATCTTATTTTAGTTTTGGTCCTTACAGAACGTGATGCTCTGCAACTGTCATTAATTCACGTTTTTCTGGTAGGAGAGGGTGGGTACAATTGGCTGAAATGCTTCAACCCTCCTGATAAACCACGTGCCTGTCACGGTGGGGCTGTGTCATAGAACTTCCACTTGCTTAGTTTGCCTTTTCTGAATAACTTCTAACTTCTTCCTCAGCTTAGAAAAGCCAAACGCCCCACAGCTGGTATGTCCAACTCACAGGTTTCCTATGAAGAGTGTGCCTGCTTGGACCTGCTGGGTGGAGAAACTCATCAGGGCTCTGTTGTAAAGAATGTGGAGCAGCAGTGGGATGTACATGCCAGAAGAGGGAATGCGAGGCAGGGAAGAGACTCTTGTGCTGAGAACAGGTTTCTGTCCTTGCCACTTCCACCAAACTCCTCTTGAGGGTTTGGGAGGCGCCCTCTAATTGCATCCCTTGTGTTCTGGGTGTTAGCTCTGAGATCAACAAGCTGAGAGGAGAAGGACATCAGCAGGTCTCTAAGGGACACAACGCAAGCCAGCAGAAAGATTCAAGCATTACAAGATTGTAGGACTAGCTGCTCTCAAAAGTATCTTCAAATAGATACCATATTGTTAGACATCATCAATTTTAGCGTATGGGAGGGCGATGTGTGTTCATTGTGTGGATATTGAGGCTCTTGCAATGCCTGTGCTGTGGGGCATATCTGTGAAAGGAAGCTGGTTTATTAGTTGTGATGCATTCTGATGTGGCAGGGCTGAGTGGGACAAAAGAATCCCTGAGGAAATGCACTGCTGGGTGTGCAGAGCAGCCTTTTAGTCCAGGTTGTAGGAACCAAGGTTTAGCATCATGCTCAGAGGGATGAAGTCAAAAAATACTGACCAGCTGCTTATGAGGCATCTGCTGAGAGAGGCAGGAGGCTCTTTGGGGACTGTAGGAAGTGAGTGTGCAATTTAAGACTCTACCGCAATGTATTTGTGAGCCAGGACAAATTCAAGCTCTACAACAATTTACAAGACAGGTGTTCCCTAACTTTTGAGTTTGCTTCTCTTAATTACTGCACAGGGTGCTTGATTGTCATGTGCTATAAACTAGCAGTTGTGAACAGGTGAAGTGACTGTTACTGAAAATACTGGAATCTTTTCATTTTTGGCATTGAGGGGTCTACCAGGTCTTCATGCTGAATTCAAGTCACATGTGATAGTTGCAGCTGACTGAGGATCATGACTGAGGATGCTTTCACTTTGTAGAACAGGAAGAACCTTTTTTCTAGGTACTTTTTCTTTATAGTAAAAGGTTTATATGTACTGCTTTCTCTTCTGTAGGCCTAATTCTAAACACAGAAAACCTCAGTCAAAATAGTTGTACAGGACAAAGTAGCAATTTGTTCTTTCACTGTTCACTTTCACATATCTAAGATTTGGGCCTAATGCTGGAGGTCTCAGAGCCAACAGCTCTCTTCCCATAGATAATCTGTGCTGTGATAATGAGAGAAAATATCACTGGATTTGGGCAGGCAAAAATAAATCACAGAAATTCTTTCACCTTTCATGTACAGTATATTTCAGATGACATTGCCTGGAGCCCACACTAGGATTTTTTTCTAATAGGAGAGAAACACAGTAGGAGACAACTCTGGAATAATTCCAGAGGTAGTATTCACGGAAGAATTCGGATACTTCTGGAGAAAAAAGAAAAAAGAAGAAAGAAAGAAGTAATTAATTGGGATGTTGTTTATAATATGTTACCTCCTTTCTCCTCTTCTCTCTGCCCAGTCTTTTATGTTGAGGTTGAATACTTGCTTGTAGTGGGGAATAGACAGGAGGGACTGTGTTGGGGAAGTCAGGACTGTTTTAATTGTTCTCTGTGTTTGTCATCCGTTGGGGTTAACTGCCCCGGTGGAGGTAAATAGATGACAGCTGTGAAATGCCATCCCAGTAGGCTCCTGTACACTGGGAAAATAGTGTGTAGCATTTATTTGGGCTCCTCTGACTATACAGAAATTGTCAGATCGATAGTTACAAGTGTGTGGCTGAACCAGTGTGAATTTCTGTTTTAAATGCATGCTTAGGCTAAATAAAGCAGTAGAATTTAAAAGAAAAATTTGCCACATAAGCAAAAGTCCACAGCAGTCATGGATGTGATGACAGTATGAATTTTGGGTAGGTATATAAGTTCTCAGCATTTTGTGTATCATAAGAATAAATTTAAAATACTGTCTTTAAAAGATCTTATTAAAAAGAAGATGCAGATTTTTTTCCTGCTGCTTAGGCAGTGAAGATTTGGGTCTTTGAGCTCAGATGTGGTATTCTTTTAGTTTACCTGTTACAGCAAAAGAACGCTTCCCAAACTGAGGAGTTTGGGAAAAGCTATGGTTTTCTGGAGGAAACTGTGTTGTTTTATTTCTAGTTGTGTGATTAATGCTGATTCAAAGTCTTACCTATGTTATTTCTTAGGGATGATACACTAAAAGGCAACATTCAATACTATCTAATTTTTCTTCAGTTGTGAAAAGCCAGCATGAACTGACAATTGCTGGCTTGTAACTTAGTTTTTTTGATGACTTCTCATTTCATGAATTATTTTTTGCGTGGTACTAAAATGTTCGTGTTCATTAGCATTAGTTCCTGATGTTTTACTATGTGTTAGTAAAATACCTTCTGGATATGTTTTGTGAATGTGTTCCAGAAAGGTATCTCTTTCTTGGGTTAGAGAGAGAATATTTTCCTTTTATTAGTATTTCTTATTGGTAGTTAATTGCCTTCACTTTTTACAAGCATAGCTCTGGTTTGTTATTGATGTTATTTTCCTGGCTTTAGCATCCAGCTACTGTCTTTCACCACAACTTAATCTTTGGGTTGGAGTTCTTCAGTAATGTCTACTTTCCCTTCATTACTCTAATTACAGCACCTTTGGAATTATCACTTCTCCTGTTATTAATTGACCCTCCATGCTAACCTCTCTTTTTGAGAATTCAAATAATTAAGTTCTTTAGGTTTCTTGCTGCAAGGCATTTTCTACTCTTGAATAATTTTTACAGGCGTTACTGACCTTTGGTTTTTCCACTGCATTTACGCAGTGAGATGTAGACATTGTAATTCTGTGGAGTATTTCATTGTTGGTGGTCTTTATTTATGAAGCAGAAACTGTTTTCCATGTATTCTCCTTCCCTAACGTGAACACGGTTGTGAGGTTAGTGCCTTTTGCTGCAGTGTCCAATTGATTACATCTGTTTTAGGGATTTATCTGCTCTGACCCTCACACCTCTCGTGCAAGGTCCTGTCTGAGAATTCAGTGGCACGACTGGAAGACTTGGTCCGTGTTGTTTTGAAGACTGAGGTGTTATTCTGCAGAGCCAGTAGCTGAGGGGTGAGATGAATGATAGCTCCCCTGGATGGCTTTGTCTCTTTGCCATAGGAAAGTCAGGAAAAAAAATCTATACTTGTCTCTATATGGTAAAGCCAATGTCTGAGAGAGCTGGAAGGTCTTGGGTGATTAGATTTTAAAGTACAATTTCTATTCTAGAATTAATTTGAGAATACTTCACATTATGTAGATAACACTGTTGTAAATGCTGTGGGATGTGCAAAGGATCATAAAACTCGTCCATTTTGCAGTGTTCAAAGCCTGGCCAGCCATGCTTTTTGCTGGAGAATATTAGATTTTTTTTCTTTCAGGTTGTTGGCTTTAAATCTTCCTGGCAAGTCCTAATCAATGCCTGGCATATAAAATGAACTAATGCTCTTAACTGCAGTGTGGCAGTTATTGTGAGAGAAGGTGCAATGTTTTTAAAGGCTTTGATGGAACAGTGCCTCAGTCTCTCGTACTCAGCAAGTTCCTTTTCCTTTCTGAGCAGGACACAAGGGAGCTTCCAGAAGCCAGCCAAGATGAATATGGTGAAGCGGATCATGGGCCGGCCCCGGCAGGAGGAGTGCAGCCCGCAGGACAACGCGCTGGGCCTGATGCATCTGCGGCGCCTCTTCACGGAGCTCTGCCATCCTCCACGCCACATGACCCAGAAGGAGCAGGAAGAGAAGCTCTACATGATGCTACCGGTGTTCAACAGGGTAAGCCAGGCAGTTTGCTACAAGCCTTTCCTTTACTTGAATTGTCTGCTCATATTTTGTATTCCCAAGACCTTTTGGTTCTAGCACAACAGGTTTTCTCCCATTGGCATCCTTTCAAATTTCCCCTTGTCCTCAATCAGTGTTGTGTTAGGGGATAAACTTACCTTTGGAGATTTCCTTTTTTTATCACTTTTCTAAAGTGCAATCCACAGATGAATGTACACTGACGGCTTTTCTGCAGTGCTCACTGCTATTACAGTCATCTGATTTCCAACCTAAACTTTGGAAGCAGGTTTATACCCACTTTTTGTGTGTGACAGCACTGTCTTTGAGTCTAAATAGCTCTTCTTCTCCCTTTTTTTGCATTTATTGTACCGATGCCTATTTAGACATAGCAATCATAATATGTCCTTTCAACTTGGTTTTTCTAGGCTACATGAGCTGAACATCTTTAATTCCTCATGCGATACATTCTCTGTGTTCTTATCACCTTTATAGGTCTTTTTCTATGTATTGAGTCTGAATCCCCCTTTGTGGACCCAGGAGATTTTGAACAAGCAATCTGTAGGGAAGGTATAGTAGCCACTTTTACTGTGGCATTCATAGTTCACTAGTCCCTTGTACCCAGGCACTGAGATTTTGTTTGGAGGCAGAACTATGGCAACTGCCACTCGAATTAATAGGAAATAAATCCTCCTGATGTCTTATATCACTCAGTTACCCTGCCAGGCTATTGTGAATAATAATTTTGATGGTAGTTTTAGGGTCATGAAAGACCAGTACAGATCTAGCTTTCTTTTTTTTTTTCCCTACTGTGACCTAAACTCTTACTCCTTACATCTTCTTGAGTGGTGGATTTGTATATACTACCCCAGAGAAGTGGAATAATCCAAAAAATAAAAGGGCATTTTGTTGAAGGTATGGCTTATGAAGGTGTTAGACACTGAGCTGCTTGCATGCTTGTGCTGGTTTTGCTGGGATGGAGTTAATTTTCTTTGTAGTAGCTAGTGTGGGCTGTGTTTTGGATTTGTTGGAGATAATGCTGATAACGTGGGGATGTTGTAGTTATTTCTGAGCAGTGCTTACACAGAGGCAAAGCCTTTCTGCTCCTCACTCCACTCTACCAGTGAAGAGGCAGGAGTGCAGATGGAGCTGGGAGATGACACAGTGACCCCAGCTGATGCAGTAGATATCCCCTACATAAGGTGTCAGGCTCAGCTTACAAAACAGGGGGAAGAGGAAGGAGGTGGGGGGATGTTCCAAGTGATTTGTCTTCCCAAGTCAACTGTTACCCATGATGGGGCCCTGCTCTCCTGGAGAGGGCTGGGCACCTGCTTGCCCATGGAAAGCAGTGAATGAATTCCTTGTTTTTCTTTGCTTGCTTGCATGGCTTTTGCTTTCCCTATTAAGTTGTCTTTATCTCAACTCATGAGTTTTCTACCTGTTACCCTGCTGTTTCTCTGCCCTGTTCCACCTGAGAGCAATGAACTGGTGTAGCTGAGCCTGAACTACAACAATGCTGTGTAGAAAAATGAATCCTAGTCAAGACACAGTGTTACTAGGATTTTCAGTCTAGTGGGTAGTGTGCTTTAGTGGATGGATCACTTGAATGCCATCCTGTTGCCCTAGGTCTTATTTCTACTGGTAACCTGTTGTGTGAGTTTGGGAGAAGTAAGCTCAGCTCATATGCCTCCTCTTTAATTTATCTTCTTGGATTATATGCCTTTTAGTTATGGACTTGATTTGTTTTTACAAATTAGCACAGTAGAATTTTAATCTTGCCTTGAGCCTGTGAAGTTTATTTTGATGCAGTTATGCTTAGAAATCTCCCTCTGGTGGTTACATGAGGCTGATGCTTGTGGAAAATAGAAGGCCCCCAGCTGAGCTTCTTTGGCACTTAACTCTGATCTGCAGGTGAAGAATAATTTTTTTCTTAGCCTTTGTGGTAACTACTGGCAGAAGCATTTCTCTATAGAAATTGCAGTTGGTGATATTGCTGTGTTTAAGTAAAACTAGTGTACAGCAGTCCAAGGAAAGACTTTGATTAGACTTCTGAGATTAAAAAAAATATTAAATTTTAATTTCTCCATTGTTTCTGCCTTTTCTCTTTTCTGCTTTCTTTCTTAATACACATCTGCCCTCTCCCTTTACACCACTTGCTGGCTTTGTCCTAATTCTCAGCTACTCCTCTGGACTCTGCTGAAGCCTAGATGAAGTTACTTCATGTCCTTGCACCACTTGTTCTAGCTGCCCTTCATTCAGCTCATGTGCTGAAGCATTCTGAAAACCAAATCAGTAGTCCTGAGTTTTCTTTTTACTTCATCAAAATCAGCTCTTGTGTAAGTAATCTTAGGTACCATTTATATTCTTGGTCAGGTTGATAGTTTCTGTGATTTCTATTTGTGTGAATGCATCTTGGCTATGCCTTTCCTTAGGTTTCCCCTTTTTTGTAACAGCTTTTCCTTCTCCAGGTTCCCCATATCTCTTTTCTGTTCTTTGCAGAATCCATCTAGTTTTGTTTATGGGCTCTTTTCTCTTAGTCCTAGAGACTCTATTGTACCCTTCTTTACTGGAGTTCACTTGGTGCTGAGGGCACATGCTTATGTGTTTGCCAAATGTTTTGTTTTTCAGTCCTACTTCTGGTTGTTTTCTTCTCATTTCCTCTTTTTTTTTTTCTCCCCTCAGTTTCCTTGTTTAGTTTTAACATCACTGTCCTCAAGCTCTACCTGCTTTGAGCTTGTGAGCTTCTTGGAGCTGTCCTTTGTGCCATGAACACAGGCTGTTGCCAGATGTTGTCACTTCAGTCTCTAAAATCTGGGTCATAGCTTGGCATATTGAGGAAAGCAGGTGTTGTTTCTGCTCTTTCGCTTCCTTTCTTGCAGACCTTGATAACTGTTATCAGTCATTGATGAACTGGGATAGCGTTACCCAAATAAAACTGATCTTTCTTGAATCAGTCAGGTCTCATCCTGTCTCTGTTAGAGGGGGATTTTTTCCTTGCATTTCATGTAAAGGCATTCTTGTTTTCCTGCATTCAAGAGGCTGAACAGTTATGATGCCATCTATTTCTACTTTTGCAGTTTTCCTCTTTAGATTCCTGGTTAATGCCACCTTCTTCTTTTGATGTTCACATACAGAGTCTGCTGTGCCTTCACCAGCTTATCCAGTTTTGTGTCTTCTGGAGTGTCAATTCTTGATTGGTCCAGCTTGTTTTGGAACAATCCTGATGGCTTAGTAACTCTGCAGGTCACAGCAAGACAAACTCTGATTGGAATAAAAAATAGTACAAGAAAAGAAATCTCTATTTCTAGAGTCTTGAAAGAGATTTTCAGTGACAGATACGGTAAAATTTGGTTCACTCTAAAATTCTGACACCAGTTTTCTCTGAGAAGGGACACTTGCTGTCAGGAAACACTAAAACATTATTAGAAGTTCTTTCCAAAATTTTTTCTTGTTTCTTAAACATAATCTTTATCTGCAGATGTTTTAAGTGATCAATTAGTAACTTCATTCAAATTCAGACTGAATCCATCCATCGGTTACTTTGCATGGTTATCTTCCTTCTGTTGAAGATTTTTAAGTGTGATTGAGTACTTTTTGTGTTACTGCCTTGAGCAAAGATTATGATGGTGTATGTAAAAGCATTTTCTCTTACAAGATTGAGATGTCTGTGTTAGGAGGAGAAACTCCAAACAAGTTGTGAAGCTCAGATGAAGACTAGTGTGCCATCCCTTAATGTGTAGTGCAGAATGTCTCCTATGGCAGAGTGGTGAGCTGTTGGAAGTGGGAGCTGCATGTGTTTGGCTGGAATCAGTGTGTGTTGTGTATGCACAAAATGCAATAAGGAGTCCTGGGAGAAGCATTATTTTTGCTGAATGCAGAGATCTAGAGTGAAAGAAGGTAACTCTGCTTCCCAGAGGCATCCAAGTGGCCAGCAGCAGGCAGCCAGTTAAATAACCAGGGTATCCTGGAGCTCTTTGGAGACTTCCTTGCTTAGCCATGGGGTTGACTTTTTTCCTTTCATCAGAGGTATCTCAAGTTTTGTGTGAAATGCAGCTTCCTTTTTATTTATTTTTTATTTTGAAAATTTTATTAATAAGTAAATTCAGCAGAGCTAATGCATTCTTGAGTTTGGTTTATAAGATAGAGCATGTCTCAGACCTGCTGTGGTCTAGTGCTTGTTCTGGTAACGAGTGGGTTTACAGACCATTTCTTCTTCTTCATTGTTCAGGGAGGCTTATGAAATGATGAATCACATAGTAATGAAAAGCTAAATTGGTACATAATTAACAAAAGATTGGCCCTGTGGAAGAGTACTCAAAAGCCTCCTTTCAGAGTTCAGTGAGTTTGTGGAAGCCTGCTCTACCAACGTGGTGGTAACGCTTGTGCAGTATGTGAGAAAAGGGGATGGAATGATGAAGAGGCTGGTTTTGAATAAGTGATACATTGTCACATTGTCTTGAAAGAACCTTGCTTTTCCTTATTAAAAAGACAATTTATTGCTAAAATGTGTAACATCCTGTTCCTGGTTTTTGCTACCACTTTTGGTCAAAGGGTATATAAATATCCAATGGAGTTGCTTATTCTACCTAGTGCAAACTTGGTTATGGGGCAACCAGTTAAAATCCACTTGACCTCAGTTAACCTTTACTGTAACTTTGAATACTCTGCATTTCCTGGGAACTGCTGACAAATCTGAGCAAGCTCAGGGCAGGTAACAGGGCCAATAGTTTTTCCTCTTCACTTGGTCTGGGTGAAAGAGCTTTAAACAATTTGTGATGACAAGATGCTAATGTGCATTCTGGTCTAGATATTCTTGCTTATGTTATGTGAGCATGCAAACCTCAAGGCCCTCTTACAGCCTTCTGGAAGTTAAGGGCTCTTGGATGAATTGGGAGCTGATGCAACAACTGCAAAAGGAGGTCTTGTGAAATATTTGGGGGAACTTGGATTGTCTGTATTAGGCATGTTGTTTAGTCTGTAATTCAAATGGGGAGTGTTTTTCTTGGTCTGCAGAAAACAGTTGTCTGCCTGTAATGTCTGGTCTCCCCTTTGCTTGATTTAATGATAATGATGGTTGAAATTTCCAGTATGAGAAATACTTATGCCTTTGGTGAAAACTATTTTTATTTTGAGGAAACCGAGTGTTCCATTTCAATGTTGTATTTCTGGCTTCATTTCATCATGACTTTGCAATGCAAGTAGACAGGAAAAATATTTTTGGCTGGATGTGCCAGAGCAACTGATACTAAGGGAGGTAAGAAGTCAAACTTCAACAAAGGTTATTCTTCCCTCTGCCTTTTAAGTCTTCTTCAGTGACTTCGTGGTTCCAAGGTTAGCTGGCACCACAGTTACCTTGCATCCCTGTTGACTGTTGTTATGGATTTCACTGGATGTCCCTGGCCTTGAGAATGACCTCAGCCAAGTATGTCAGCAGCCCATCTGTAACAGGATAACTGGGTCACCCAGAGAGAGGAGGTGGAGTGAAGCAGCTGTTGAGTCCAAATCAACTATGCTGTTGTAGAACACATCCTCCTTCTGGAGCATAACCTGTTGAAGTTAAGTTTTGCTAGAAAAATACTGTAATCTTTTTAGCTCATCAGGGACACTCCTGAATGTTACATAAATATCTATAAGGGAGGAAAAATTGAAACAAGCAGGGACTGCTCAGCAGGCTGTTCTGTTTCTTCAACACTAACACAAGTGATGATACCATAACTTGGATTGCATGCTATGTTTGATAATGAATATTGTGGATTTATTGTGACCATTTTAGTGCAAGTTTTATATTGGAAATGTGGATAAAGACTCCTTTTTTTGTGCAGTCTTGAATGAAGAGTAAATTACTGCAGCAACTAGCTAATCCATTTTGAGATAATGTGTTCCACAGCATAGTGCAATACCATAGAGTTAACACATTTCTCCCTGTTATATGTGATCTAATACATTATTTAATAACAAAATCAATGCTTAATCATGAAGAATAAGTTGCTAGAATTAAGTGACAATTTATTTTAAAAAGACTGCTGTTTTGTGGGGTGAGTAAGTCCTTGGGATATCAGCAACATGGGAGGCTTCCTGGTATTGTCAGTTTATTGAGGAAGGATGTTACAGGGCAGTTCTAAGTTCTTTTAAAAGACTTTACACATGCCATTCTATTTAGGTCCAGTAGATAGTAAATGAGTTGATCTTAAAAACAGAAGTCCTGTTGGAGAATTTGGTCTGGTACCTGTTCTTTATCCCATTAAGTGCAATCTCAGTCTTTTGGGGTTCTGCAAGGCTTTCATCTTGCAGGAGAACTCACAACTCTCTTTCCCCCTCCATTCATCAGATTTTACCTCTCTGAATGAGGTCTGAATTCCAACTCTGAACATATCTCAGAGCATGCACTGTGCAAACCAGTGCAGTGATGAATGCTGCTGCATGTCAAGAAAAACTTGTAATCTCCAAAGAAATACTTCACAAAGGAACATGGTAGTTTGTAGTGATCCTTGTAAATGGAATGATTTTAATGCATCCATTTTTCTCTTGGTTTAGGTGTTTGGAAATGCTCCTCCAAGTACAATGACAGAGAAATTTTCTGACCTCCTGCAGTTTACTACTCAAGTGTCACGATTGATGGTGACTGAAATTCGGCGGAGAGCATCGAATAAGTCCACAGGTATTGCATGGGGCACAAGGGTGGCCTTTTCCACATTTGTGCATCATGGTTTTCACATCAGTCAGAATACTATGAGCTGCCATTCACAGCAACTGTGCAGGCTCAGAAGCTGAATTTTTAGCAATGAAAACATGTTGTCTTTTGTTCCTTTGGACTGAGAGACGGGAGGAGGAAGAGGTTAGACATTTCCTCCCTGAGTTGTGGAGAAAGCTGAGTTCCACAAAATTCCAGCAGATGAGAGAGAGAGGTGTGAACTGAGTTGTGTGACCTACTAGCAGAAGGAGGCCAAGAACATGCATGTGAACAGCTGCTGTATCTTGCCTGAGGTGCCTGTTGGTGGTGTGTTGTGTCACTCGGATATGTTAACATTCCAAAACTACACATTTTAAATTAGCTGCTGGCCAGGAAGCTAATAGGATGTGAAAGTACAGCAAGTCCATTAGGACCAACACTGCCAGCCCTAGAAAAATGTCAGTGGACTCTTCTTCTTCTCTGATTTTTAAATGTTGGGGTGAGATTTGGTTCTGGTGACCCCTGAATGTATCAGAACCTGATTTTGTATTGGCAGTTGCATAACTGAGGACAATGCACCAAGAGGGCATTTTCATTAGCTTTCCTCCTAGACTTGCTTTTCTGAAGAGCAGTGCTTCCAAGAAATATCGAGTCTTTGCCTACTAGATAATTTTAAGATCTGTACTGTGTTCGCAGTTTGGATTTGGTGGTAAATGAGGACTGGAAAAGGCTGTGAAAATTATTGTGCAGGAAGTCAGGAGTCACAAACTGTGCCAATTACAATATATTTCCATTTTAAGTAGAGTGACTAACAGTGAAACAGTGAAACATTCCAGATGGCTAAGCAGATATCATAGACAAAACCTGTTCTCTATGGGTAAACAGGCGCAAAATGTCTTTTCTTTGAGTGTTGGGGGAAATAAATGTCCGACAGCCGTGCTGGCAGAGTGGAGGTGTTTGCTTGACCTTTTTTCCTGGAGAACATCTGTTATGCCTGCTAGTCAGTTGGGTTCTGCTGGGAATAACCATCTTTGTGTGTTTATTACTTCAGCCATAGCTCTGCTTGTTGCTCCAAGATAATCCACTTCTTAAAACCTCTCAAGTCAGAGGTGGATTTTTGTTGATGGTGGTGGTTTGGAGTTTTTTTTGCATTTTCCACCCCACTTAGAAACTTGACCACAATGCCTAAAAAGACAGTTTGGTGCTCTTCTGAGCTTTAATATAATGAATACCAATGTTTCTGTTAAAACAGCAGTCATTTTTCCTCTGTTAGCAGGATTGCTGTTACTCTGGTCAGTAAAGCCTTTTTAGATGTCAAGAAAGTCTGATGGGTCCATGTTCTGCAATTGCATTGTGGCTCTTGGTGGGACCAGTGAGTTGCAGTTTTCTCTCCATAAATAACCAATCAACAAGCTGTTAAAACTCAGTTTGTAGGCTTTTGTGTTAAAATTAATAGAGCTAGATACACACTTCCTGTGATGCTGATTTTAAAAAATAGACATTACTGGGTTTTTAGAATATGTTTTATGTCAAAGACATCATAGTTTGTCTGTGGATTGTGAAGACTGTTGCATAATTTTTTTTTTAAGCTTCCATTCCTTTCCTGTCTCAAGCAAAAAGATAAAACGTATCTTAATGGTTATTGACAGGTAGTTATATCTCCTAACATGTTCTTAAAAGTAACAAAATTCCGTAGCAACAACGTGCAGGAACTGTGTCTGGTAATATACAAGTGCAACTTCCTGATGGTGTGAAGTGCTCTCTATAAGTCAACAAAATAGCTGTGCCTGTGTTAGAGACAAGCTTTCCATACAATCACAAGTCAACTTTTGATAGTTAATGACAGAGAAGAAATTTTGCAAGAACTAGATTTCTATAAATGTGTTGGCAGTATTTTACAGTGGGAAATGTGGTATGGTTAAATCTTGCCTTCAGTATGTTGTGGGTTGGGTTTTTTTTTTTTGCTTTCCTTTTTTTTTTTTTTTTCCCAACTCCATCTGATAATGGAATACAGGGCAATTTTTTTCATCAGGCCTTTGAATATTTATGCTAATAGCTGTGTGAGTAATGCCTGCCATGGTGGAGGCATATCTCAGTTATTCTTGGCAGACTGTAGTAGTTTTCTCAGAACAGTGTTTTGTGATTCAGTAGTAACTGTGCCAGCAGCCTGTCTTAAGCAGTCTCTGAATATTGCCATTGTAGTTGTGTGTTCAGCTACAGTTTCAACTGCCTTATTTCTCTGGTAGGGATAGTGAGAAAAATGAAGCAGTTAAATCTGAGTTAAATTATCTTGCAGGTTTCAGTCTTTGTTGTACAACAGTGATGATTTTCAGGTGACAGCAGTACCTATTTATGAGGATTAGTGAATAGTTTCCCTTGCCTTGGAGTATCTAGTCTGTTTAGAAAATGGTAGGTCATGGGTGAAATAGCTCTATATACTTGAGATTTTTAGCAAAAAATCTCAAAATGTGGTAACATTTGCCACAAATAAGTCTAATTTTGATTCTGAATTGATAAAAAAGTTGTGGTAGTATGTAAAATATATGTTTAAACTTCCNTGGTAACATTTGCCACAAATAAGTCTAATTTTGATTCTGAATTGATCAAAAAGTTGTAGTATGTAAAATACATGTTCAAATTTCTATCTCTAGTGTAGTCTCAGTTCTGAAATGAGCCTTTCTTTTGGGAACAAGTGTATCTGGCTCAGAGGTGAAAAAGATTTCTGGAAAAAGGGACAGGGACAGCTCAAACTTGTTAGAACAAGTGTGGATACTAATGGCTACTTTGGCTGGAGAGGAAGCAACACTTTTGTTAAATGTATTTTTCTAAAGACTGACCCTGGATGTAGTTGGTGGTTCTGTGATTTTGCAGATATTCCAACAGCATGTCTTTAAAGTTGCTGGGGAAGGAATTGAAGAATATTTTGAGTTGGAAGGGAGCCACAAGGATCATGAAGTCGAGCTTTTAAGTCATTGGCCCCTACGTGAACTGAGCCCACCACCTCAGTGTTTTACTAGCACCAGGCTCTAACCAACACCTCTCTTTCACTCTAAACAGCTCCTCATATTTCATCAGTTGAAGGTGTTCAGACCTGTGATTTGGTACCTGTAAAAGTTCTATAACTCCTACATGTCTCTCCCCTAATAGGGGAGGCTAGTCTTTTAAAGTCCTCATTAAGTAAAAAATGAACTGGACTCTGAGTTGATCTCTTTCTCTGGTTGTTTATTCTTTTCTTATCAACAATTTCTGCACACCAGGCTTTACACCAGCCTAGCGTGAACCTGGAAAAGCCTAAAAAGTCTCTAGCCTAAAAAGCCTAAAACAAAAAGCCTCTAGCAGCCTAAAGCCAAAAGTCTCTAAAGCCTCTAACACACAGATTGAAGATCTTCTTAAAGCTAATTTACCCAATTATCACCCAAAATGTACTTTATTTCTATTTCTCTACCAATTACGAACTAAACTTCTATTCACGTAACTCCTCGGCAAATTCCAACCAATCATTTAGTGACCCAAAACACTGCAGGATATGGAGTAGATGAAGAAGAAGGAAGAAACCTAAAAATCACAAGGATCCTCCATCTTGTCTTCATCTACTTACCATTCTAACAAACCCCAAAATCTACATTTCTCACCCTGTGATAAATTACACCTTATGCTACTACCTCATTTACATTCCTGAAAATTCTGTGTCATCCCAAAGCCTAGGAAGCCCCTTCCATGGACCAAGGTTAAAAGCAGGATTTGTCAGAGGATCTGGATCCTTTAAAACATGCAGAGAAATATTTTCTGCATTCCTGATTCCAACAGCGTAGTGGTTATTCCATTTTTACTAAAATGGGTTTCTAACCCAGTCCTCTCCATTGTCTGCACCTCGAGCACACCAAATGCCATCCCGTCAGGGCCCATTATTTAAAGCATTAATGTTTATCCCAGGGAGATTTAGAATGATTTCCTCAGCAATGAGCTGTCCTGCTACCTGGAAAGTCATTCTGTAGACAGAGTATGAATAAGCAGTTGTGAGGACAGGTGAAACTGAAGAAGGGTAGGAAACTAAACCATGAGAAAGCAAAGTGGTACATCACAGGTCTGGAACTTTTTAACCTCCTTTCAAAGACAGTTTCAAGAGATTGTTTGGGGTTTTTTATGATTTTATTTCGCTAATTAGTGTATGTCACTGTTTTGTGCACCTTTTAAGTTCAGTCAAGTTGTGTCTCTATGAATTTCAGTCAGTTTTTCATTTCATATTTACAACATTTTCTGTTAGTATTTGTTTCAGTATTTACTATTGAATGCTAAATTTATTTTTACTGTACTATTTGGCTGTTCAGCTAATCCTTTTTACCTCCAGCACTTTTAGTTGTTGTTTATATCCTCTGAATATTGTAGTGATTTTGTCTTTTTTAAAAGGTTATTTTTTGGGGGGGAAAGAGGGATGGGTTTCTCTGTTTTCAGTTTGGGGTTTTTTTCACTCTTCTTTTTAGTTTTTAGGGGTCTTTGCCTTTGTTTTTTTGGTTTTTTATTTTTTAAGTTTGTGGTTTTTTGTAGAGGGAGGGGTTCTACCCGAAGTTTCCTTCTTTTCCTCTTAATTTCATGGCTTTACTCAAGCTGTTTCACCATGGAAAATGCTTTTAACCTCCTCAGGCATCTTTTCTAGTGGATCTGCTGAAAGATTATCATTATCTCCTCTTCAAACCATTTTGGGAGATCAAGTTGATAAACATTCATCATCATTGCAGAAAACCACATCAGTGGTTTGTATTTGGCTTCTGACAATGCCTGCCTTTATTCTTCCTAAAGTTCCATTGATCTGCAAACTCTATTTTTAATGATTTGTTGGGTTTTTTTGCAGTTTATCTATGTCGCATCAGTAGAACTAATTTTATGTTTATCCTCATTTCACAGAAGTTAGTATAATTTGTTTAGGTGCATCTTGCACTTGGGTGAATTAGTGATTATAGTTGAAGGAATCTTCTTCTGCTATGAGGTGCCTTTCAGACTTCCCCCCCCCCCAATGAAGTGTGAAGTTTTCCTGATAGGGATGATCTTTGTCAATAAAATAAGTACACTTTGGGGCTGCATTCAGACATTTTTTGATATGTTAACTTTTCCTCTGATGGGAAGAGACTATTGGAAATTATTTCACATGCTGGGATTGCACATCTTGTTTTTTCATTACATGTATGTGTTTTTCCTGTTCTGTGGGGGACTTTGCTTTACAATGTGATTCTGGTTTGTGTTTGTTGAAAGGGAAATAGAAGTGTCCTGTTAGCTGCTATTCATCAGGAGCCAGTTTTGATCAACAACTCCTATCTCTTTCCACTTTCGGTCAACTTTCTGTTTACTTTTGGTGCTTTCTACCAGATCTTATGCAAGGCAAGTGTAGTGCAATATAGAGCCTTTCCAAAAGATCCTAGAAAGCCTGTTCTTTTATCATCTGCATTAGTGCATTAGGCTAAAAGCTGGCACAGTTGAGTTATTTTATCTTTGGATGAGCAGCCCTCCATTTCTGCACACTGCAAAGGCATCAGCCACTTCATATCTGCCATGTGTGATGACAGCCCAACTCTGCTCCTGGTGATGGAAGGCAGATTTTGTGCCATCATGTTTTTATTTGGGTTGATACTTCTCTCTTACTGTCTAGGTAGTTGGAATGATTTGTACACTGTAACCCTAGGTGTGGGGTTTTCTGCTTTTGCAGAAATGTCCCCAAGGTGTTAAAAGTCCTTTTCCTTGCCCAAGGAGAAAAAAGACATAGAATCTTCAGTCTTCAGATTTTTTTATTATTGTTTATTGTACCTTATCTAGAACACTGTTCTCTCTGTCCTGCCGAGGCCTTCACAGAATGGCAGTCCAAGGTGATCCCCCGCCCTAAGGGCAGTGGTTATCTTTTATACTAAAAACTACGTGTACATTATTTACAGTTATTTTCCAATACCTATCACCTGTGTTAGACAGTGTGCATTCTCTCTAAACCAATCACCAGTGCCACCATCACAAAATCTGAGAGCCATTTTCCACCCTGTGACAATCCTATTATTACTCTATTTAAATTTGTGAGACTTGTAGTTTTTCTTTCAAAGCTGGTAATCTCTCCCACGGGCTAAAATCCAACCCACAGGTGTCTTGGGCTTGGTGCCAGGGCTTCTGAGCCCTCTGGGCCCCCTGCCCAGGTCCCTGAGCTCCCAGAGCAGTCAAAGACCAGCCCTGGGTTCTCACATCTAGGTACCTGACTGTGTATTCAGGCATTTCCCAAAAGAAGTAGCAGAGACTTTTAGAAGGCTCTGTTAGAGAAGGGTTCCCTGACTTCAGCTTCATCTTCACCATGCCCTGACACACCCATCCATACCTTTTACTCCCTTCTTAACCACGTGCAGATATTTTTTCACTAATATTCCCCTCCTGAATAAGCTATACAGAAGTCTGATGATGCTATTATATGCTATTTATGGTTCTAAGTATCTAACTGAAAGCTTCTTGTACTGAATTTGCCCTTAGTGCTATTGCTATAGGCAACAACATTGCTTGCAGTGCTTGTAGCACTGATTTTTGCTACCCATCTGAATGAGTCTAGTCCCATTGCTTGCTACCTGTTGGTTTTCTGAAGTCCAGGATGCAATGCACCTCTTATATGTGAAACAAATTTTGTTGTTTGGTTTGACCAAGCCTCTATCCCATATATACTGAATCCATGCTGGAAAATCTGACTCCTGTGTATTAGCCATGTAACCACATCATCATGGTCATGCTCATGTGTACATGCTTGCACAGTTGTCACAATGGGTATATTTACATGTTATTTTATAAGTTTTTCTCTTTACCTTTTTGCTAGTTTTTCTAGTTAGCATATCCCACTCCTGAACTGGCTTTCTTCTGCAGCAGAAGTTGGAGGGCTAAGAACATCTGAGTGAGGCACATAGAGGATGTTACATTAAATGAGGACTTGGACTCTTCAAAAACAGGGGAAAGGTACAAGGAATAAATTAAGACTTGTGCTGATGATAGAAGTTAATCTTAAATGATAGCGCTATCAAATTTGCTCAGAGCAGATGACAAGAGAACATCTTCCAGCACTTAAAATGCTGTCTGTGTTTTAGGTAGTGCTTAATTAAGAGTGACAGTTTTGAAACTGCTATTTATAGTGCTCAACTGCTATGCTGGGATGCCAGCAGTGTGACAACTTTTTCAGAAGCATGGACTTAACCCCTGAGTCTCGCTTTCAAAGAGGACTGAACAAGCCCTTGTTCCACAGGTGGCTTTGGGGACTGTGCCCAAAGGAGGCTGTGCACACCCAGTTTCTTACCAGTCTTGCAGGCAGAGAGAGACTGATTGCCCAGCTCTGTCTGTGGTGGGATAGAAAGAGAACAGGCCTATAAAATTACACCTTGTGCTGGGCTGGTGGGACACTGTCCTTGTAGCAGCAGTGCATGCTTTAGACATGCTTGGCTCTCAGAACTGAGGAAACATGGCTTTTGTCAGGAATTCTGGCATTTTGCCTATGCCTTTAGTGTAGGAAATGCAACTGTGTCATGACTGTTGTGCTTTCTAAGTTGACCTGTTCATATACCCAGCCACCTGACCAGTGGTTTGCAGTGATAGTTTCAGGTCAGTGTGCTGGGAAGTTCCTACTTTTCCTTGTTTGTGTGAGTTTTATAAATTGCCTTACCTTTTACCTTGGTATCTGATGCTTTATCTCAGTCTCATGGAGGGAAATGGTAGGGACCTCTCTTTACTTTAGCACCAGAATTGGAAAAGCCAGTGGTTTGTACTGAAGTTTGTTATGGGAAAAATGTCTGCTAGACAAAAACATGGGAGAGGGGCCATTGCACAAATGAACCAAATCTGCACAGCTTACAGTGAGATGCTTCAGAAAGCAATCTTCTCAATGTAGTTGTATCAACTACAAGTTTGATAAGTACTTTGCCACGTATATTGTGCTGCCTTTCAAATAAACTTCTTCCCAGGTTTGTGCTGGGGAATCTCAACAGCACACGAAGCAAACAAGCTAATATTAAAATTGGATTTTTCTTCAGTTGCAGATTTATTCTTCCATTAGTAATTCCTTTGTAATTTATTTTTTATGTGGTATTGTTCACCTTTCTTTTCTGTCCTAGTTGACACTAAGAGCACAGGAGATGATTGATAGACAATTATTGAAAAATGTTTTTAGGTGTCTCTTAAAGGTAATGGGCAGACATCACAACTGGCATTATAGACTTCTTGCATAAGTGTGTATTCAGGCAGCAGTAAAATAGAGTTGCATTTTCTCTTGATTTATTTATTGAGACTGATAACTTGTTTACTAGGCTGAGTATTTGTCTTTGGCTCTGACTGATATGGAATAACATCCAGAAGTGGTTCTCAATCATAGAATTATTGATAAGCTGTTACTGTTTTCATTCTCAAAAAAAGGTAGGCTGGGCATGTGGTATTTGGTGATCATAGTCTTAATGTTACTCATTTTCCTTTTTTTTAATTCCTTTTGTCTTTCAGCACCTCTCCTTCCCTACAATTCCCATTATCCTCCATGCTGTTGTTTCAGTGCAGTGCTTTTTTCAGAAATTTCAGCTATTTCCACAAAGGCTGCTAGGTGATGGTGACTTCGTGTCTCTGGAAAAAGTATATTGTATCTGATAAAGCAAAACTACTTAAACAGAAGGTTACTGAGCTGCACACTCAAAACAAAACAAGTTTTCAGTAACTGCAGGTTACTGAAATCTGTCTGCTGGTCAGAGGATGATGAGTGGCCAAAGAATGTACTTTTTGCAGCATTGCCAGTGTCAAAGCCAAGCATGTGTGTGTAAGACTGGAATGCATGTCTGGAAAGCATAGGCCTAAGCCTACTCCTTTTTTCAAGGAGGGCTGTGAAAGTGAATTTATGCTCAGTGATGGAGGCAGCTGAGAGGATGTGTAGACTAGCAGACTGAATTCTTACTGCTTTTTTTCTTCTTACTGCCTTCTACAGAGGCTGCAAGTCGTGCCATAGTCCAGTTTCTGGAGGTCAATCAAAGTGAAGAAGCAAGTAGAGGTTGGATGCTGCTCACCACAATCAATTTACTAGCTTCATCAGGACAGGTTAGTCTGAAACAGCAAAGCTAAGAATAGGTTATGGGGTGGAAGAAACAAAAGCAATAATAAAATTAACTGCATGAATACTCACTAAAGATATAACTATATCCTGCTTTTCTGTGTTAAGATCATCTTTCTCTTTTACTGCCACAGGACTGCTACTTTAGGTCCTTGTAGTTTCAGTTGCCTGGGAAAAAAGTAGTTTTGAGACTTTAATTTATAATGTTCTTTTGAATAATGCATGCAACTTTTATTGCTGCCCAAAGGCTTCTCTTACATATTGCTGCTTTTAGTGCCCCATGAGCTCCATGGCATGTACAGCACCTCAATAGCTCAGACCTTGAACTTTGCACACCTCACTGGAGGAGGGACACAGCAGTTGCAAAAAGCAAGGCCAGCAGCAGTGATGAATGAGGGTGGTAGTGAATAATTTCTGCCTCTGCTTCTGGTGCTGCTCTCCATCAGAGAGCTCTCTGGCAGTATACTGGGCAGCTGTGTGGTTTGTTGTTTCTGCTCTAATCTGCCTTTGTAATTCAGCACATCATCTTATCTCTTAGCATGTCACCAGCCTCCACGCCAATTTGTCTTTTCTTCCCACTGATGCTTTCATATTTTCTACTCCCTTGCCTCTTACGGCTTCTTATACCTTCTTGCCAAGTGAGAGCATAAATTGAATAGTCCTCCTCCCACTCCCATTTCTCCTGCTACAAAGAATTGATAGCTGATGAGGGCTTGGCTGAAGGTCTCCTAATTAACTTGTTAACTTCTGTTGGCAGAGACTGACAGATTTTGTTTCTGTCCTGTGCAATGACTGTACTGAACTGTGGCTATGAGGTGCTGTTGTCATGTAAATAAATCATCCTATTTTTAAAATTACTGTTTGGATAGGCACTTTGAATAGATAGTGAATCTATACTGCTGTGTCAATACCTCACCAAAGGTGTGAGAAAGAAAAACCAGCATTTCAATCAACTGCATTGTTAGTGATGTTTTGAATATGTAATATACTGGACTGGTATTTTTCACTGTGTTTTCTTCTTCCTCAGAAAACTGTGGACTGCATGACTACAATGTCAGTGCCTTCCACACTTGTTAAATGTCTATATCTGTTTTTTGACCTTCCACACGTGCCTGAGGTAGTTGGAGGAGCACAGAATGAACTACCTCTCGCAGAGCGCCGAGCACTACTACAGAAAGTCTTTGTACAGGTAAGAAAGATAAAATAGCTCCGAGGAGTTTGCAGGAGGAGTGTAAATACTTCATGTGAGCAAAGTCTAGAAACTTTTCACTTGAGCCAAGTTTTACTCTTCCTTGATTCTTAAAAAACAAATGGTAAAGAGAGAGGTGGATTTTCCTGCAAGCACAGCTGAGGTTAAGTTTCCACTCCTCTAGTTTTTGTCTTTGACAAATACCTCCTGCACAGAAATGTATGCAGCTCTTCTGCAGAGATACTTAAAAGGAGCAACATGTGGACCACTATTCTGCTTTCATCTAACTGGTCCTAGTACTTGTTAATTTTGGTTGTTACTGATTGGAATAGACGTTGTAAAAAACATTAGTATTGATAATAAAGCAGTGCTCTCAAATTAACTGATTGGAATGGGTGAGGTTTCAGACCTCCCCCTCCAGTTGCAGACAGCCTCTCTCCAGTTTTCTGAGAGGGAGCCTGAGTTTTTCCTGCACAAAACATGCAGTTTTAAAAGGGAGTACGATGTAGTAGCTTCACTTGCATGGCTGCGTTTTGTCTTGGTTTTGGTAATAAGGGAATTCAGATCCAGGTGCCAGTTATTCAGGTAGGTCTGCAGTTTTGCTGTAGCCTTTCCTGACAAACTTCATTTGACCAAGATGTTATGGTTGCTGCTCTGCCAACAACCAATCAATAGCCTTCTTCCTGCATTAGGAAGGGATACAGCAGTTTGCCTCACAGAGCTTCTCCCCCAGTGCAGAATTTAGACCAGCAAATTAGGCAACTGGCAGATTCTCCAAGAATGGAATACCCTGGTATCCATGCAAATATGCTGTGTCAGCCTAAGAGATTTAAACTCTGCTTCCAGTCTTCTGGTAAGCGTTTTAAAACTGGGACTTGAAATAACCATGTGTCTTGTGTTCAAAGTGCAGAAACACACAAAGGANTGGGACTTGAAATAACCATGTGTCAGATAACCTTGTCTTGTGTTCCAAGTGCAGAAACACACAAAGGGGGAACAGTACATTACCTTTTTTAATGTGTTTCCTTAATGGAAGAATGTTCCACCCTTTACTAAGCCTAGGCAAAATTAGCAGCAATAAAGGTATTAATGCTGGTTGTTCAATGACTTGCTATTTCAGATCCTAGTAAAATTGTGCAGTTTTGTGTCCCCGGCGGAAGAACTGGCTCAGAAGGATGATCTCCAGCTTCTGTTCAGTGCAATAACCTCATGGTGCCCTCCCTATAACCTGCCTTGGAGGAAGAGTGCAGGAGAAGTACTAATGACCATATCTCGTCATGGCCTTAGTGTCAATGTAGTGAAATACATCCATGGTATGTGTCTTTGTTCAGTATTATTTATTGGGATTTTTTTCCTGCTCTTCTTTCATAGTTTTCTTATTTGGGAAATAGCCATGAAAATAATAGGGAAGCTTCTAGGCTTTTAGTTTGGACGTGTGCTTATTTACATACAGGTAACATTTCTAAGCCCTGGTGTAGTGAGAGAGGTGATCTTAGCTGAGTCACTCACATTCACATTTCAATTTCATGTGGAAAGATAGTTTCCTCTCATGTTTTAGTGTAGAGTTCATAAGCAAAAGGAAAGACTTTGAGTAACTTCAGTATTGAAAAATATTTGCTGTGAAGATGCATTAATTCTTAACAGACAGCTGTCTTCCTTCCCTGTGGTCCAGCCCAGCTTTCCCAACCCAAGGATGTTGTTTCTAGGGCCTGGCCCATGGAGGCTCTTTGCTTGGCTGAGAACTCTACCTGTGCTGGATGGGTTTGGTGCCCCTATGTTTTCCTTGTTCTCTCACTGACTGGATTGCTGACACTTCAGCCTGCATTTCTTGTCAGGCCCTTGTCTTCCCCACCTTGCCTTACAGATTACAGATTGAAGATTTTGTGCATCTTGAAGGCCAAGTTAAAGTGATCTCATGGGCTTAATCCAGCCTGTAAGTTACCAAATGAATGAAACATCCAGAATCATTCCAGTTTGTCTCCTGTCCATTTTTTAAGACAAGTGGATCCATGGAAACTGTAGTGTACAGGGACATTTCTGTAGCTGCTTACAGATTTTGGTAGCTAATAAAAGTAGTACTTTACTCATCATCTGTCTTTGCAAGGAGCTGGTAAAGAGGCAGGTGCCAAGCTGATTCACAACTTGCAGATGAAAACCAGTGTTGGAGAGGATATTAGCTGCCTGGAAGCAGCTTTGCATACAAATTATTCTTTATGCATTAATTGGAAAGTATGGGTGTTTAGGTATGTAGGACTTGAGGTGAGAAATCTGATAGAATATGTTTCTAATATTATATTTAGGGCTTTTAGACTGTAGGGCCACATAGGAATTTGTAGGTTTTGAATTGGACTTACTGTTGGAGTGAACCAACATCCTTATATATTTTAGTAGTGTACACCTATGGGAAAAACAGAAACCCACAATTTTGGGTTGCTCACACCCTGAGAAGCAAGCAGCTACAAGGCTCCACAGCATCATTTTGGTGGTTTATTAAATACATCACCTTGCTCCCACATACTTCACAGAAAATGTCAGTCTGTGTTTTTTCTTCTTCTAGCAGTGTGTTTCCAACTGCAGTCAAGGAGATATGAATGTACAGTATCACTCGAAAGCACAGCATAGTCACCAGTTGAGTGTTTTTAGATAGGACTTACAAGGTTTCTGGTGGGCTTTTGAGTGTAGAAGGTGTATGTATATGTGTGAAGATGTTTTAAGTGCAACAAAGAAAATAACTGGAGTTTTGACTGTCATTTGGCATATTACATCTGCTGCCATTATTGCTTCTCTATGGGCTTGATCCATAGAGGAGTGAAACTGGCATGTGAAAAGATACTCCACTTGTTTAAAAAGTGAAATGGAGTCTGAGAAAGAAAACCAGACAGCATTGCCTCTTGCCTTTTGATTAAAAAAGTCAAACTGACTTAAGAGGCTCATCTTATGTTCAGGAAAAATTTAAGATATTTCATCACATGCGAAGGAGCATCCTTTTGCCTTCTCATTATCTGATTTAATCTCTGGGAAATTTTGTTATCAGTCTCGCTGGAAATAGCAAATAATTGAAGGGAGCATCTTTAAAACAGAGTGCAACTTAAAATCTCACTATAGATTTGAGAAAACCTTTTGTTACTGACCTAATGAACTGATGGAACGTGAGAATTATGCAGAGCAAGACAAACCATCTCTCTCTGATACCAGTCAATGAAATGCTAACCAGAGTAGGAATAAGATGACATGGTGTAAAGGTTTATATGTAGGATTTTAATAACACTTCAAGTCAGTGCTTTGTATAACTTTGTGTTTTAAAAGAAAAAATATATGGTTTAGAATTACTTACAGTTGCCATATTTGTCTTTTTATTCTGTTGAGTTACCTGGTCAGACTTTTTAGGTAAAAATTAATATTTATCTACACACTTTTCTCCTTAGAGGAGTGAAGGTTGTAAAAGGGAGGAATGGGTTGGCAAAACGAGGTTAGGGTTCTGATCCAAAGCCACTTGAGAATCCTTCTCATCCTCAAGTGGTATTAAGTGATCTGTGACAAGAGATACTTGAATAAGTTACCTTATGGCTGTGTTTGGTGTGTTTGTTATGCTTCTTGCTGTCATAACGTCAGTAAAATCCTAAAACTCTCCACTGCAATTCTTTTCAGAAAAGGAATGTTTGTCCACCTGTGTCCAGAACATGCAGCAGTCTGATGACCTTTCTCCCCTAGAAATAGTTGAGATGTTTGCTGGACTTTCTTGTTTTCTCAAAGACTCCAGTGATGTATCCCAAACATTGTTGGATGATTTTAGGATATGGCAAGGATACAACTTCCTCTGTGACCTCCTCCTCAGGTAGGCAAAAGTGCTTGAAGAAATGCAGAGAGATTACTGAGGCTTTTTAAAAAAAGTTTTCTTAATAAAGAGTAGATAAATATGTTTAAACAAATAAGGGATTATAGATTATTACGGAATGAAGAAATTAGAACCGAAACATTGAATTCTGTGCTTCTCTCCTTTTATGAAACTATATTGCTTAACTTTTTGTTCTTTAGTACTGGTTTATTACTAAATGTTTCTTGCTTTATAAAGAAAGCACTTGCTTAAAAATAACTGGTACTAAATATTCAGAGAGAATCCTGACCATAAAATTTTGGCTGCAGCTAGTGATTTTTGAGTTTGGTTGGAGTTTGTTTTGTTTTGTCTAAGGAGATGGTTTAGTGGTGAACTTGGCAGTGTTGGATTAACAGATGGACTCAATGATCTTGAAGGTATTTTCCAACCTAAATAATTCTATAATATTGTCTTATCATACTATCATAATGAGAAATCACATATGTAAATGTGGTGCATACTATGAGGGAATATTTTTTTTTAAGTTAAAAGTACTTGTAAGATGCTAATGCATGAAAAAAATATGGTAGTGAAAATGCCTGCCAAAAAAAACCTTGGGTGTATGATCTATCTGTGATCTCTTTTTTCTTTCCATGAAAGAAACTTCTTTAATTTTCTGACTGAGAAAGAAAAGTCTGTTGCTTTATTTGTGTAAAATGTGTGGGCAGTCTATATTGCTCTGTTGGGATATGAAGTTGTGAAGAACAATGCTTAGCTGTTGCTATTGTGAAATATATTATATTTGACAAATCCAAGGTACATACTGGGTAACTATAAGTGTGCACCTTATGAAGTATATTTGGGTCAAAGATGCTTAAGACATTATTACTGAGAAATGTTAATGTTGTTATCTTCTATTTTTGGTGTTCATATGCTGAATTTTGGCACCTAAATATTTGAACTACATTTTCCACTACATTGTATACTTCTGAGGGGGATTTTTGTTTGTTTTAAATGGATCCCAGACATAGGTATGGCATTTGAAATTTTTACTCACACTTCAAATTACTCATAAGTTACCTTTGGTGCCACAAAAGCTAAAGCACCTGTTAAGGAAGTGTTATTTTGCTTGTTCTGTAAGTGCAGCTTTGGAGTATGTTATATTCACTAATCCTTAATTCAAAGCAGTGTAATTCAAGTAGAGCTGTTATCCAGAAACTGTCAGCCAGAGTTTAGGGAAAATATGAGGGGAACATGCTGTCATGTTCCATGTTGAGGTACAAAAGTGATTCTCTGTAGATCAAGTGTTTTAAGTAAATTCTCTCCTGAGCTTGCTCATCCTTAAATCAAAGAATGGGGGATCCCTGCCAAATGCACAGGAAGACTAGGGGTTTGCATGTCTCATTGGAAAATGAAAAAACCTGGCATCCTCAGGTGACATCAGGAAAGGTTAATAGCATAGGAATGTATTATCCTCATTTCTTCCTGAGGTGGTTTTTTAGAAGAAAATAGTTCCTTTTGAAAAGCAGTGGTGTTGAATAAGCCCATGTATTGGTCAGTGATGGACCACAGTAATGTATTCTCCCTGTTTTGGCTTCAATCTACCCACAGAGGCTTGTTCAGCTCTGGGGCACTTCTGTGGAGATAACTGTTGTGTGAGGGTAGGAAATCTGGACACTGGGTCTCAAGCTGCAAAGAGGGAAGGCTTTGGAGCTGGAAAAGCAGAAGGATGTGTGAAGAATGTGGCTCAGGAAGGAAATGTAGAAGATCTGTGAGGGCACTTTGGTTATTTCACCTGGATGATGTGAAAGGGCAGGGCATGTGGAAGATTAGTAGAATAATAATAGGTGAGCTCAGTGCTTCTGTAGTGACTGTTTGCAGGAGGCTCTTGTTTGAAGGAGATTCCTTCCTCAGCCATGTCTGGCTGAGAAGGTGGTGGAGGATGCAGAAAGAGCTGCTTCTAAAGGGCTCCCACAATCACTTGTCAGCAAGAAGCAAAACACAGCTTGCACTGCCTGAGTGAATAGAAGAGTGTGATCCCCAGTTTACTCCTGAGATCTACAGAGTTAGTAAATAATTAAACATGGTTTTATTTGTGGTGAAGTAGCAGGAAAATGAGGATGGTTTTATGATTCAGAGTCAGTTTTTGGGGTTTGGTCTGATGGTGTGCTTCTGTCAGGAAGCAGTGGTTGGAATGGGATGCTAACATTTCCATTCTCTTGTGTTCTAAGGTGGTAAGAGATTGTAGTTCTAGTGAGGGTGCTTCATCCCATGCTTCTAAGTGCTAGGCCTTTACCAAGATACCATTTCATTAGCACAAAATAGTCACTCTCAAAGTGACAGATGTAATCTAGCAAGTTAATTACAGATCTATTTAATTACAGACTATCCATGTGCTTTCCTGTACAGTATCTTCATGTCTGTGAGAGGATTTTTAATGTAATTTTCATGTCTCTTGGTTTTTAGCAGACTGTTGAGTTCAAGGAGAGATTTATGAGGTAAATTCCTATGGCAAATAACTGTTTGCTCATATAAGTCCAATGTTTGACTGACCTAATGGTATGACAAATGAACATGGAAAATACTGCAGGAATAAGGCAGCAAAACTGGTCTCTAAACTGATAGAATAAACCAGATCTTATTAAAGTGAATTGAGTTCAAATAAACTGGTGCTGCTAACTTGATCCTCTTGTATTTTCTTTAGATTAGAACAGGCAAAAGAAGCTGAATCTAAGGATGCTTTGAAGGACTTAGTTAATTTGATAACTTCCTTAACAACATACGGTGTCAATGAGTTAAAGCCAGCTGGTGTCACCACTGGAGTACCTTTCCTGCTCCCTGGGTTTGCAGTTCCACAGCCTGCAGGCAAAGGTGAGTCTGTTTTCTTTCTCTCTGTTTTCTTTTTTGTTGTTCTAAATGCAAATGATAAGATCTAGAGCAGTTATGTATTGCACAAACCCTTTACAACCAAGTCTAGGTTCTTTATCTAAGGTTGTGTATCAAATACTCAGTTACTTTGGTCTCAAAGATTTTATTTTGGGGTTAGTACCCAAAGAAGAAAGCTTGGGGCTTTTGTCTTTGGGGACAGGTCAGGCCTCTTCACTGCAAAGCTGACCTTTCTACATGGAGATTTAAAGAGATTATTTTATTGGAGAGATGCACTGATTTGATTTATGGTGTTTTAAGCTGCTCTTAAAAAACTGATATGAAAGGCTGATGTGCTGGCTTGATTTTTAATTTTTTTTTTCCAATCCTTCCTCTGCCTCTATTTGCTTTTTGTTAGCTTTTGTCAGCTTGGACAAATGTAACTTGTAAGCTGAAATTTGTTATTTCATCACCAGTGTGATCAGAGTGATAAAATCTGTGGTGTGCTTGAAACCACAGTCAATTATGATTTGGAGATAAGGTTGAGGAAGTCCTAGGGGAGAAAGGGTTGTATAAAAATAAACTCGTTTCATATCCTGTGCATAAAGTTAAAATTTAGGTTAGTCTTGTATGTAACTAAGGAGTTTGGACTTTAATAGTGACTGTAGAGCTAGTTTGTTGAACTTTTTATGAGATATACCACTGCACAAGAAAAGTTTGTCACAGGATTGCATTTAGAGCTTTATAGACATATAATGCATGTACATCCTAAGTTCCTTGGACAGTGACTTCCTTTCTCTGGTATGGAGAGAGTTCCTTGCTTTTAGGAACTGTTTTTCTTTTCTTAAATAGAGAAAGAAGGTGAACAGTCAGAGTTTAATTTCTCCATGTTTTGATAATAATATTAATTTTTTTTATTTTTGGCTAATCAGCTTTTATGATACAATATTATGAGAGAACCATGGTCTGTTGCAATCTGCAAAAGTGTTTTTTAACTTTGTGTGGTATTTGTCAGGACATCTCTGCTCCTTTTACCTGCTTTTCATAATGTTGGCAAATTGTCTTTTTATAAAGACTGTTTTCTCAATTTACTCATTTTCTCAATTATGTCTATTTAAATCCTTTTAATTCTTGAACTCTGAAGAGGTGGTTAGAATTTGGTTTCTTCAGAGATCCTCCTAATAATCAAAAATAATTTATGAATCTGCTTGATTGCCTGGAACACCTCTTTATGCTAAGTTAGAATATAAAAAGTTGTATCTGGCACTAATATGTTCCTGTCACATTTAATAAGCTCTAAATCCCCTCATTTGAACATTTTTCATAGTAAAGAAAGCTTGTAAAAAAGTCCTTTTAGGAACAACTGAGTGTGACTTATAATTTAACTAATATTCTTCCAGATGTAAAATTGTTCCATGTTCATTTACAAGGGAATTTTCTCTTGCCTTTTGGAGAAATCTTGGCGTGGAAGGTGGGGAGGCTAGGCATGAAGATTATTGAATTTACTGTTCAATTGGACAACTTAGTTTACAAAAATGAAGAGAGTAGTGTGCCACAGAGAATGTGTAATAAATAAGAAATATTGTTTATGAAAGGGTTTTAAAATGAGGTTAACAGTCAGCATATATCTTTATTTGAACAAAATAAAAGAAGATTTTATTGTTAAAACATCCTCAATGCTTTGTTTAGAATGTCTTTGGAGTTCTCACTCTTGATTGTTTATTTTGTTAGTTATTTTTTGCCGTTAGCTGTTTTCTATATCGTGGGATCTGTCCACTGTGTCTCGTACTATTCCTCTAAAAGTTCAAAAAGTTGAATTTAAGGCATCTTTTGAGTAGAATAAGAATAATATCTGCCCATAGAAAATTTTGGGGAGCACTCATAAGTGATGCATTCTTTAGCTGAGTGAATGAGATTTTAATCAACTTGAAGGCACTGAAAAAAGGAATGTGACTGAACTTGAAAGCTGTGAGGTGTTTGTGTGCTAATATTAGGGCTACTCTATGCTTTACAACTCTTTCCCTGTGTTTTAATTCCTTAATTGTTTATAGTACTGGACCCTGCCAAAGCTTTTTTTATTCCCAGCTGCAAGGGTTGTGTTCTGCATTATGGAATATAGAACATATTACTGTTGCTGTGATGAGTTGTCCCATGTCCTGGGTACATGATGGGCAGGCTTTGTTTTGTGTCTGGGACTGTATCCCATGTACATTACTAAAAAGTGTACTTACCTATTTCAAAGAAATAATCTGCATCTTCAGCTGTTTACATAAACTCTTGCTATCAAAGATGAAGATGCCATCTTAAAGAATAGTAGGCTGTGGAACTTGCAGTGTAAGTGGTTGTGCAGATGCTTTTTTAAAGTTTTAATGATTTTTTTAATTAAATGTGACGTCATATGCTGTTACTTTATTCTCACTAAAATGCATGGATCATTATTAATAAATGTATTCATTGTTTATCATGATTAAGAACTTTCTCTTTCCTTTTTCCTCCCATCCCACTTTGTTTCCTGATTTAGGTCATAGTGTGAGGAATATTCAAGCATTTTCTGTCCTCCAGAATGCATTTTTGAGAGCAAAAACCAACTATCTAGCACAAATCATCCTTGATGCCATCACGAATATTTATATGGCGGACAATGCCAACTACTTCATTTTGGAATCGCAGCACACATTGTCTCAGTTTGCAGAGAAAATTCCTAAACTTCCAGAAGTGCAGACCAAATACTTTGAGATGCTGGAATTGGTTGTCTTCAGCTTGAATTACATACCCTGTAAAGAATTGATCAGTGTGAGCATCCTTTTAAAATCCAGCACTTCTTTTCAGTGTAGCATCATTGCCATGAAGACACTCCTGAAGTTCACCCGTCATGACTACATCTTTAAGGATGTCTTCAGGGAAGTGGGGCTTCTGGAGGTGATGGTAAATCTTCTTCATAAATATGCAGCCCTTTTGAAAGATCCCACTCAGGCACTGAATGATCAAGGTAGTGTGTCCGTTTCCATTTTTCTAATACTTGTCTTTTTTGGCTGGAAATAGTGGAGCCGAGCATTTAAGAGAAATGAGAGAATCAGAACATGTACCTCAAGGGCTGAATTCTGCTGAGGACTGCTGTGCTATCTTAAAAGCTCATTGGAATTGCTTCTCTCTGTTTCTTGAGAGGAGCTTGAGGCTAACTTTAATGAATGGTGCTGTATTAATGCAAAGTAGTAGGATTCATGTTTTCCTTTTTAAATGTTTTTTTTTTTTTTAATGTACTGGTTCAATATTTGTTACTTAACATGGAAAAGTGAAGGAGCAATACATAGCAATGTTCTTCCTAACAAAAGGTACTCTGTACCTTTGTGTTTAGCCCTAGCTTTGAAAAAATACTGTAGTGTGCATATCTGAGCTCTTAATAGGAGACTTTTTTATAAGCTAGGTCTACATTTTTCTAAGTATTAAGAAAAATAAGTTAAGATCAGTTATCTCCAGACTCAGATAAGCTGCACAGCTGCTGGGCCTGCAAAGCAGGCTCTGCCATGTGCTGTAAGAGCATGCATTCACACACAAACAATTTTTTCAACATTCTTCATTCAAACTGCGATCGAGCTCATGTGCATTAGTGACACTTTTAAATTTTAACCATAACTGCTGGATGTTTCACCTGGGTTTAATTGTATGAAGCTTCATTAGTGAGTGCTATCTGTAGGTTAGTTAGAAAGCTTTGTTCCCCTCAACTTTGTTGAAAAACACATCAGTTCTCATGTTCTTGTAAATAAATGTATGGAACTGTCATCTAATCAGGATGCTACCTCTACCTGGGTGCACGTGTCCTTGTGTTGGGGTTTGCTTTTTATTGGAGTAATTTAAAAAAACCAAAACCCCACTGCTTTTTCTGGAGTGTTAGTCTGTGTGTACTATGTCACTTGCAGTGTTGGTCTGTTAACCTGTTAGCACATTTGCTGTAATTATGTGTGTGTAGTTTGGAGGGTTTCCTCCAAATTTCTCTATTCAAGTACTGAAAACTGAACCAGAACAGATATACCTAATCTTCAGCTGGTGTAGACTTGTGGCTTGAAGAAACAATAGCTGCAATGTCAGGCACTCAGAGTGGAGCTCACAGTGCTCTGAAACCTTTGTTTAAATTCTTGTCTTTATAAAATCAACTTTTCATAGCATTCATAGTTCAGCTTTCCCAAGAATGCATGTGTAGACTAAATCTCAACTTGCTTTGGAAAATGGTGGAGCTGCATGTTCTCTGGGGAAGCAAAGAAAATAAAAGTTTTGGTGGAAAGTATCAAGAAGCATCTTTGAAAGAGTGATATTTTATATGACTTCTGAAATTTTTTTTGTAGTGGATTCAAGAAACAGTTCATTTGAGGACCAAAAGCAGCTGGCTTTATTGGTTATGGAGACCCTGACAGTACTACTACAAGGATCAAACACAAATGCAGGTGAGTAAAGAGATTGTTGTCAAGATATGTGTAAAAGAAGTAACTCAGAAAATCATGTCTTGACTTTCTGTCTTAAGGCCCGTATGCAAATACACTGAAATACACTTTCTCTCTGTCCAAGTTTTCCCAGCAAAGAGAACCTAGCAAAGCATAACCTAGAGTGCATAAAATAAAGGAGAACAAAATAGTGTTTAACTTAAATTTCTTTGGTATTGTTTCCTTTGAAGGCAAACACCAGACCCCATCACTCCTCAACAGTTCTATAATAATTCATAGTAGTGTTTGTAACATGGTTTGGGTATTTAAAAATTTAGGCACATAATTAGAATTGTAGTTCAGTGTTCACAGTGTCATGTCTACCTAGTGTAAGGCCTGTATCTTTAGTTAAAGATGTCTCTTAATTTTTAAAGAGCTGTTCCCAGTCAGTATGTACAAATAAAACTCTGTTACAATTGTACTTCTGTAAATTAGGCAGTTTTATATTATGCTTCATTAACCAGGACTCAGTGATTTTGGAACCATGGTAGCATTCACCTGCCTCATGATAAATCATTGGCTGCTGTTAGATGGCATTCCTGACCTCACCTAGGAAGCATCAATCAGCCCTCAGGACTTCCTTGCTGCTTCTCAGGGCTGATTTAGTCTCTGAGTATGCACTGGAGAAACAACAGCAGGGAGTGTATAAGCCATCAATACTTTGGGGTGATACCACAGATGATGTTTCTGAGGAATCTTAGAGAGTGCAAGGGCCTGATTTCATCAGTTTCTCTCCTGGTTCAGGAGTAGGACAGGGCATAGAGGGGGAGCTGAGAAGCCACTCCTCAGGGAAGGGCTGGCAGCTCTGTACTGGGGTGTGAGCTCAGTGGCACTGTGTCCAGTGGTCAGCAGTGGCTGTAGGTCATGACAGAAGCATCAGTAGGCACAGCCTTGCAGGGATTCATACCACACTCAGTGCTTGGTTTCTGATCTTAAACCAGTGTCTCTGATAAGCTTTCCTGAGTATTGCATAACTGCTAGCTAAATTTCAACAGGAAATTTGGGTGTCCAGTCCCACACGGGTTCACTGAGTAGTTGAGAACCTACACTGAGCGAGGAAGAAGTATAAAATGTTACCCCAGTCTCTATGAAAACCTGAGCACAAAGGAGATGGATGGACTTTACCTGGGACGGGGTACAACAAACTTACCTGTCTCAGGGTCTGAGACCTCTTCTTTTGCACTGAATCCATCTCTCATCCAAAGGACATCAGATAAAGTAGGAGGCAGGAAATGGATAGTGGGATTAATGTTTTTTATATATATGTTAGAGTGAATCAACTTGTTAATCCTGAACCTGGTCATTTAAACTGCTCTTTCAGTTTATGGTCACATGGCAAATGATCCCTTTTGATGCAGTAATGCAGCATTGATCCATTTCCCCAATCTTCATCTTTGGTAATTAACATAGGGCAATGCTCTAGGTGCTGACACTGTACTAAATATACATTATATATGCCATATATATCCTACTTTGGGGTTTTTAATGTTTTCAGAACTGATTTTCATATAATTTTCAGTTATTGTGCTAGCCAGTAAGCTTGAAAACCATTGTTTGGCTTAAGCTTAATCTCTACAGAGATAGGTCTTGCCACAAAAAAAATCTTTTGCAGAATCTTACAAATCATGTGGATAAACTGAACCACTTCTCAACCAGTGCTCCTGTCCAGAAACAGCCCAGCCATATTTTCAGTTCATATTACATTTAGGTCATTGCTAAATGTAAGATAAACACTCCCCTAAACCAGAACAGTATATGGTCTTCACAAAACATGGAGGGTTTGGTACATCTTTTATTTCATCCTGAGGCCCTTTGACCTCTAGCATGAAACGAGTAACTGCATGTTGGAGCAACAGAATTATTGTGGAAATTCTTACAGCTGACATCCATCCTTGTATACAATGCCTTCAGTGAAAAATTTTGTCAAAAAACATTGAAGTTCTACTTTTATTTGTGTTAGGAGAGAAAAAATAGTAGTAAACCATTACACATCCATAGAGCTAAAGCTCTGCCCTTCAATCTGTAGAAATGAAAATAAACACCTTTGGTGTTGTTTTGTTGTCATTATTTGTCACTGGTTATACTTTGCCTACTCTGCAAGCACTTACCGTGCCACCCTCTCTCCGAGCAGGCATTTTCAGGGAGTTTGGTGGTGCCAGGTGTGTGCACAACATCGTGAAGTACCCGCAGTGCCGCCAGCACGCCCTGATGATCATCCAGCAGCTGGTGTTGTCACCCAGTGGGGAGGATGACATGGGCACCCTGCTGGGGCTCATGCACTCGGCCCCACCTACGGAGCTGCAGCTCAAAACCGACATCCTAAGGGTAGGTGAAGGGCTCTTCTGCAGCACTCTTGCTCCTGAGGTGTGGCTCCAGGAGAGAAAACACCCAGAAGGGCATTGGATTGAGCTGGATTGGATGGGTGGTGTTTAGCTGCTGTAAGTAGATTGTCTCTGGAGTTGAAATGCATATATTTGATCCATGTTTTTTTATTTTCTGCCATCTATCTATGGTAGGCTTCAAAACTGGAGATGTAGGCTAGAGAAAGTGTTTCTAGCATCATTCACTTTTGTGGATAGAAAATAAGGTTCTACAATTATGGTAACTTTTCCTGGTGGGGTCTTATTCAGTTAAAAATAATGGAAATACATATGAAAAAAAAAGCAAGCAAGTAACATACATTTATTTTCAGTGCTAGCTTGCGTTTTCTGTGGCATGTTATTTTACCAATTTGTATCTATGAATGCTGAAATAATTAATATAAATGCAAATTGTAATGATCACAGTAGAAGATTAAAACTGAAGAACTTGCTTGCTTAAGCAAAATAGTGGAATAGTAAGAAAGTAAAACTGGGAGTGGAGGAAGAAGCAAGAAAAGTCTTGTTTCCTGTTGGTGGTTTTTTTTGCTAATCTAGACCTACAATTTCTTCTCAGAGTAGCTAATGTTATTTTTTTTTAATTGATGAAATACTGATTTATTTTAGGGCAGAGAAGCTGAGGAAAATAGTAGAAGGCAAATGAGTCTTAATGGAGAGAACTCAGACCTATCTAGCTTCATCTCTATTCAAAGGAGCTGTAGTATTTCTCTGGCAGATGAACAGCTTCATATTATTCCAAAAAGACAGAAAGGGAACCTAATAATAAAATTATTCATTTACTGTGCAATGTCTATGAAGGTCTTCAGCAGTTTTTGAGCATGCGTTTCTTACCATATTTAAGGATGAGAGAAAAGATATTGCAGTTCCCCAGAGGATTTAACAGAAAATCAGGATTTGTGTCTTTCCCTTGACCTGTTGTACTTGTCTTCCATCGGTGCTGCTCTCAGAAGTTTTGGTTATGGAACTGACAGCCCAGAACAGTGTGGTGATGTGTCTCTTACTGTTTGCTCAAGTTTGTCAGGAAAGGAGGTTCTGCCTTCAGAGGAATGGCAGTCTTGCTATTTCACTACCCATCTTCTGAGTGCTTAAAAAAGCAGCCTGATTCTGAAGAAGTAAACTTTGGTCATGGAATATTCCCTCCAGCCTATTTTTCTGTATCAGTAACATTTTTCTGTTGTTTATGATGCTTTCTGTAGGGAGACTTTTCCTTCTATATTCATGTGTGGGTCCAACTTCCCATGACAGATGTTCTTTCTGTTTGTTTTTGGCTGTGTGGAGGAGCTTCTCCACCCCCTGATTTCACAGATAATGAGTATTATTCTCTAGTACCCAAGTTCATGTATTTTCTGCTGTTTATACCATGGCTTTGCATTTATTTGTTCAGCAAGTAAGATTATATCCACTTTTGCTTCTCTCTACAGCTTATTTTTGGAAAAAAAACCCCTTAAAATATAGTCTCAGTCTCAATTCAGAGATTTATAGAGGAAAGCTAAAAATAAGTGGGTTTATTCAGCTAATTTTTACTGCCTGAATTTGCTAACTGAGTTGTTACATTTGAGTGCAGTTGTGGCTTCACAGCTGCCAGGTGCTTCTGCATTCTTGATTTCTAGGAGACTGTTGGGATGCTCCAAGGTTTAGATTTCGTATTGCCACTAGAAATCATTTGCTCTTGTTTGAAATTGTTTGTGAAGTGTGATTGATGGCAGAGAGGATTCCTTTCTAACAGAGAGATTCTCCACTTTGTCACTAAATGAATTACCTGGCAATTTTGGCTTCCACTCTGGGCTTGGTCAGGTCTTTTCTGTTGGAAGGTAATTTCTTATTTCTAAATAAGGGGCAGTGTTCTACATTTCCTCCTACTCTCTTTATTTTATAAACTTTTGAGTGTGAGAATTTTTGTAGCACAAAGTTGATCTTCAGAGACTTCAGGCATTACCAAATTCTGACGAATGACACAAGGATTCTGCTAGCACAACAAATGATTATTTTGTTTTGTGAACAAAAATGTTCCTACCTTTTTCTGAGCTGTTTGTAGTGCTGCTGCTTGTTGTTGCTGTTGTTTCCCTGTTTTGATTGTTTGTTTTGCCCACAGGCCCTACTCTTGGTGCTGAGAGAGAGTCACCGCACGAGAACGGTTTTTAGGAAAGTCGGTGGATTTGTGTATGTCACATCTTTACTTGTTGCCATGGAAAGATCTTTGTGCTCACCACCTAAGAATGGCTGGGAAAAAGTAAACCAGAACCAAGTGTTTGAACTGCTTCACACTGTGTTCTGCACATTGACTGCAGCAATGCGCTACGAGCCAGCCAACTCTCACTTCTTCAAGACAGAGATCCAGTATGAAAAACTGGCAGATGCTGTTCGATTACTTGGCTGCTTCTCAGACTTGAGGAAAATAAGTCCCTTGAATGTCTTCCCTTCAAATACACAACTGTTTCAAAGACTTTTGGATGATGACCTAATATCCCTGGATTCTGTGTCACCTACTCTAAGACACTGCAGCAAACTTTTTATTTACCTCTACAAGGTAGCAACAGATTCTTTTGACAGGTATGAACTTTACTTTTTTTTTTTCTTTCATCTTCTCTGCCTAGCCCATGCCAGTTCCCCAAAATAGATATCTTCAGTTATATTCATTGCAAGCTTTCGTATTTCCATTTTAATCTACTTCTTTCTTCCTTCACTTCCACTGAGAGGAAGATAAGGAGTCAACATCTGCCCAAATAATGACTTGGCTTGCTGATGTTCTCCAGGGTGTGCAGCATTCTCTCTGATGTTGCATGTTTTCATCATGGCAGCAGCTAAGATAGAGATATCAGTTGATGATTCTATTTGCTGTGTTGAAACAACCTGTTGGTTGATAGGCTGATAAGTTGCATTATTGTCATTAGAACTACTAGATTTTTAGGCTTTTATTAAGTGAAATGAAAATTTGGTTGTTAAATAACGTATCTTAACTTCATGTTTCATTTGATATGGAGCTTTAAAGTAAATTATTAAATAATATCCAGATTAATTTAGAAGTGTAGGATCATTTAGGTTGGTGAATACTCTTAAGATCAGGTCCCACTGTAAATTTGGCACCACCAAGTCAATCACTAAACCATGTCTTTGAGCACCACATTTACGCATCTTTTAAAGACCCCCAGGGATGATGACTCTACTGCATCTGAGGACAGCCTGTTCCGATGCTTGATAATAACCCTTTTAGTGAAAATTTTTATCCAAATATCAAATCTAAACTTCCCCTGGTTCAACTTGAGGCCATTTCCTCTTGCCTTTTGGCTAGTTATTTGAAAGAGGAGATGGACACTCTACTGTTATGACTATCTCTCAAGTAGTTTTAGAGATTGATAAGGCCTTCCCTGTGCCTTCTTTTCTCCTTGCTAGCACATAAGACTGCCATCTTGTTTTACCTGGATTTGCTTATTCTTTAAAGTCTTAGGTAGTGCATAAATTACTGATTTGGTTTTTTTTTTTAAATTTAACTGAGAGACACTCCCACAGTTAAACAACTAGAATTTAAATTATAATAAGACTCAGAATGAACAGCAATGTCTCTTCAAGTTGGTTCAAAAACGACAAAGAAACTTTGTGAAGTATGTATTGAAGATTGACTTGTCTTAAAGTAGTTTTTGCCCACAAATTAAGGTACAGAACATGAAACACAGACCTAAGCTTCGCATCTGGAACCTTGAAACTATTTATACCCCAGTCTTTCAATGCATGTGACCCTGTTCTAATAAGATGGTCCATCTTGCCCCCAAAGCAGCAGATTTTAAAGCTTTTCTCTTCTATAAAGAAAAAAAATAAAAAATAAATTAAAAAACAACAAAGACCCCACCCTAACACATACACGCACACACTCTTACTCTCACATACTCACCAAAAAGCCAGTTTCAGAAATCTGTTTATTTGATCTCATTTTAAAGCATTATTAAAACGTTCAGGTAGCAGGAGGACAATTTATATTTAGAATGTGTTACTTGTACTGTAGAAGTTGACACTGGCTTACAGTAGAGAATGAGGAAACAATGGGGTAAGTAAATCCCACGATTATGTTGCATAAGATACCTCATTAAGTTCTTTTTTTTTTTTCCAGCTGTTATTTTCAGTGATTTTTCTTTCTTTAAATTTTCTATTCATCATTCATTATTGAGTTTACATTGACTTTATTTCCTACCCCTGTTGGTTATACCTAATCTACTGAAGCTTTACTTTCTCCTCTGAAATTCTGCTGTTGAACATGGAAAGATGTTCTGCTTTGCTGGTATCAGTAAATCTCAGCAGAGCAGTGAACAAGCAGTGCAGGCTCACACCACAAGACCTGTGCACACTTTGCATGTCTGTGTGTTCACCTGAGGCTGTCGTTCAGTTTGTCCTTTGTCCTTTGTGTTGTTTCTGAAAGATGGATCCAAAATAACGATTTCACTGGTGCTTTTGTAAAACTAACAAGCTTATGGCCTCTGGTTTCTTCTCTAACCTCTCTGTCCTACCCCTGTCTGTTTTGTCTGTAGTCGTGCAGAACAGATCCCTCCTTGCCTGACAAATGAGACTTCTCTCCCCTCTCCTTGGGGTACGCCAGCTTTGTCCAGGAAAAGGTACCGACCCTTCCAAGAGAAGCTGATCTCGTTTCTGGTTTTTCTCTCTCACTGTTGTGTTTCTTAGTTCTGGGGGAGGGGTGTTTCTCTTAAGTTGCTATTCTGAGGAATGCATTTTCACTTGTGTGTTTACTGGGTGAAAAATGTAAAGGCATGTTTCACAGTCAGTCCTAGACAGTGATGAGATTAGAGATGTCTCCAGGTTCCCATAGCACTTAAAGTTAGGCTTGTGTTTCAAAACAAAGCCTAGTGTAAGAAATTATCTAAGGGAGATGTATAGGACACTCTCGGGAGCAGTTCAAAGACATTCAGACTGTGCTTAGTAGATCAATGAATACAGCAGGATTTCTTTTTTCCTGACTAGGTTTTCAAAAAAGGTTACTTTTGGTGGAAGGTGAATGGCTTGTAAAAGTGCTCCTTTCTTAGTAATTGCAAAGAATAAAAAGTAAAGATTAACCTGTCACTACTTGACTACCAAATGATGTAGAGACATGCTGAATTAAAAGGTTTGGAAAGAAAGCACAAATGGCTCAATTCAGAAATCCAAGCACCTACTTTCACTCCCAAGCTACAGTCTTTTCTTATGCATCTTAATGTTTCTGGTAGATTTTATTTTTTTTGTTTAATCAAGGTTGCCATCTGAATAATATTACTCACGGGCTTGTGCAAATGCCAAAAAATATTTTCCTGGAGTCCTCAGGGAAGGGAGCAGCCCTTCACTATCTACAGATGCAGGTTAGACAGAGATTTGCTTTTGAAAGCTAAAAAGGCATTTGAAAGACACAGGGTTATCTGAGGTGCAGGTGCCATGTGTAGAAAATACAATCATTCTGGAGTGGTATACTAGTTAAGATGAGCCATCAATCTTCATGGTTGGAATGTAAAATATTTTGCCAAGGAAAATGACCAAAAATGCTTGTGGAAACTGATTTGAAAGGAATGTTTATACTAAAGAAGGTTAGTAAAGAGAACTTTTTTTCTTTACTGAGTTATATTACCCAAATCACACCTGGGTATTCTACAGGGAGTGGCTTGGACAAAGGCACCTTCCCAGTAACCCAGAACCTCTTAGACTGTCATTGCCTTTCTTTTCTAGCACCGAGACATTTAAGAACAAACATTACAGTTTACAAAGGAAAACCTTTGCTGCCAAAGCCTTTTCCCTGTCATTTACTCTGAAGAAACATGTCAGAAAACAGCGTTTCCTGGGGAGGCTGCTTACAGCTTCAGCCCTGCATTAACCTCTAGTGTTACAGATTGCCCTTCCCTTTGCTACATTTTCCTGTTCTCTCAGGTGTAGCTGGCAGGGCTGCTCAGGTTTGCTGAATTACTCAAACACACAGCTATGGAATGGCTTGCAGCAGAACACGAGCAGTGCCTGCCAAACAGGAGCTGATTCCAGAGTGTGATGAACAAGAGTGCCAGATGGGTGGCTGACGCAGCCTGGAAATGAAAATATAAATATAGCTATATGTGAATAGATGTGTTAGGCTTCCCTCGGGTTTTTTGTAGTACTGAAAGTGCAAACAGTTGCTTGAAAACCCGAGCTAAAGATTGGGTAGTTTAAAAAGTCATTATCCCTGTGGGGTGCTTTCAGTAATTCAGGTAAGCTCCAGTACAGTAATGTAGGTACTTGCTGGGGTTAAGTGCCTTTGAAATGGATTTTCAAAAACAAAAAAGGCCTTCGGGTTGTAAGAAATTGTGTAAGACTCAAAGTAAAAGTGGACAGAAAGAATGATCATGCTTGCTTGGGTGACTTTCAGATCCTTTCTGAAAAGCATGTTTTAAGTAAAAAAAATAGGACTAGGCTTTCCAAAAAGTCTGTTTGAACAGCTGTCTGCTTTCTCACAGCATCATGTTTGTCATTCCTAGTGAATTCAGTGCCAGTAGCTATGATCTTTCTGCTTTCAAAAATATGCAGCTTGGGGTTTGTAGTCCAATATTATTTTTTCCTCCTCCTAAATGTCAGATATGGTCAGATTATGTCAAAGTTGACCCTTCCCAGAGAAGTGTTTGCTCTTCTCTAATTGTTTTCTGTCTCCCTTGCTTTGCATCCCTGGGACCTCCCTTCTTGTTGTGGCCTGGTTTTCTGCCTTTTGACTTGTAAGACACACGCCTGAGGGAGAGCTCTCTGTTGTTTGGCTAAAAGAGCAAGCAGACACTATGCACACAAATAATTCTTATAAACAAAAATAGCACAGTTGTGGTTTCTCACACAGTTTTGGATGCACTGCTATGCTAATACTCTCTCTCAGACATGTCTGTCACTTCTCAAAGCTGTATTTCCCTGCGGAGTGCTGCCCTCCAAGTGTTCTCCTTCATGGAAGCAGAGTAGGTGGGACTCCTGCAGGCGTCTGTTGGGATGGCAGTACATGGCTGTCCTCCCTGTTACCTCGAATGCATTGTTCTTCCACACCTGTGTAATCTGAATCAAGAACTACAGCTTTTTCAACTCTTTGATTGTTGTAAATTTTGGCAGAAATAAGCTTTTTTTTAAATTTTTTTATTTAGAATACTTTGGTCCTGACAGGGTAGAGTAGAGAATGGAATGCAGCTTTGACTTTGCAGTATTTTTAGCCATTGTTTTTAAAAAGTTTGGATGGTGATCACTCTTGGGGAACGATATGCAGAGGGTTTATCTCCAGTAAATCTAACTTATTTCTTTCTGGATCAAAATGCTGTTGTAGTTTTCATCAAGAATTGTAGCTAATTATATAACTAAAGTTATATTTTTTTAATAAATTAGACAGATTAGACCTACAGATGCATGTTATCTTGTGTACGCTGCCTTTTTCTGTTATCCACTTCTTCTTTCTTAAGGGAGTCATATACGAATGTAGAAGCGTGGTTAAATTAATTTATTCCAATTTCTACCCTCACACATAGAACTATAACATTTAATTAATATTTTGGAAAGATTTTGTAAGATCTCTTTTCTTTTTTCTGTGTAGAGATATCTTTACAAACTAGGTTTGTTTTTTTTTTTCTCTGTTGAATTGATACAAGTATTTCTTATATGGAAAAACTAAAAATAGAAGATATTTTAAAATTATGGGAAAAAATGTCAATTATATATGCTTTAAGAAGATAATTTTTCCTTAGACTGCTAACAGGAAGCCTAGTCTGGACTGTATTGCCTTTTCAGTTGTATGGAATGCTGCAGTCCAGGTGGTTTGAGACCAGGATCATATTTGTCTTTGTGACTCACACTGAGTAATGTTTTTGTTATGCTCTCCATGTGCTACCATGTTATAACCTCACAATTTACCTAACTAGGTGAACGTGATAGTGCAGATCAGTGTGCTGAAAATTTGTACCTGAAAGTGGACAGAATGTCTTAAGGAATGGAATTTCAATATACTGAAGAGAATTCTTAAATATAAATAGATATTTAGTTTTTTAATTGCATCCTGTAGAACTTGCATTGAGATGCTCAAGGTGGCATTGGAGAGAGGCTGCAGTTTTTCTCCTTCAGATAGAGAGCAGTGAATGCCTGAGAAACAATTGCCTGTGTTCCAATCTCTGCAGTGAGTCAGGGCAGAGCTAACATCTCTCTGTGATAGCATTACCAGTTGTTACATTGTTCTTAATTCCATTTATTTTTAAAGAAACAGTGAAGCCTTTCCTACCTGCTAGGTGTTTCCATAGGCGATGGGGCTGACCGAGAAGTTGAGAAAAGTAATGGCCTAAGAGTTTGTAAAATACGCTAGAAAAATTCGTTTGGGGAGATCTTTTTGTTAGAGGTTGGTTTCAGTAGAATTGCCATATTATTTTCTATTAGTGATAAGCATTAGCTGAATGAGTAAAGCATCAGCAATCTAATTTTTCTTAAAAACTCTCTTTAGAACAGTAATCTTGGGTTGTTCAGGTGCCAAGTTTTTGCTGGTCTTCCATAAAAGCTTTTCAGTAGGAACCTTTTTTATTGGAACATTATTTATTGAACCCATTTTCCAGCCAGCACAAGAAGATTGTGCTGTGCTTCCTGTTATCCTGTCTTAGGCTGAATAATCCCATGTCTTAGCCTAACCCCACAGATGTGTTTCTTGCTGGGGGATTGGGCTTGGTGGCTGTGTTTAGGGCAAAATTGTGTTTGCAGCCTTCCTCATCTCCCATCTATGTCCTGTTTTTCCCAGGAGAAAGAGATTGCCTTGTTGGAAGCATCTAAAGAGAGACAGCAAGTCTCTTAAGTCTTAAATTGTGTTAGGGTTTGACTAAATTTCTGTCACTGAGAACAGAAGAGAGGAAACACCTCTTTCAACTGATTTGATAAAAAGAAATGCTTTTTATTTTGCTGTATTCAGTTGTAAAACAAAAGACAATACGTAATCATAAAAAAAATTCTTACCGAGTTTGTTCTATTTCTTCTTACAAATAAACATATATGATAAATACGGTGGGCTATGGGTGATTTGGATTGGGGTTTTTCTGGGTTTGTGGGTTTTTTGCTTGTGTATTTTGGTTTTCTTTTTGTTGTGGTGAGCAAGAGTTTTTCGATCTTGCTTTTTCTTCTAAAGCACCATCTTGAAAGCATATGTTCAGTAAGCTGCTCATGCTGTTTGTGTGTTGAAGTCCTTGCTGAAAGAAGAGTGGCATCAAGCTGATATCTCCAAGAGTTTCAATGAAGAATATGTCTGCATTTCTCAGGACCAGTGGCTGCTTCTAAGCCAGTGTGTCAAATCCTCATTTTCCTGGATTGGACTAAAGCATCTTAATGTAAAACCAAATTACTGTAGCAGTCATGGAAGGACTGAGAACATACATATTGCTGGCACGAGTAAACACAGAGACCACCCTTCCATTCCCCTAGGCTCATTAGAGATTGCTGAGAGTTTTGTGATAGCACATTGATGCAACTGAGGATTTCATAATCAGCTGTTAAGGAAAAGCAAATGGAGAGACACAGAGAACAGGAGCAGTGGTAGGTCACTCACTGCAGTTATTGTGTGCTGCCCCTCCAACTAGAATAAAAAGAGAGTGGCAATACAAACAAACTCTTAAGTTCTTGAAACTGTGTAGCACCTGGGTAAGACACTTCCAAGCTCAAGGATAGTTGAGAAACTGAAACCTCTCCAGGCTGTCTTTAGGGAAACATGCCCAACAGGTTTGAGAAGAGCAACAGTTGTTCTGTCTAACTGAGGGAAGAGAAAGGAAAAGGGAGTAACATCTATAGCCCAGTATAATTTTACAGCTCATAATAGCTGGGTGTTGTAACCATGGGATATTTTCTGTCCTGCAGGCATGCATATCATTCTGTTTCAACACCTCCTGCTTGCCCTCAGAAAAACATAGCTGATGTGAAGCTCCAAACAGGACCCACGTCCATACAAAGCTCTGATGCAGTCATTATTCACCCTGGTGCTATGCTTGCAATGCTGGATCTTCTGGCCTCTGTTGGATCAGCTACACACCCAGAGGTAGGGGAAAAAAATGTGCTGTCTGAAGCTTTGAGAGTGTCTGAGGAAAAGGGTGGCTGTGGGAAATAAGAAAGCTGATGATGTCCTCTCATGTTGTGCTGAAAAACTAATATGTTTCACAAGCTGAGTTGAATTACTGGTGGCATAGAGGACTGACAGGAATTGTTTTATTTCATAGGCTTCTTTTTTGTTTCTCTCTTTGAAACTCTTGGTACTAAGTTTAAAGACAGGTCTCAAGTGGCCATCAGTTAAGTTTCCAAGCACTGTGATTAGTTCATGTTTTCCCTGATGTATCAGGTATTAATGTGTAGTATGAGGAGGACAGAGGACTGAACATCATATCTCAGGCTGTACACCCTGTTGGAAGTAGCTGGAATATGTTCTAGTTCCAAAGTTGTACTGACTGGTTTTTACAATTCCCAACCCAAAATGTCTACTGGTACTTTCTATATGAAGGATTTGTGGGACCTTTTTGGAGGTTGCTTATGTATTTTTTGTGCATCATGTCTTCCCTGAAGAGTACTTTTTATTAAAAAAAAAAAAAAAAAAAGAGTTCTGAAAGCTTGCAAGAATTACTAGATTCCTCTTCCTTGGTCTCTACTGGTGATGAGCATGGTAACTTTCTGTCTTCATGACATAAATTTGACAATTACGTTGCATATGTCTTCATTTTTGTAGAGGTTATGGTGGTGGTGGGGAGCAGAATGAAGCCAGTATAATCCAAGGAGAAGTAGTTGGAAACCTGATAGACTACTTAAACACTCAGAAATCTATGGGGCTGATGGGATCTGCCCAAGGGTGCAGAGGGAGCTGGTGGAAGTGCTCACTGAGCCACTTTCCATCATTTACCAGCAGTCCTGGCTAATCAGGAAGATTACTGCTGGCTGGAGATCAGTCAATGTGATGCCCATCTACAAGACTGGCCAGGAAGATCAGGGGAACCACAGGTCCCTCAGCCTGACCCCAGAGCTGGGGAAGGCTATGGAGCAGATCATTACACATCCCATGCTGCAGCACATAGAGAACAGTTGTGAAATCAGGCCCAGCCAGCATGGCTTTATGAAAGGCAGGTCCTGCTTAACTAACCTGGTCTCCTGTGACAAGGTGACCCTCTTGGTTGATGAAGAAGAGACTGTGGATGATACTTGTAAAGCTTTTGACACTGTTTCCCATTGCATTCTCCTGGAGAAACTGGCTGCTCATGGCTTGAGTGGGTGGACTCTGCTAGGTTAAAAGCTGTGTGGGTGGCTGGGCCCAGAATGGTGGTGAGTGGAGTTACACCCATCTGGCAGATGGTCACTGGTGCTGTTCCCCAGGGCTCAGAACTGGGCCTGTTCTGTTTAGTATCTGTATTGATCTGAACAAGGGAATTAAGTACACCCTCAGTCAGTTTGTGGATGGCACCAAGTTCAGCCAGAGTGTTGATCTGCTGGAGGGCAGGAAGGCTCTGTGAAGGGATCTGGATTGATGGGCTGAGGGCAGCAGTATGAGGTTCAACAAAGCCAAGTGCTGAGCCCTGCTCAGCCCTGCAACATGCCCAGGCAGTGCTACAGGCTGGGGAAAGACCTGGAAAAGACCTGGGGGTGCTGGTCTACAGTATGAGCCAGCTGTGCCCAGGTGGCCAAGAAGGCCAATGGCATCCTGGCCTGGATCAGCACTAGTGTGACCAGCAGGAGCAGGGCAGTGATCATCCCACTGTACTGGGCACTGCTGAGGCTGCACCCCAAATCCTGTGTCCTGTTCTGGGACCCTCACTACAGGAAAGATGTTGGGGGCTGGAGCGTGTCCAGAGAAGGGCAGAGGAGCTGGGAAGGGGTCTGGAGCACAAATCCTGTGAGGAGCAACTGAGGGAACTGGGGCTGTTTTGCCTGGAGAAAAGGAAGCTCAAGAAGGTTCCTTAGCTCTCTCTTAAACTGCCTGAAAGGAGACTGTAGCAAGGGGAGGGGCAGTCTCAGCAAGTCAAACAAGTGGCAGAGTGAGAGGAAATGCTATCAAGTTGTGCCAGGAGAAGTTTAGGTTGGATATTAGTAAAAATGTCTTGACCAAAAGGGGTTGTTAGGCACTTGAATGGGCTGCCCAGGGCACTGTTAGTCAGCAGGCCTGGAAGTCTTTTAAAGACATGTGGATGCAGCACTTGGGGACATGGTGTGGTGGTGAGCTAGGCCATGCTGAGTTAAGAGTTCAACTCGGTGATCTTAAAGGTCTTTTCCAACCTAAATGATTATGTTTCTATGTTAAGTTACTAGCAATGGCTTAATAGTCACAAAAATAAGAGTTCCTAGTTCTCGCTAAGCTGGCTCTCGTTGTTCTCTCTGGTGAAAAGTAGAGCTTAGTTTAATGATTCTTACCTGAATTATTTTTCTTGACCATAGTTCTGGTAATCCTTTGTCTCACTCATTACCCTTGTTTGTACAGAGTGTTTCTTCACACAGACATGTGCACACACACACACCCTGAAAACACGCAAGTGCATGCACATAAATTTAAGTATAGTTAATTTTCTGTATTTATTGCTTTTCTATTATTATGTGTAAAGCCTTTCTTCTCTTTTCCTCCTCAGTTTGCACTTTCTCAAGGCCTGTGCTGTTCTCTTTTTCAGCATGCACTGGATCTCCAGCTGGCAGTGGCCAACATCCTGCAATCTCTGGTGCATACAGAGAGAAACCAGCAAGTCATGTGTGAAGCTGGGCTCCACGCACGACTTCTGCACAGATGCAGTGCTGCTCTGGCAGATGAGGACCATTCCTTGCATCCACCACTCCAAAGGATGTTTGAAAGGCTGGCCTCCCAGGCTCTGCAGCCCATGGTGTTGAGGTCAGAAGGATAGCCCTGAGGTTCAGTTGGGCTGAGCCCTGCAGCCTGCTCTGTCCCTGGCTTGCTGTGAATGGCTGGCAGTTGTGGAGAGCCTTAGTGACCTCATGTGGTAGTGATAGCACAACATGCCATTTTATTTCTCATCAAATAGATTGTCTCTTGACAGAAAGAGACTTTTTACCAGGGCCTGTAGTGACAGGACCAGTGCCACGGGTTTTAAACTGCAAGAGGCTGGATTTAAATTAGACCCGAGGAAGACTTTTTTTTATAGTGAAGGAGGTGAGACTCTGCAAGAGGTTGTCCAGAGAAACTGTGAATGCCCCATCATTGGAATTGTTCAAGGTCGAGTTAGACAGGGCTTTGGACAACCTAGTGTAAGTGAAGGCTGTACCTTCACAGGAGAGGACTTAGACCAAATGACCTTTAAAGGTCCCTTCCAACCCAAACCATCCTGGAGTTCTGTGATCTCAGCTCTAAGAGGGAATTTAATTGTATTATCTCCTATGGATCGCTGGCTGGCCTGTAGCCAGGACAGCTGCTTGGTTCCCTTCAGTGACATGTAGCTGTGTCAGAAGGGATCCTGCAAGGAGCCCTCTTGCTAGCAGTCACATTACAGGGACTTCAGCTTCCCTGAGCATGGACACTGATAGCCTGGGTAGCTCTGTAGAGAGATACTATCCTTATCTAGAGATACAGGTGTTGGTAGCTGTGAAATGAGTCCCCCAGCCAACAGGACACCCTGCTAAAACAAAGCTGAGGTCGCTTACTTCAGCCCAAGATCTGCCTCTCCAGAAGAGTTCAGCTTGCTGAACACGCGTCAGCGAATGTCCTGATGTTCTCCTGCAGGATGCAGCAGCCTCCTGCAAAGCTTTTAAATGAAGAGAAGGGAATTATCAAAATTGCTTTATTTTATGATAAATCACTTTATCAAAATTGCTTATTTAAAATAGTGTAACTTTTGAGGGCATGTGTTCCAAAATTAAATAGTTTTGGATGGATCAAATATGTTGTGGATCATAATTAAGCATTGATTTATTTTCTTAGTTAAAAATTACATTTATTGCAAACAATTACTATCGTTTTTAAATATCTATTAGATTTGGTGTCACTATAGGCAAATAAATAGAGAAAATTACTTCTGAATTTTTTTATTCTCTTTCTTAGGGAATTTTTACGCTTGGGAAATCCTTTGAATTGTGGAGCCTGGGACAAAAAGCTGTTGAAACAGTACCGAGTGCACAAACCCAGCTCACTGAGTTTTGAACCAGAAATGAGAAGTAGGTGTTGAAGTGCTAAAAATGTGTGTAAAGAATGTTTCACTGATGGTCCCCAATTGCATGCCTATTTAAAATTTTTAGATAAGCATCCATAAAATCCTAACTTTACCCCAGCTTTGTATAAATATGAAATTATCAGAACAGTTGGACTGGAAAAGTTCTAAAGCCAGAGGGAATGTATTACTTATAATGAATATATATCTAGTAATGTAATTATAAGTTTTTATTTTAGGAACAGTAACTGTTAACTATGGAAGTAGTTTGTTTTTAAATCTTGAGTAGGTCCTGCATTTGTAATAACGTAAAATTATTTTTTCTCAGCTACTTTCATGTGCACATCACAGATCATTGTATCTGTGTAGTATCTCTCATGGGTTCAGTAGGTGTCAGATAAAATAACTGCTCAATCTTCTATTATTATCCATGAGCTGTAGAGCTTGGGAACAGCTTTTCGTGTAGTAAAGGAGAGTCTCAGTAAATTATAATACAAAGAAATTGTTGGGAAGTTTCCTAAGCATGTGATATTTATTTCTGTGTGTCAGCTTGATCATTGTGTGGCTGGCTCTAACATTATCTTTAAAAATACATTAGTTGATATTTTTTAATTATTTAAAAGAAACTAGAAATTATCTTAGATTATACTGATTAAACATTAAATAATGAAATAAATAAACAAAATAAATTAACTGAATTCATGATATGTTATCATGTTCAGTAAATTTTAAAAGAAGGGGGAAGAAGAGGTTCAATTTATCTCTTGGCCAGTGCTTTATTTATATTTTTTAATATTTATTATTTAATATTTATTATGTATAATACTGTATTATTTTTATGTATATTTGCATTAGGGTACTATCACTGGGAAAAATAAAGAATGGAAATTATAAACATGTGAGACTAGAAAGATTTTAGCCTAGAAAAGAGAATTCAAAGCTACCTTCTGAATACCACAAGTTATGTTAAATTGCCTAAGCAGAGTTTACTGAGCTGTTCTGCTTACTGTGAGCTCTGAGACTTCCAGCTCAGAGTTACTGCATCTGAAAAGCACAAAGCAGAGTTTTCCCTGCCTGTTAAGTCAGGTAGCAGGAATACATCTGAAGAGGAGCCTCTGCAGAAAGGACACTGTGCTGACACTAGCTAATGGGAGGAGGGCCTCGTGGCTTTACCACGGACTTTCCTTGGCGTGTTGCACAAGATGCTCATCATTCCACCTTGGTTGGGCATTTCTGTGATCAAAGCAATGCTGCCCAGCTCGTTATCTTTTGAGAGACTGAACTAGCTGATGATGACTGACAATCCAGCTGTTCCACTGGACTGGAAAGGTTGATATGAACAGCCTGAAAATGCCTCCCTTTTGCAACGGTGTGTTGTTTGTTGGCTTCTCCTGTAGATAGCATGGTGACCTCCATGGAGGGGCTGGGTCCTGACAGCGTCTTCGGTGTGCACGAGGACAGCCACTATCGGATCAGCAAGAGCCTGCTGAAGCCAGCAGAAGGGAGCACAGTGCCCCTGACCAGAGTCAAGTGTTTGGTGTCCATGACAACCCCACATGATATCAGGCTTCACGGCTCGTCGGTGACGCCGGCGTTCATCGAGTTTGACACATCTCTGGAAGGGTTCGGGTAAGGTCCTGCAGTGCTCTCGAGTGCCATGGGGCACAGTGCACTGTTTGCTTGCTTCCTTTTTTTCCAAGGGAATGCCTGTAACTTTTAATAGACTGTTTGCAAGTAAGGAACAAAGGAACTCTGCAGAGAGGAGAACGGAATGCTTCAAGTCACATAAATTTCCACTTTCTCATTCATTAATGCCTTGATAAAAAATGCTTGCTTGCTATGTGTGAAAGTGGAAGAGGAAGTATGTATCATTGATAGGACCCTCTCAGTTCTCGGTTTCACATCCCTTTTAAAACAAAGGAATGCCAACACACCCTTGAAGGGTTGCTGGGATTTATGTATGACATTTGGATGGCACAGATATTCTGAGACCCACTTAAAATTGCTGAAGAACATGAAAATGTGAAAGTAGGCAGATCAGAAATACAAATAAAGCAGACAAGGCAGCTATGATGAGTTCAAATGACTGAAAGAAACACCGTATTACTAACTGGAGGCATAGCCTGGATATCATGCTCATTTTTTTTCTTTTAGCACCACTTACTTGTTTTTCTCTAATTAAACACATGCTGAGTAAGGCACTTTATGAGGATCATGTAATATGATTTAACTATTCAGAAGATGAAAACATGACACCATTCTCAAAATCTCTTTAAGGAAGATGTTTGGTCTTTTTGGTTATAGAAATGTAACAGAAAAGCTTGAATACTTGGGAGCTCTGCTGCTCTCTACATTCTCTTTTCAGCTCTGCAAAGCAAGGGTGCACCTCCCATTTTCTATCTAGCCTTACTATCCAATACAGTCTGGGACAGACTTTTTTTTTGTTGTTGTTAAACAAATGTTACTCTAAGCTGTGTTCTTCATCTTTCATAAGAGAAAAGAAAAGAAAATTGTCTGGACATAAGAACTTGAAATAGGCTGGCAAAATGAATTTTCATTGTGTTTCCTTCAGGAGATTTGTGGGTGCTGGTAACATGTCCAGAAGTAACTCACATAATGCAGCTGTGACTTCTTGTAATTTCAGCAAGTCAACTAAGAAAAATTCTGTAATAAACTAAAAAAAAATTAAGAACTTTTCGCCTTATATTGATTTCCATTGTGTCTGCAGCATCAGTAGTTCCTGTAAGGATCAAACATAGCTAAGTTGGTGGAAAATGATGTTAGTGTGAAAGCATACTTTCTTAAGATAGGAACATCATTGTCTGCAGTTGCCAGATCTTTTGACTATTTGGCTGATCCAGTCTCTTTTGAAGATTCAGAGCAACTCAAAGGCTGCTGTAAGATGTGGGTGTCCACAAGGGAACGTCTTAGGCTATGGAGCCATGTGGGTATGACTCTACACCTTCACAACAAAGGCATACACTGCCAAAGCTCTTTGTGCAAGAGATAATTTAGACTTACAATGAACAATCTTGAGAATTAATTCCTATTTTTCATTACTACATAAAGTCATGAAGCGTGTGTGCTTATGGTATATTTTCCTAAGCCATGTTTTGTTTGTATTGAACTCCACTTACATTGACTTTTATAAACTCCAGTGTGTCACTGGTCTTGTGTTTAACAGCTGCCTGTTCTTGCCAAGTCTGGCTCCCCACAATGCACCTACAAATAATGCTGTTACTACAGGACTTGTCGATGGTGCCGTGGTGAGCGGAATTGGAACTGGTGAGTGCTCCAGTATGACTGCTTGCAGTGTTTTGTATCTGATGTTCTCTTCAGCTTCCTGTTAGCCATGAACTGATAGTATGGTGTTGGATGCTGTGCACTCAATATCAAGAACTTCTTGTGTCTTTTGTGTGTGTGTGTGTGTGTGTATCTGTTGCCTCCAAGACAGTGGAAAGTAATATAAAATATAAATGTATGATTGCTTTAAAATGCAAAGCTTGAAGTAGAAGCCTAAATTGTAATCAACCAAGGTGTATGAATAATAACCCAGATGCATTAAGGAAAAAGTTGAGGTAGTAGGGTGTAGAGCATAGGAAATGTGGACTAAATTGTAATGCTGCACTTGTGTCTTGGTTCTGCGGAATCCTTGACTGCACTTATTACGGGTGTAGTTGCACACACTATCACAAAAGCCCCATCTAAATTGTTTGCTATCACTTTGACATGCTGTTGTAGGTTATTCACCCTACAGGAACCTGGTATGCTGGGGTCAGTTCAACATGGTCACTTAGTTTAAAAAATTAAGTCTAAAAAATAAGGTGAAGGCTTACTGCAGTAAGATAGAATTCATGGGACCGTCCTGGGATATTAAGTGGAGTCAGATGTATGTAGTAGAGAGATATTCCCTCAACAGAGGTTTCTTTAACATCTGAGAAAACAGCTGGTATTAGCTGAGCTGATAGGAAAAAAGGAACAGGATCAAGCAGGTATCCTAAGTACTACCTACTGCAGCTATGTAATGGCCTTTCTTTTTATTTTTAGGTGAAAGGTTTTTCCCACCACCATCTGGTTTAAGCTACTCCACTTGGTTTTGTATTGAACATTTTAGTACACCTCCCAATAACCACCCTGTGAGGCTCCTCACTGTCGTGCGGCGTGCGAACTCCTCGGAGCAGCATTACGTCTGCCTTGCCATTGTCCTCTCGGCAAAAGACCGCTCACTGATTGTTTCAACTAAGGAAGAATTGCTTCAGAATTATGGTAAGAGTTGTGCCACGTCATCAGCTAATGCTGACAGTGTTGTAGGGATGCAACAGCAAGCTGATTTTATGCCCAGTATCCAGAAGAATTGTGTGTGCTGGAACTTTTGTTTCTGCTTCACCAGTTCTTGATGGGTTTTGACTATGGAAAAAGGCAAAATGTAAGCATTAATTTATGGAGCTCTTATTATTTCCAAAAAAGATTCGATGTCTGTATATAAAAGAAAAAATTCTGCCAAAACCCCAGGTATTGTGTATTCAGGAGAGGGCTTACATCACTGATTTTGATTTATCTTGGGTCATTCATTTTAGGCATCATCTCTTGAGGTCTCAAGGTGCAAATTTTAGCTGTCTTTGCTTTGGAGAAGTTTGGAAATAGTAAACTAATAGGTTGAAAGCTTTTTCAGTCTCGATATTCCTAGTACTGGAGGCACTTTTTGAAGGCAGTCATTCACTTCATGTTTAAATGCTGTGGTCAGTTTTCTGAAACAGTTTGTATATCCATCCAGTATCTACCAAAGGAGAAATTATAGGAGCTGTAGTGAAGATCTAAGTGAAGCCGGTGGTACCAGTAAATTTGCTAGAGAGAGCTATCAGTGCACTCCGGGCCTTGAGAAAGAGTTGTCTCCTGTCTCCAGCCTTGTCCTCCATCAGAGACTCCAAAAGTAGTTGGTTTTGACAGGCTGTTAGATGCTGAGTCTGTGGAGGAGCTGAGAGGAGCAGGGCAGCCTTCTGCATGGGTTTCAGGCTTAACTCTTCACCAGACCAGCCCAAATCATTGTCAATAAACTCTTCCTGCTTCTGTTCTTTACTTTTGAGTAGGCAGCACTAATAAAGAGTTTATACAACTGTTGTTATTGTAAAAGCCTCCCATGAACAGCTAAGCAGACTGTTACCATGAAAATAAGGAATAATCTGTAAGCAGACATTCACATTGTTAACTGCAGCAGTCTCTCTTAATACAAGTCAGGTTGAAAACCTGAAACTTGAGAGCTGAGAACCCATAGTATAAAGTAGGAAATAAATCTCCTAAATTACAGATACTGACAGTGCTTTCTTTCTCAGAGGACCAAATTCTTTGAGAAGGAAGGAAGTTTATCTTCACACTAATTGCTTTAGCATGCACTGAACCTGTACTTCATATATTTTTAGTTTAGTGAGCACCTATGATCAAACTCCCTGAAAGAGATTGGATTTGAAAAGGCTTTGTCAGAGAAGATCTGAAGGTGTCTGACTATAAAGACTGTTTTTTTAATTGAACCAGGATACTTTGCTTCATTCAAGTGCTACCCTGTTGTGTATAAATCATGGTGGTGTACTGTTGAGTGCTGTGCAGATAGAGACCTGAAGAACTGAGATTGGAATTGCTGTGCACAACATGGGGATTGGAAGTGCTGAAAATCTCTTGTAAGAATAAATGGGGTGATTTAAGGACTCTTCTTGAGAGCAAGAATTATGCTCAGAGATGTTTGGCTGAGAAAAAGAACTTGAGATTATTTTTGTATCTGAACGTTAGTTCTAAGTACTCTGCTTTTAACATTTTCCTTGTGCTGTTTCTAAAGAAATGAGTGTTCTCCCTGTTCAGGCAGCTGTTGTGGTGAGAGGATTAATGGTTTCTTTTCCTTCAGCATGAAAGAATGAAGAGGGATCTGAAAAGCTCATGGTTTCTATTGAAACATTCCCTAGATTTTGGGAGACTATTTTTTTTTTTTTTTTCCTGTTGAGATGGCTTCTAAGTAGAGTAAGGGTCATTTTTGTGAAGCAAAATGAATAAAAATTCTGTGAGTATGGGTATCATCCTCTCCTCAGTGTGAGAAAAATGAAAAATAGCTCTGTGGATTTGGGGAGTTGTCCGTTGATTCTTGGTGGCTGCTGCTGTAGAAACTTCTTTAGGAAAACAGCAAAAGATCTTCCTGTGATTTGCATGGCAGCGTGAGAAAGTAAAAACTTGGGCCAACGAGTAATTCCAGCTAAAATTTCAAAGGGAGGTGAGAAGTAAAATACAATTGTCAAAAGTCTGAATATATCCTGAGATTTTTAAGCTCTTGTAACATTTCTGCTGGTGCCCACTAACTGGTGCTTTTCCTTTAGTTGATGACTTCAGCGAGGAATCATCATTTTATGAAATTCTTCCCTGTTGTGCCCGTTTCCGCTGCGGTGACCTCATTGTGGAAGGCCAGTGGCATCACCTAGTTCTGGTCATGAGTAAAGGCATGCTGAAGAACAGCACAGCTGCACTCTACCTTGATGGACAGCTTGTTAACACTGTTAAGGTAAAATAAATCTTTCATTCCTCATTTTTACTGGTTGGAGTGATTTTTCTTTTTCTGTGCGATAAAAAAACCTCACAAGAAAAAAACAAAATAAATCCCCACCAGCCTGTCCAAAAACAAATCCCCCAACAGAATAGGAAAAAAACAAACAACCCAAGCACATTTATTTGCAAAGGTCAGTACTTCATTGTTAGGTGGAAGAAACTGTCCACTGAGCACAAAATATTCACAAGCTGTAACAGATAGCCAAACCTCTTTAGACACTTGGCAGGTGTGGGCTTTAAGGGTTAAAGCATAACCTGATGTGCAGCTTAAATAACTAATGTTACTGTACTGCTGTAGGTAAAGCAACATGTTGACTTCCAAAGTTTTCCTCCCAGTATTCCTTTTGCAAGTGGAGGACTACAGTAAGTTGCTATGCTGACAGCTGTAATACATGAGAGTCTGTGTGGCCATCTCTCTGGCTATGCATGACTACATTTGGTAGCTGCTAACAGAATTTCTACAAGATAAATAGAAAAAACCCTTTGAGGTTGTTATTGTCTTTATATACTGGCCAGGATCTTACTCGTGTGTTTGTTTAATTGTTTGAAAAGTCTTGCTGAATTTAGTTCATCATGTTTGCACTTAAACTTGAAATGGTGTAATTTCCAAAAGCTGGGAGAGGAGAGACAACAGTACTTTGAGCACCATGTCTTTAGAATCAAGATACAGCCCCTTTAGGCACAGAATTCTCATGTTCTCCTCCTGTGTTTCCATACACACCCTCATCTTTTGATAGCCCCTTGTGGCCTTCGCGTTTTCTTTCTGTTTGATGTTCTTCACTGTCTAGTTCAGTATGGCTTCAGAATACCCTGCGTTACATAGCAATCCTTTGATACCTTCCCCAGCTTGCAAAACCATTTTTGGACAAAACTTTGGATCTTGTCACCGTACCCTTGCTCCTTCCCTGACTTGCCTGTGTCTTGCTCCCTGACAGCTGCACTACATCCACAGCAGCCCCAGCGGCTCGGGCTCTGCCAACCCCCCCGTGGTCAGCACGGTGTACGCCTACGTGGGCACGCCGCCCGCCCAGCGCCAGCTCTCCTCCCTGGTCTGGCGCCTGGGCCCCACACACTTCCTGGAGGAGGTGCTGCCTGCCCCGGGGGTCAGCACCATTTACGAGCTGGGGCCCAATTACGTCGGGAGCTTCCAAGCGGTTTATGTTCCATGTGAGTACAGGTCGGGTGGCTGTGCTGGAATCCTTGTGTGCTGCCTGGCTGAGGAGGTGAGAGGGTGTGCAGGAGCAGGGAGGAAAAGCTTTCTGTTCGTAGGAAGATAAGTAGCTGCTGTTGATGAGGATGAGAGAAATTCAAGTTCTTGTGTGAGATATAGTAGAAGTGCTTGTATTCTTCACTTTGGTTTTAAACCAGCTAGAAAGGCTTAAAGCTGTCATTATTCGTACTGTATGCTATAGTTACCTGTAGAAAGTGAAATTAGAAAGGATACAAAATTTAAAAGATACTCTTATATATTCTCTTGGAATCTTACATGTCTCACACCATTCCAAGGCAGCTTTCCTATCAAGCTGTAGTAAAAGCCACTTGTCACAGGCAAATATGCAGGTTTACCAAATGCTTCTCTGGTTTTTGATTGCTTTGTTTTCCTTCAGAAAGGAGGTTTACTGCCCTTAGGCTGGATAATATCACATCTCAGCTATTTGTAAAATCTTCCTTTTGTACCTATTCTGCAGTATAAGTTGCTTAAGATTTTACTCTTCAAATTTAAAAGGAAAACAATGCCATTAATGAAGGGAACTTCTATTTGCCCTTTAAGGTAAAGATTCGAAGTCTGAAGGAATCAATCCATCTCCGGTGTCTTTGGTACCAGAAGAGAAGGTCTCCTTTGGTCTCTATGCACTGTCAGTTTCTTCATTTACAGTGGCAAAAATAAGGAAAGTTTACAACAAGTTGGATAGTAAAGCTATTGCCAAACAGGTATGTTGGGAAATCAGTCAGTTAATGTGTATGACTTTTTCCTTTATTTTAACTTACTTCAAGGCAATTTGCTCAGTTTAGCTGGGAACAATCTAGTCCAGTCCCCTTCTGTGGGCAAGAACTCCTTTTCTCTGTGTCAGGTTGCTCAAACTGCATTCCAGCCTGACCTTGGATGTTTCCAGGAACTGAGAGCTCAGAGCTTCTCTAGGCACTAGATGGCCAACCTTGGGGCCTTCTGTGGTGAGGTGATTGCATCAGTGGACAAGAGAAGGGTTACAGATATAATTTATCTGGGCTGCTCCAAAGCCTTTGACATAGTTCCCCACATCTTTGTCTCTGAAGTGGAGAAAGGTGGATTCAATAGGTGAGCTGTTAAGGTGGATAAGAGTTGGATCCCCTGAGTAGTGGTCCATGATAGAGTCCCAATGGAAACTGGTGACAAGTGCAGTCCCTCAGGAGTCCATGTGGGGACCATACCTTCATTAATGACAGAGAGGGATCAAGTGCACCCTCAGCACATTCACTAATGAAATGAAGCTGAGTGGGGCTGTTGACACCCTTCAAGGACTCCATCCAGAGGATCTGGATGAGTTGCAGGGCTAGGTGAGCCCAGCAAAGTGAGCCAATTGGAAGCTCATAAGGTTTAACAGGACCAAGTGCAAGGTTTTACACGTGGCTTGGGGCAACCCCCATTACCAGTCCAGGCTGAGGATGAGCAGATTGAGGGCAGCCCTGCCCAGAAGGACTTGGGGTGCTGGTGGGTGAGAAGTTGGACATGACCCAGCCATGAGCACTCAGCCCAGAAAGCCAAACGTGTCCTGGGCTCATCCAGAACTCTGTGGGCAACAGGGGGAGGGAGGGGAATGTGACCCTCTGCTCTGCTCTGGTGAGAGCCCACCTGTAGTGCTGCATCCAGCTCTGAGGTCCCCAGCACAAGAAAGACATGGACTTGTTGAAGTGAGTCCAGGGAAGCCCACCAAGATGATCAGAAGGATGGAGCATCTCTCCTGAGGGGAAAGGCTTAGCCTGGGTTTCTTGTATGTTACTCTTGATCACAGTAGGAAAATTCGTAAGTTATGCATTTTAGACTTGCACCAAAAAAACTCCTCCCTTCAACTCCTGCTTTTTTTCTTGTTTTCTTCAGCTGGCAATTTCTTCTCATGAAAATGCCACACCTGTGAAGCTGCTACATAACTCAGCAGGGCATTTGAATGGACCAGCACGCTCCATTGGTGCAGCTTTGATAGGTTATTTGGGTGAGTTGAGCACCTCAGAATTATTATGCTTTAAAGTTATCAATTACTTGTCAATAAGAACTTAGATCTAGAAGATAAATCATGTGATTGATGACTGTTAATGGTGCATCGTTGTATTTATTGAACATGTTTATATTTTATGGATATACTATTATCTTTTGGTTTTGCTCACATGGGATGCTTGTGTCAGTTTATGATTCGTCATTATGAAAATATGTTCAATCACCTTAGATTATAAACTGTTCTATATTTCCTTCACTTCCTCTTCTGAGGGGCCATAATTCTTATGTTGTTCTTTTTATAATTCAAGTAAGGCTTGAAAATGAAAATTGCTTTCACATTTTCACAATTATTTCTTGCAAACATTCAATTTGAATATGTTTTAATTCATTTTCTCTGTCTGTGCTCAGGAGTAAGAACATTTGTCCCCAAACCTGTTGCCACTACACTGCAGTACATTGGTGGGGCTGCTGCTATTTTGGGCCTTGTAGCCATGGCATCAGATGTGGAAGGGTTGTATGCAGCTGTGAAAGCTTTGGTCTGTGTGGTTAAGAGCAATCCACTGGCCAGCAAAGAGATGGAAAGAATCAAAGGTTATCAGGTATGCAAGAAATGTCTTAAAACAGACCAGGCTGATTGAATTGAATTTCACTGTTTGTCATCACAGTTCCCATGGAAATCTCTTGTTGTGTTGTAACCTGAGTTTCTCTCCTAAAGTTTCTTGAGCTCTTGGTTAATTAGCATAGATGAATTATTTAGAACGTCTTTTAAATGAGAGGGTGAAAAGTTTTTTGCTAAGCTGTTGAGCACATTTAGCTTCATTGCTGAAAACGAGCCTTCAGTCACAGCACAGAAGAGCACAACTATCATACTTAAAGGATTCTTTTCTTGTGCTTTTGAACCTACCCCTGCAAGCCCGGGAGCTTGTGTCTCTGATGTGCTAGCAGGAGAGAGGATAAGGACAGGTGAAAAAACCCAAAGAAATGAACTCCTAGAAACATCCTTTTAAGGAGACTGCACAGATTTTGTAGTTAGTGATGCTGTTTCCTTTCAAGCTGAAGACATTAATTCTCCTTTGGGATGGGGAAAAGGTGATCAGTTATGCAGAAGGATTGGTTGACTGATTTGAAAAGGTCTTCACATGAGTAATAGGCTGCTTTACTGAAATGGAAAGTTCTGTGGTTTGGGCTGTGTATTTACACACCTTGTAATGCTAATACCTGGTGCAGTTACATCAAAACATATCATTCCAAGGAGCCTGGTGCAGACCTTGGCTTACTGTGGCCAAACAAGTCTAGACAGTGTCCTTCTTGTACTGAGTAGTCAGTGGATTGTCACAGATGACCTTACATTCCACTTGTATTGACATCAGCAAATAGTGTGGTTTGAGGGACATTCCCAGAAATCTGTGTTTCTTTAGTATTTCAGTGAGGATGGGAAAGCTGAACAGGCCAGGCTAGTGAGTGTTTAAACAAGTTTGCTTCAGAAGACAAGAAACTATAACAATAAATAGGGCAAATGGTTCTTTCCCAGCCCAGATTATAAGAAGTTAGAGCAGAAGTGGGGACTGCAGTCATGCCTAGGGGAACGAAGTGTAGCAAGAAAAAAAGAGGCTTATTCAGATTTATGTACTTTTTTTTTAGTGCAGAATACCTCTCATTTGGGCATGCAGGGTTCTAGGCCTGCTCCATTTGTCTGCCATGTCCATGTTTGCTGTCCAGGAACACAACTGTTTGAGGATGTGCTGTCTTAAACTGAGACTGACTGCCAGAGAGCTGGGAGGGGGATGTGTGTCCCTAATCCTCAGGGCCTAGATCTTGTCTGTGGTGTAAACTGATGTTTTATGAGCTGGAGACTGTCCTGGCTTGTGTAATGAACTGTAATGCCAATTGCAAACTCTTTCATCAAGAACATTCAGCAGACATAGTTTAAGGGCCTTCGCAAAATGGGCACAGACATTGCATCTGTTCTCCTGCATGCTTAGACAACATGGCTGTGTGCTCACAGGACTAATTCCTTTGCTGTTTACTTGTTCAAGCTGCTGGCAATGCTGTTAAAGAAGAAGCGGTCCCTTCTGAACAGCCACATACTCCACCTGACCTTTTCCCTGGTGGGAACTGTTGACAGCGGCCATGAGACTTCCATTATCCCAAATTCTGCTGCCTTCCAGGACCTGCTCTGCGATTTTGAAGTATGTAGAGCTGCACAGACAAGTGATTATGATGCTGGATAGTGTACCTTAAATATTCAACAAGAGCAATTTCAGTTGTTATCCTGAGAACTTCTTATTTCTTGTATAATACCTTAAAGCAGCTGAGCAACAAGATTATTGGTAACTTTTCCTGCTGAAATGGTTTGAATTGCTGCACAAACAATGGATGGGTGCCACAGGTGTTTCTGCTTTTTGTTGTTTTAGAAGATAACATTCTGTAGTTTTCTGTTCATCCAATTTTTTTTCACCTGTGTGTTCTACTGCAGTACATATAGCAAGGCATGAAAAATGCCCTGAAAATAAAAGTAGGAGGTAAATTTTCAACATAGCACATGAGAATCACTTTATCACACATCTCCTGCAAGGTTAGTAGTAAGGAAGTTAAAATTCTGTTTGCATGACCTATGAAATACTTAAATGTTGTGTTAAAGCGAGGAAAGCAGCAAATGTCAGAGGGAAATGCTAATGCAGTAGAGGCTGAAAAAAGATTCCCAGAACTCATCCTTTTGTGTGTGCTCGTTTGGCATTATCTGTACCTGACATAAATTGACTAAAAAAAATCTGACTCACGTACATGAAGGTAAATAAGTAAAAACCCTACTACCACTGCTAAGCCAGCTGTAAGAGGCTGACTTAATATTGCAAGTCAGTTTTGCACAAATGACTTAATAGATTTAACCATTTTTCTAGATGTCTATTTGAGTATTTCAAAGCACTCCTGGAAACCTTATTTAGGAAGAAACTTTTCCAAAAGTCTGAGATTTTTGGCTGTGTTTTTTTCAGTTTTTTGAGGTTTTTTAATTATTTACTTTATTCAGAAATCAATGACCCAAACATTTCACTTAATTTGGATAAATTGGGTGTTCTTGCTCATGCAGAACAGGGAAATTAAAAGATTTGTTCTCATCATTTGAAATTGTACAATTAGAAGAAAAGCAAAAGCTAGAAAGCTTTTCATTTAAGCCAGTTTTATACCCCAGAGCACAAGTATTAATTATGCTTTGTTCAATAGCAAATCAGTTTTCAGATTTGCAGCTGTAACTGTGAGCTTTCTGGCTTTTATATTTTCTATTACTTCTATTGATTGAACAATTGATATTTTGAGTTTTTTGGTAGAGAATCTAAATAATTTAAATGCAGGCAATGCTGGGTAAAAAATAAAGTCAGGGAAGACCTTGAGTTTAATCTTGGTGGAAGGTAGTCAATTAATTTTACAAAGACATAAACCTTCACAGAGTCTTTTAAACCCCAATAGCTCCTTTGTAGTCATTGCACTGTCTGTTTAAAGTTTGTGCAAAAATATGGTGTGTGACCTTTTGTCTGGATCCCTTTTAAGTTTCCAGCATGGTACCCTTAGAGAGAATAGTTTTGGAACTGATGGGTGGTTCTTCATGTCCAGGTAAACAGTCATGTATATAAATGATTTTAATCTCTTCATAACCTTTGATTTATTACTGCTTGTTCTTAACTTACAAGTCAGTTTGTGTTCAAAATATACTGTTTTTTCTGCATTTCAGGTCTGGCTTCATGCCCCCTATGAGCTTCATCTGTCATTATTTGAGCACTTCATTGAACTCCTCACTGAGTCAAGGTATGAACTGATGCAAGCCTAATAATGGGATTTACAGGATTAGGTGATATTTAGAGGATGCCCCAGATTTAAATGGCCATTGTGTTTATTTTCTTCCAGCGAAGCAGCAAAGAATGCGAAGCTAATGAGGGAATTCCAGCTCATCCCAAGACTGCTGTTGACTCTTCGAGACATGTCCCTGTCCCAGCCCACTATTACTGCAATTAGCAATGTGCTGAGCTTTCTGCTTCAGGGCTTCCCCAGCAGCTATGACCTGCTCAGGTAGCCCAAACCTGGCTAATTCTGTCTTCTTGGTTGTTACCTTGGTCAGAAGTACTTTATGCTCATACTGCTGAGAAGTGTTTGACATGGATTTTTAAAATTTTTTTCCTCTGTGAACTAGATTGAACTAGACATCAGCAATATGTTGAAGCCTTGATTTGCATATGACTTTCAGTTTGCATCTGACCAAGCGTGGTTGAATGATCAAACTGGTTTAATGTTCTACAGGTGAAAAGTGAAGGTGCTGAGCAGCCCCTTCTGTTCGTATAAAGCACTGAGCACTCCTCCTGAATACCACTGAATATTATTTGAGATGGGCTAAAAAGATACTTCTGGTTAAAATGCAGTTTTGATTACTATCTTGAATACAGGGTTTAGTTCCAGATTTTTTCTTAATCATCACTGTATAAAAAGGTATTTAAGGCTGTCAGATATAGTTCTTCTAATTCTGACTGATGAAAATTACACTAGTTACTGCAATTCATATGTACAGGAGTATTGGAAATGCTTTAAGAATAGTTTAACTCCTTGATAACTTGATTGTTTTCATCTCTCATTTCATTATAATGGAAATGGATAAAAATATTGCTGAGTTTGGGGGCTCTTTGTATATGTATAGTTATGTATTCAGCTTCTTACTTTTAAGTCCAATTAAAGTATCAGAAGCCACAAGCTGAGCATCTTACCTGTCTTTGTTTTAATTATACAGAACAAAAAATGATTCGAGAATAAAACTATTGATTTTATGCTTAAATAGTTACAGAATAGATTGTAGACCAGTGTTCCCTGTTCTCTTTCCTGGAAATAAAAAAAAAAGAAAAATGTTGCATAACTGGGGAAAAGTTGCACTAGCTAGGGATCATTTCAGGTTAGCTGCAGAGGAGAGAGGAATATATTGCATCTCCTTTCTTGGAGTGGTATGTCAGTGTCTTGTCATGGAAAACCCTGACCCTGTGTTACATAACCTCAAGCTATAGGCATAAATGTTCTTCCAGAGTTGAGTAACCTCTGTTTTGATGTGATAATTGTTCAGCTGTAAGGGGTTGAGAATAATGTTTTATTCTCCTTTAACTTCAGGTGTTCCTTTTACTAGTACTGAGCACTCAGTTCCCTTTCCTGAATCCTGGCAATTTCAGGGTCCCTTATCTGCAAATATTCCATTAATTACTATAAGTTAATTTGGCTAGTAACTTTAGTTTTGGCTAGTAACTTCAAATGAAGACCATTTTCATCAAACTTCAGGTGTGAGAAAGCTGACATTTTTAGGTGTCTCCCTGTCACTGGTGTCATGATTTTATATTTAAGGTGAATTATTGATAGATGAGAGTGCATCTGTCATATCAATGAGTGATTTTTTTTCTGTATGCATCAAGGTTTGGACAGTTCATCTCTTCCACTTTACCTACGTTTGCAGTCTGTGAGAAGTTTGTGGTCATGGAAATAAACAATGAAGAAAAGCTTGACAGTGGTAAGTGTTGTCAGTACTTAGAAGCAGTAGAATAAAATACTTTATGGTCTCTTGTGTGCTTGAATACAAAAAAAAAAATGTAGAAACAGTGTCATTATCGAGTTGCAATTTTGTTATAACCTGGGTGCCAGTTAGTGGAGCTTTAGTTTTCAGTATTGAGTGCAAAGCAGAGCAAAACATTTTTTTGTTTTGTTTCCTTCATTTAACACTGTGTGGGCTTGTTCTCATTCCTCCATTTGCTCCTTCCAATCAGCTGTGCATCTCTGCTTCTCTGTGGGAAAAGGAAAAAAAAAAAGACAGAAAACTGGTTAGTAGATGGATCAGCCCTCCAGGTGTGGGGGAAAAATTAACTAAGACAGCCTAGTAATTTTTTTTAGGTAAAAAAAGAAGTGTTACCATCCTTCAATAATTCTTACATTGAATTGTTTTGAGACAATTTCTACCCTTATTTACCTTGTGCAATTGCATTTTTAATCAGTCCCCCTGAACAGAAATGTTTTAGTCCCACAGTGGATGTCAGCCAAATAAATAGGATTGGATTGTCCAAAGAGCCTCTGTTTCTACATCTCTTGGGAATATACTGATGCAGAGGGACAAGTGAGAGAGAAGTTTCTTCTTTTACAGTTAGTTCTATTGTTCTGGTGTCACAAAACAGAAGGTTTGGGCAGACTGCACCTTCTGGAAAGGGACTTTTCACGGGAGCATGTAGTGATAGAATGAAGGGGAATGGCTTCAAACTGAAACAGAGTTGTTTAAGATCAGATATATGGAAGAAATTCCTTGTTGTGAGAGTGGTGAGGCACTGAAACAGGTTGCTCAGAGAAGCTGTGGATGTCCCATCCCTGGATGTGTTTAAGGCCAGTTTGGATGAGGCTCTGAGCAAGCAGAGGAAGTCCAGTGGAAAGTGTCCCTGCCCATGGTAGGGGGTTTAAGGTGATCTTTAAGGTCACTTCCAACTCAAACCATTTCATGCTCCAGTGGGATTCATCTTCTTCCTGTGCCTCACCTGTTCCTTCTGAATAGTTTTTGGTTTTGTGGTCTCAAAGATGATTAAATTTGAGCATTTTAGTGAAAAAGAGGGAATTGGGTATTGGAGATAGATCCAGATTGATGTTCTCACTACAGGCCATCAGTTTTTTGGTTTGGTTCAGAGTTGTTTTTTTTCCCAGGCAAACAGAAGCCTGAGCTGTTTTTTGCCTACATGGGGGACTAAAGAACCTTGGGGAGAAATTCAGGGTGTGGCAGAAATGAAAAGAGAAGCTTTTGAGGCAAAGGGCATGGGGTTTTTAGGCTACTGGTGTTCAGCTACTGGTGTTCACCACTTCTGTTGAATTTCTGCCATAGAAGATCCTTTGTGTCTGTATCTTGTGCACAAAACCTTGGTGCAGAAATTATCCATTTATCTGTCTGCATTTTTGCATGTGTTGCCTCAAGCTGTGCTGCTTTTTTGTTGTTGTTGTTTAATAACGTAAAAGCAGGGTCCTCCTTTGACAGCATAAGCTACAGAAAGAGGGATTTTCAAAATAGCTGTAACGTTAGTCCTGAGCTGCATGGATTGGCCTGATTGCAGTAAATGTGTTTTTCAACTGATGGTGAGCTTGGGGATGTGTTGAAAGAAAAGGAGACTAATTTTCCTCTCCATTTCTTAGATTTGGAGGGATTTGGGAAGTAACAGGGTCTATTCCTTACAATTTCCACATCCCCCCAGCCACTCTGCTTTCAAAATGCAAAATGTTTTTTAAATTGCCATGTTTTGCAGTTTTGAGAGAAGGGAGGAATGGTGGCAAATAGTGACCACCTGAGTTCAGGTTGTTGTCTGAGAAGCTGTGATTCTCTTTTACCTGTTCTTCAAGCTGCCCAAAGTCTGTGTGACAGTGATTAGGAAGAGCAGACATTTCTCAGCACTGTGTAACGGGCTGCTTGCATGTTAGCACAACTTCCTTGTAGCCTTAGTGTGGATTAGGTTGTATTGGCTTATGTATGGAATTTGGAATAGCCTTTACAATGCCCAAATTCCAAAATCCTAATTTTGCCTCTTCTTTGGTTTGTTTCTTTCAATATTTAGGAACAGAGGAAGATTTTGGAGGACTTGTTTCAGCTAATCTTATTCTACTACGGAACAGGCTTTTAGATATCCTCCTGAAACTTCTCTATACATCTAAAGAAAAGACAACTGTTAATTTGCAGTAAGTACAAAAAATCCCTTGAGGCAGAGAAAGGATATAATTTTTTATTTCAAGGGGAAGAATTACACTGCCTCCATTCAAGTCACTAGTTGAGATGCATTGTTTTATAGGAACCGTTGAATGATTTATGCAGATGTCACTGAATTACTCTCAGGTATGCTAGTAGAAATGGGATACATGATTAAATTTTGTTGTTTTCTCTTAACTTCATGCATGGCTATAGAAAAAATAAAATCTGTCAAAGAGAAAACTTTCATTTTTAGAGAAGTAGGATAGTCTGCTTCAGTAGGAGTTATCACTGAGATTATTGACCTTAGAATGCCCCTTAAAATTGCAAAAAAAAAAACCATCTTAATACTCCTAAGCAACTCTTCCCTAAATAAAGACAAAGAAAGAAACAACCTTCGTTCATTTCTTCGTACCAGTTCATTAAGAAGACTTGTGAAAATGTATTGAACAAAAATATTTCAGTTCAGAATTCCGTATTTGTTATCAAAACCACCAATTGGAGCAATCTCATGTGATTGAATTAGTCTCAGGAGCTGTATTTAGTCTTTCCTTTCCTCTAAACAAATGCACATTAGCTGTTTCATTTAACAAAAGTTGATAAGTGATATTTCTTGTTTGTTGCAAACTGCACTAAGAATTTGCTCTTAAAGTTTGCCTTGCAGTGGAGGGCATTGTTTTTGCTGTTTAGTAGGAAACTAAATGCTGTAAAATATGACCTTTTTTTTTCTCCTCTCTTTACTTAGGGCTTGTGAAGAGCTGGTCAAGACCCTAGGTTTCGATTGGATTATGATGTTCATGGAAGAACATCTGCATTCCACCACAGTCACGGCAGCCATGCGAATTCTCGTGGTGCTGTTGAGTAATCAGTCCATCCTCATTAAGTTCAAGGAGGGTCTCAGTGGTGGAGGCTGGCTGGATCAGACGGATTCTGTCCTCACCAATAAGATTGGTACTGTGCTAGGTAGGCATCTCAGCCCCTCGGGGCTCAGGGATTGCTGGGAGCACCTGTGCTGGGCTGTTGAGCTGTGGGTTATTGTGGGGGTGCTGTCTGGCTGAGACCTTTCTGTTTCTCCTGTCTGTGCTGCCATGAGATGCTTCTGCACTTCATTTTTCTTACAAGCAAGAGTTAAGATTTCCTAGGCAAAAGGGAGTGGTTTTACAAAGCTGTTGTCCTGGTTTAGAGCAAATTTGGGGAGAAACCTCCGGGTGGAGTCCCTCTAGAAAGCAAATCTGAACCGCCCCTCTTGTCAGCTGGTTTGGGACAGGGAAAAAAAATTCCTTGGAGGAAAGTGGAAAAAAATTGTTTATTTAACTGGCAAAGCCCTCCCCAGCCCCACAAATGACCAACACTGACCAACAAACCCTCTGGCTGCCCCACAGAGATGACAAATTCCCAGAGTCTCTCTCTCCCGTGGCTGCAGCTCGGCTCAGTTGCCCTCAGTCCCTCTGGGGCTGGGAAAGGCCGGGCCCAGGGCAGGCCCGGGGGGGCCACAGGTGGGAGCTCCTGGTGCCCTTTTGGGTTTTGAGTCCAGAGCAGGTTAAACAGTTCCAAGGAAAAGAAAGAAAAACCACAGTCTGGAGAACTTCTCTGCCNTCCTTAGCTGACTTGACACAGATGTCATTGTAGTTCAGTTTTGGCTCATCTGCATGGAGTGGAGAGCTAATTGTTCTTTTCTCCTACCGTCATGGTAAGGGCCAGTGTGTCCTGTGGGCAGGCACGGCTGAGCTACGCGCACAGGAAGCATAGAGCAGCACCTTATGCACACAACTAGTAAACATTCAGTAAAATTTACCTGCTTGTTTATTTCGAGTACTTAGAGCACTGTCAGTATTATATCTGAGCTGCTTTGACTAGTGAGTGTTGTGTCCATCAGATCTACTAGTTTGGATTTTTGCTGCTTTGGACATTTCTGTATTCACGGTATCATCTCAGCATTCTTTTTCTTTTTCCTTTCCCTCTCCTGCATTCTTGTGTACCCAAGCACGCTTTCTATTAAAGGCTTTTTTCAGGTTCATAAAACCTCAGTTAACCAGGTTATCAGACCTCTCAGTTACGCCTTGTGACCTAGAATTGTGGATATGACTTCAGTGCTACAGGACCCATTTTGAGCATCTCTGCAATCTCTGAAATGTATCTCCAAATGTTTGAAATAACATTTGTCAGCTCCTTGTAGAGAGGTGTAGTGGCAATTTCCCACAGGCCTGTATTTTTTTTTCCCAGTCAAAATAAAATAGTGCTTTTCAGATGAATGTCTATCCAGGTCCTGGTGCAAACCCCTTGACATGAAATGAGGGTCTTTATAAGTAGCCTTTAGATCAGAGGAGTGGTATCAAAGTTCTTTTAACTTCATTGTTGTTCCTAAAATAACTATTCAAGGAGCCACCTGTCTGTGTTGCAGCAGTACATGACCTGTTACTGCACTAAAAGTTTTTCTGAATTGGTCTGCTATAAAGAAGTAGTTGAAGTGTTGTTGAAGTGATCTTCCTTCAGGAAGAGGCCTCTTTCTGAAATAAAAATATAAAAATTATTTCTTTCTGCTTTGTATCTTTGATAGATTTCAAATATAGTATCTTGTTATTTTTTGCTCAAAGAAAACTGTCTTTTTACTGTTTCCCACAATATATCCCTCAGGATATTCTGCTACAAGCATGGGATGGCTCTTTGCATTACCAATGAATTAGGAGGATTAAGGAAAACCGTTTTTCAGAAGCTGTAAAACACATGCAAATATTTATTGTTAAAATAAAAAGCATCTGTTGTTTGGCTCATTCTGATTAAGGTCCTGTGTTCTATTTAAGAAACAATTTTGCACATGCATTTCCCTTGCATGGTTGTGCTTTAAAAACTAGAAAACCATTGGCATTTTAGGGAATATACTAGTCTTTATTTACTATGTACTTTAATTGTCCAATAACATAAACATTTTCTTCAGTCACACAAACTTTCTAAGTAAGATTTTGATTTGCAATTACATTTGAAAGCATTTTTCAAGTTTCCCTATTTTTCCTATTATAGTATCACTTTAATTAAATCCAAGCTAGGCTGTGGTGAAAAAGATATTTTTAAACTTGTGTCTCATAACCTGATAGTGACAGATTATCTAATTTTTGTATGCTGTGCTTTTTAATAAATCATAACATACTGGCTCCAAGATTTCTCATGAAACAAAGTACAATGCATTTTTGTTCAAGGTTACTGATGGAATTTCCTCAACTTTAGAGCACAGATTTCATTAGTCTGATTCCTGATAGATGTTTTCTGTTTAAAAAGTCAATTCCTGGTGGAAAGTGTATCTGTATTTGAGCCTCAGAAAACCATCTGACCTCTGGCAGTGTCAGAACAATGGCTCACAGTGCTAATGTGGAGACTGAACTATCTTCCTGCCTCTTTCCTTGCTTAAAAATAAATGCTTCTGCCACTCAGGTGGTTTTTTGGTTTTGTTTTTTTTTTTTTTCTTTAAGTAGGAAGTTGAAATAAGTAGGTAGAAGCACAATCACAAAAGAGGGTTCTGGCAGCACTTAAATAAAGTAAGACTAATGCTTACTACCAGCTGATTAATCATTAACAAAATGTCTGAAATAAGATGCCCCTGAGACTTCTCTGGACACAGATTAGCTGCCCATAGACTTAAATGGATCATGGGTTACTGCTTCATTATATAAACCTGTAACTGAGATTAAGGTGATACTTTGCTCTCAGACAGCAAAATAGCTATTTTCAGAGCTGAGTGTTTTAAAAGTCAGAAATTATGGTAACAGCCAGAATGGATCTGTGTGTGTACACAGTTGTATTAAGCAGTCTATATGGAACAGTTTCAGCTATGTGGTACTGGAAAGCAGTAATTTCCTTTATTTTTTAATTGTTTTTAAAAAATGAGACATCTGAAGCAGAATGGCATGATGTGTGTCATAGTCTGCATGCACAAGTTAGCTTTTTACAGCATTGGTTTCTGAGGAGGTGTTTGAATCCAGAATGCAGAGAATATTCCTCTGGATGTTTTAAAGGATCCAAACCCTCTGACAAATCCTGCTTTTAACTTTTGTCCATGGAGAGGGCTTCCTAGGCTTTGGGATGAGACAGAATTTTCCACAAAGTAAATTAGATAGTAGTATAATATGTAATTTATCACATTAAGGGCGAGAAATGTAGATTTTGGGGTTTGTTAGAATGGTAAGTAGATGAAGACAAGATGCCAGGATCCTTGTGGCTTTTAGGCTTCTTCCTTCTTCTTCATCTACTCCATATCCTGCAGTGCTGGGGACACAGGACAATTGGTTGGAATTTGCTGCAGTGCAGTGTTATGTGAATAGAAGTTTAGTTAGTAATTGGTAGAAAAGTAGAAATAATGTACATTTTGGGTTAATTGGGTTAATTATCTTTAAGAGAACCTTGAGTCTGTGTGTTAGAGGCTCTTTGGTGTCCTTTCTCCTTCACACCAGGCTGGTGTAAAGCCTGGTGTGCAGAAATTGCTGATATGGAAAGAATAAACAACCTGGAGAATGAGATCAAACAAGAGTCCAGTTCATTTTTTACTTAACGAGAATTTAAAGGACAATTCTTCCCATCAGGGAGGAGTCATGTGGGAGTATCTAAACTCCTACAAGGAGGTACCCTTTTAATATCACCTGGTGAGCAAGAAGGGTCCTCAGAGGTAGTTCCTTCCTAACCTTGTTGGCTTTGTGTCTTGTTTTCTGTCGTAGGGTTCAACGTCGGCCGGAGTGCTGGTGGCAGATCGACGGTGCGGGAGATTAACCGGGATGCTTGTCACTTCCCAGGCTTCCCTGTCCTGCAGTCCCTTCTCCCAAAGCACACTAATGTGCCTGCACTCTATTTCCTCCTCATGGCCCTTTTCCTGCAGCAGCCAGTCACTGAACTGCCTGAAAACCTGCAGGTCAGTGCACCTGTCACCAGCAGCCAGTGTAATCAGGGTGCCAAGGTAGGGATTATCCAGTAAGATGTGAATGCAATTCTGTCTGTCATGAAAGAACATAATGGGTTAACCAGGCCCTCTCCTTCTCTGCAGCTGAATCACAATTGTGATATGGTGTTAAGTGCTAGGCTCTTTGGGGTGGGAGTATGTGGAAGCCAGCCATTGTCACTGGTGTCAATTTGGGCCATTTTGGGGTCAAATGAGAAGCAGATCCCTTGTTCAAGCTGGCATGCTGTGGACATTGAAGGGAATATAATCTTTTGCTTGCTTTCTTTGGTTGTGAGGTGGGTTTGTGTGTTTGTTTATGTTTTAAGGAGTGGGCAGTTGCTGTGTTACAGGCAAAACAAGGTTGCTTTTATTTCAGAAAGTCAGTGGTTTTATAGGGAGACAACTCAGTTGTTTCTGAAAAATGTTGGTTGTTTTTCTTCTGAACAGGTTATTTTGGGCTTTTTTGAAGTAAGTGAGTAGGTATTACATGACCTACAACAGTCCTAGGAAACCCCAGGGTAGTGCTTGAAGAAGAAAAGCCACACACACTCCAGACAGACAACGTGCCTGTTGAGAATGGGTGCAGTGCTGCCATTTATTTATCAGTGAGAAATGAAAAATAAAACTTCCAAACCAGAAGGTGCCTGCCTCCTTTCTCAAGAGGAGTACTTGACAGCACATTCAGCACTCTGCTACCATGAGGCAGAGGCATGAAATTCCCTCTTCTGCTTACAGCATTGAAGTATGATGCTGTTAAACTGAAGCTAAATTCAACTACTTGGTAGCTCTTGATGCTAGAGGTGGACACTTGGTCTCTTTATTTTTCATTGCTTTAATTATTTAGACTTACTGGAAAATAACCTTTGATTTATTTGTGTTGTTCATATGGGTTTGTTTTTTTTTTTATTTTCTGTGGGATACCGTGTGGGTTTTACTGCTAAAAGTGAGTCAACTAAGTTGATTGTGCAGCACATGTGCTGACAATCTGTTTGTTTCAAAACACTTGCATACTTTGTGAGAAGTAAGTGAGGAGAGCTGCAGTTTCATTAGCTCATGGTTGAAAGAAATTTTCTTCAGTGACATGAGACTTTCATATAAAGTTTGGTGATAAAGTTTGGAGATGTAAAACAACTAATTTTTTATCTACTGCCAAATTCAGTGTATTGTATCTGTAATAAAAAGCAGTGTACAATTGCACAGGGGAAAGGGATCATTTCATGTCTTCTCTTTCACCTCTTGCAGTTTGATTTAGACTCCATTTGGACATTCATATTTGGAGTTCCTGCCTCCTGTGGCACTGTTACCTCCTCAATACACAGTGTTTGCACAGAAGCTGCCTTCTTATTACTGGGAATGCTGAGGAGCATGCTGAATTCTGTAAGCATAAAAAAATTTGCTTTTATTTCAGTTATCTGTGTTGTTCAAGTTTTCCACATGGTCAAAAGCCAAATTAGAAAGGTCGAGGTTTTGTTAGTATCATGACAAAATTAGCTGTGAGTTAGGCCCATGATACTTGGGTGAAGGTTGTAATTTTCTTTTTTTCCAGTATCTGTAAAAATTTTAGTAGCCACAAAATTAATGCTGCTTTTTCACAATAAGGCTGGGCTTTCTGTTAGCTGCAGTTAAAACAAAACAAGAAAGCAGAAGGATACAATGTCCTTGGAAGAGATAATTGAATTTCTTTCCCGATTAACATCATGGGAGAGTGTTTGAGACTCTGTATCCCATCTGCTCAGAGCTATGTGAGTTGCAGATTTCGTTCATGAAGCTTTCCCATGCAGAGAAGTCCCTGGCTATGAATAGTCTCATGCCAGAGGAAATGAATTTACTGCCAGAGAAATATGTCATCTTCTCATCTTTGAGTCTAATGTCAAGAGTAGGGAAAGCTGGTTTCTCAGTGGGAAGATTTTGTATTTCCTTGAAGCCAGAATACGTTATCTGCTGAAAATTGCCTCCTGAAGTGCTTGAAAAGCAACACCTGTTTGATTGTCACTGGTTGGGTCATCATGTGTGTGTGATATGCTCTATTGCTTGCATGTTTCTCCCAGGGTAACGTGTCCAGAAGCATCTTCTGGACAAGTGTACCTGCTGCAGTGCCCATTGCTGTTGTTGCATGTTCTGTCTCTCTGCTGGTGACCCATCACAGTGTTTGGTCATCACCTCTTTGGATACACTGGAGACATGCACACAGACTTGTGCTGTCACCAGCTGTGTTCAGCTGTGCCATCACATTTTGGGTTGGCTTCAGTCTGGTCATGTTTGCCAATATTTCTGAGTCATTACATGATAGGGCACCCATTTTAGCTGACAGTCAATGATGTGCTGTAAAATGTGGTTGGTGTCCTGTTTGAGACATGCTTGAAAGCCTGCTCTTCCTTTCTGAAGTAAGTATTCTTCAGTTGGTGCTGTCTGTGCTAATCTGGTGTTTGTTTCTCAACCCAGCCCTGGCAGTCAGAGGAAGAAGGCTCTTGGCTTCGGGAATATCCAGTGACCCTGATGCAGTTCTTTCGGTATTTGTATCACAATGTTCCAGACCTCATTTCCTTGTGGATGAGTCCAGAGTTCCTGTGTGCACTGGCAGCAACAGTGTTTCCTTTCAACATCCGACCTTACTCTGAGATGGTAGGAAAGCCAACTACTTGCCTGTTGTATTTTTCACATGAGTGTTACTCCCGAGGATTTCTCAGTTACCAAGCATACCAAGATAAAGCTTTACTCACCTTGCACAGGAGGTCATCATGAGGGCTGAGCTGGATGTTTTCTACTTGGGTTTTGGAACTGAGAGAAGGGTGTGTTAAACTGCAGGGCAGTTGTTGTGCAGGGAGATCAGAAACAGCACTTTAAGGGCAGCAGACAGTTTGCTTGTTTTCTAGTGGACCATTATTTTCAATCATATGAAAAATGTTAGCTCAGATTTGCAAAAGAGATTGAGTCAGCCCTCTGCTCTGAAGGATGTGATGAAACCTAAAACCTCTTTTTCTTCACACTTCCCATTTCTGCTTTTGTGGTTTAACCACAAAACAGTGTTCTTGTATTTCCTGAGCTACTGAGTTCGGGCCAGGAGAGGGTGTGAATTCAGCTTTACTTGCATTGCTGCCTGAAGTTTTCTTTGAGCTTAGTGTCATTTGCAAATGACACTATTTCTAGAATAGGAATGGGAAGGGAAAAAACTGATATTGTTAGCCAGCATCTAAAAGGATGGATAAGGATAATTAATGGATTAGGATCTAAATGGAATGATAATTGATCTAGAGGTTGTCATATGTTAGAACTATGTAGAGTATGATAAAAAAACCAGGAAATAATAATTGGCGGTGTGCTATTATTTTGTTGTCTGTAAAAGTGGGAGACAAATTTTTAACAGTACCTGCTGGTGAGTCTCTCATAAACACATGAGGTTTTTTGCTTTTTGTTAAACTTGCATTTAAAGTAGATTCTAGGAACTTGCTCTCTCTCAAAAAAAAAACAAGTGCCACTTACAAACTGGTAATGCTGAGTTGGTGTTCACCTGTACAGAGTTTTTAGGGGAGTCTTGTGTCTCTGAGGAGGCTTTTTAACTACTAGATCCCTTGAAATTCTGAGTAGCTGCCTGGCAACTTGAACTCTTTGCTGTTTGAGGGTGCTCCTCGCTCCAAATTGGTTTCCTCCTCCAGTGTTTTTGTCTGCCCCAATGTGTAGCACTAATCAGTGCCTGGTGAAATCACAGCTGAATCACAGCCAGATTTCTGCAACAAATATTGCAATCTAAATTCAGCCTTGAGAGAAGATTCTTAACTTTTTTTAAGGTCTATCAGCTTTTCTGAGATTGCTATCAAAAATAGAAAGAATATGTATTTGGGCTTCTCTTAATTTCTTGAAAAAGCTCTCCTGCTAAAGCAGACCAAATGTGCAAAACATTTGGTTACTTGGTATGTAAGCTGTCAATGCAAGAAGCATGTTGAGGGAAATCATATTGTCTCCTCTTTTATTTAAGGAAGGGAGTTGCATTAAAAAGTCAGTGTCTGGATTTGACAGCTTTTATTACTGTTTGTGCTTTTGTTACAGTCCTCCTTAAGAGCTAGCCTTTCAAAGGTTTCTGTTCATCAGAAATGGGAAAGCTGTGGAGACCCTTTTTTTTTTTCTTCTTCTTTTAGAGATTTTTGGGAAACCGGCTTACCCATAACTGCACTCTGATGAAGGTATTGTATTAAAAGAAAAAAAAAAAAAAGGCTCAGTTCCTTTTTTGTTTTATGTTATGTAAGCTTGATGGCCTTTTTTGTTGGCTTCTGTCTTGATTTTATTTTAACTGCTTTAGTTAATAATTTTTTCAAAAGTTTTCTTTTTTTCCTTTTTTTCTTTTTCTTTTTT
>VYXF01009225.1:190648-232945 GCA_013397295.1 Polioptila caerulea | reverse complement strand
TCTTTTTTTTTTTTTTTTGCAATGAGAAGATTTATTTTTGCAAAGTATCTAGAAATCACCCAAGTAATTCTGTTGGTCAGGGAGCATGAAATGTAACTCATGCCAGATCATTGTTTGCCTTGGGAATCCAAAACTGGATGTTTCCATATTGGGGAACTCATCCTGAGCAACATAATTTTGTAAAAAGGCTTCTTAAGAAGCAAAATGTGAAGTGAAAGCAAAGAACAGAGAAGTGAAGAAACTGCCATTAATTAGCTGATTGCTGATCTCTCTACAGTTTTAACATGCTGGTTTTTACAGGTCACTGATCTCGATGATGAAGCTGGGTCCCCAGCTGAAGAGTTTAAAGCCTTTGCAGCTGATTCTGGCATGAACAGGAGCCAATCAGAATACTGCAATGTGGGCACCAAGACCTACCTGACCAACCACCCTGCCAAGAAGTTCGTGTTTGATTTCATGCGTGTCATGATCATTGATAACCTATGTCTCACACCAGCCAGCAAACAGACTCCACTGGTAGACCTTCTGCTAGAGGTAGAGTTTCTTTGGGGTTTGTGTTTTGATTTGGGTTTGTTATTTGAGCTTAGTTGTGACAGTTTATTTCCCTAAAGTGTTTTAGGTTTATAGGTTTATTTCCCTAAAAAGGTTTTTTTCTATAACCTTACAAAGTTAGGCTAGTGATGACCTGAGATTCAGTGGAATTGTCATGAAACAGGAGTGGGAAAAAAAAGAAACACTAGTATTTCATAGAGTAGTTTGTTCACCTTTTTTTAATGGCTTGAAAAACCATCATGAGAATTTGTAGCTCTCCTCAAGTTAAATTTTTGTGGAGTGCGATTCAGTGGTTAAACGTCTTTCCAACCATGACATCTGTATTGACTTTGAAAATATGAAACCTCTGCAGAAATATTAGGGTTTCTATTCTGTTCATACTAGATAAAAAGAAATTGTGCCATAGATGGTGCCTTTGATAAAAAGACATGTGGGGCCATATACTATAAAACCTCCCAAATAACTGTGTTATCTTGCTGTAAACCAGCTTCTGAATTTCGTGACACTTGAAGAAAGCATTGTCCTGCTAATGGTGAGGCAGGGAGCTGAGGAATTCAGTTACTATTTAACTGCCTACACCTCCAGACAGTACATTTGGAAATGTTCACATCACTTCTCATTCTCCTTTACCTACCTGTTAGTTACCTCATCTTACATGTTGCTGAGTCTCCCTGATTTTTTTTTTGAAAGCTGCACGAATTTTGGACCCTGCTTGTATATTCCCTAACAAATGTCCTGGGGCAGTTGGGCACCTCTTTGCAGTCACAAAGCAAAAACAAATGAAATGTCAGAAGATGTCAGTTATCTACAGACAATGGGAGGCATGTTTGAGACCATGTTCAAGTGGCTGCCATTCTTTACAGCTCTTTTAACTTGTTTAGCACCTGTTACTTAACACAAATAGGATTGATTACTGTTAGTTCTCTTTCTACAATTTAAACGTTTGATCTGTCCCACTTACTCACTGTTTACTGAAGGAGGTGACTTGTGTCAGCTGAGGAGCTCATGGGTTGGCCATGTGTTTATAATGGAAAGTTTCATGCACCTTTTCAGAACGTTCTTTTCCAATTCCTGTTATGGCAGAAGATACATTTCCTGGATTTAAGCAGCAATAATGCCTACTCTGCAAGACTGCATGCAGCCAATATATACTCGACATGCATGCTTAGATTTTTTGATAAAGCCAAAACTTTTTACTTGAGACAGAATGTTAAGAGAAAAAAAAAGTAGTTCATGGGAGCTGAGAGAAAAGGAAATCACGTAGAACACCCTCCCACTCAGTCTTTTTTGCTCAGGTATATTAATTATCTTATTATTATTTTAATATCTTTTTTTAGGCTTCTCCTGAAAGATCAACACGAACACAGCAGAAAGAGTTTCAGACATATGTTTTGGATGGAGTGATGGACCACCTGCTTGCAGCTGATGTTTTATTGGGTAATATAGCAAAGTTTAATAATCAGTCTATTGATTTGGACACCAGGTTTTGATTCTGTGACTTTCTCTTTTTTGGTGTTCTGTTTTGTTGCAACTTGATAATTGTAATTTTTTCCCCTCGCCTTTCCTTTCCTTTAGTGTGTAAATAGTGTTGATGTGCTTGCATGTTCCCTCCCTACCTTGATTGTGCCAAAGCTGTAAAATAGGATATTCACAAAAACTATGTGGCTTAGGGGGCCCAGTCACATTTCACTGGACTTCCCAGGAGCTCTTGGGCTGCTCTGCATCCATCCCAGGTGTCATGAGGGGCTGTATGCATTTCTGTTCAAACTTGCTTGTAAGGCTCCCCATTTCTTGCCACAGCAGTAATTTGTCTTCCTGTGGGTGTGGTGCATCAATAAAATAAGTCCAGAATCATGTATTAAAAATCCAGAATCATTTTTTAGAAGATAGAAGTCCAGAACCATGGTTGCTTGCATCAAAGGAAAGTCTTTCTGTAGGGAAGCAATGAGGTTTTACCTTTCATTGACTGAATCTTTCTCTTTTATGGGAGTCTAGAAAGCATAAACTAATGTGAATGTTTTTATGCAGATGGGTTTTTTTGATAAATGTAGAAAACTTTGGGTTTTTTTGTTACCTAGGTGAAGATGCATCTCTGCCTATAACAAGTGGAGGAAGCTACCAAGTGCTGGTGAACAATGTGTTTTATTTTACACAGCGTGTGGTAGATAAGCTTTGGCAGGGCATGTTCAACAAAGAATCCAAGCTTCTTGTGGACTTCATAATCCAGCTCATTGCACAGGTACCAGGGCTGTTGTATTGATCTACCTGAAAAACCATTTTTGCAGGTTATGTTGAAATGCATGGAGTGGTGTCACTAAACAGTCTGCTAATGATACATGTTTGGGTCAGCACAGAAATATGCTTTTCTTTTTCAGGCTTACTCTCCCTTTACTGAGCTTTATTAGCACATCTTTCACATCTTTTTGTGAAGAGAGATTGAGTAAGAACTGCTCTCAGATCACATTTTTTAGAAACTCCCCAAAATAAACAATGAAACATGCCTCAAATGAATTTTCATAAATTTACCTTGACATTTTTGGGAAGGTTCCTCACACACTTTTATTGGAGATTGTTAGAAGACTTTGTGTTAGAAATCAGCTGCATCTTTATAGATGTTAAAATTCCAAGTGTTTCATCATTACTGTAATTTCAGTCCATGGAATTGACGCTTACAGTAAAATGCCAATTTTGGAAAATGTGCTTGGGTCAATTCAAGGGAAGACTGGGAGCCAGTAAAATGAGTTGCTGCTGCTTCTGATCACGTTTTTTGCTTCCCATCAGTCAAAAAGAAGATCTCAGGGACTCTCGCTGGACGCCATCTATCACTGCCTGAACAGAACCATCCTGTATCAGTTCTCACGAGCGCACAAAACTGTTCCTCAGCAAGTGGCACTCCTTGATTCCCTAAGGGTCCTTACTGTCAACAGGAACTTAATTTTGGGACCTGGAAATCACGATCAGGAGTTCATCAGCTGCCTAGCTCACTGCTTGATTAACCTGCATGTGGGAAGGTAAATATCTCAGCAGAAGTGCATTCCAGAACCAGGGCTGGGAAGTACTAAAATGACCTCTTTTTTTACTCACCTTGCAAATAAGTCAGCAAATTTTGGAGGACTGTTTATAATTTTCCATCCAGTGAGTTACAAGCAAGCTTAAGAGATTGGTTTTGAGACAAAATGAGGTTTGAAGATCCTGGAAATAGGGAACATTTTTCTCTCCTTTTGCAGAGGTATTTTAAATACTGACAAATGTGTTTAGCCAACTGTTGTCTTGTTAACCTTTTACAAATCAAAATGTTTTAAAGATAGAAGGAAACACTGGTGCTAGGTAATTAGTAGTCAGAAGGTCCTGTCACTGGATTTATTGTCTGTTGAATCATTTCATACAAGCTCAATATCTTGGTATTTCTTCTGTATAGCATTGAGTAAGGCCAGTCATGCATTAAATCAGGTGTCTGTGACAAATGCTGTAGACAACCACTTTCCTGCATTGCTGCTGCAAATGCCAGCCTGGCATTTTCATTTGTTCTTTCCAAGAAGATGCACAACTTGTGTTTCATCCAAAGACACTTGTCATCAAACCCCAGTGTTCTCCATTTCTGGCCTCGTCTGTTTTGTGTTTCTTCAAATATCACCATCTTCCTCTAGTGACACCAGTATCCATGGCACATCATCTCTTCATAAACCTTCACCTTGTGACCACAGACTGTGAGAACTCAAATGGATGGCAGTGAAGATGCTTTGCTGTAGTAGTGTGTATTAATCTTTGTGAATCTGATACACAATCAAATGCTTTGTCTTGGCTTGGGGATTTGTGTCTTTTTATTCTGATGGTTGTTAATCCATTGTGTGTTTGTAGCAACGTTGATGGGTTTGGATTGGAAGCAGAAGCTAGGATGACAACTTGGCACATTATGATCCCCTCTGATATAGAACCAGATGGAGTCTACAATCAAGATGTCAGTGAAGGTAATCTGAAAATGACATAGCCACAGATGTCTCCTAATGCCACTTCTGTATTGTCATCACTAATCTTTTACCTCAGTGACTCGGGGCAGGGGGCTGTGGTGTGTGTGTTATCCAATTACTCTCTGGAGGGGTGTGGGGGCTGTGTGTATACAAAAACACATTAAAAATAGGTGAAAGGACTCTTGGAAATGCCAAGGTAGACACATTGAGGATAAATTACTGTTTTGTTAAAATAGTAAGAGCTCATCGTGTTTTTCTGGACATGCTCCAGAATTAGAAATACAGTTTTATATGCACTGTTTTAAGTGCAATAGAAGTGGCTCATTTTAAGGTAAGAAATATGTGGTATAAACTGTACAATTACTATTTTGTGGCATGCTTACAATCTTTCACTCAAAGGAGATTTAAAAACTAGCTGTAGAGGAAAGTATTCAGAGATTCTTAAACGTGTATAGAATTTTATATTTATTTATAGACAAAGACTCCTATAAGATTTTTTCAATCTCATTTTTTTAATAGATGGGTATGGAAGGTGAGTCACAACCAACCAGAGCCAGTGTTTCAAATTTACAGAGAGAAAGCAGCCAAAATTAATTGTTACATGCTTTCTGATAGCATCTATCATGGCAAAAAAAGGCACTCTGGCCAAAAGCATTTCACACATCATGCAAGGGGGGAGAAACTACACTGTAATCACAGAAATTATTCATTTCACTCCTGTAAAAATACCAATTCTATGAGCACTGTAGAGCTTGCTGTTTGTGATCTTGTGTTTATGCAGGTCGCCAGCTTCTTTTGAAAGCCATAAACAGAGTGTGGACAGAGCTGATCCACAGTAAAAAACAGGTTTTGGAAGAAGTTTTCAAAGTGACACTGCCTGTCAATGATCGTGGCCAAGTGGATATAACTGTTGCCAGACCTTTCATTGAAGAAGCGAGTTTAAAGTGTTGGCAAAATCATTTGGGTAAGTCCTGGCTGAGGGTTTGTCTGTCCTGAAGGGTGGATTTCTTCAGAATGGACCTTATGCACTGGATATTTTAATGCAGGCTTAACATTTTGTAGCTGTAAATACTCTATAAACTGGCACTGTGTAACAGAATCCTTCTGAAGCTGGACCATAAACAGGATATTCTTACACTCCAGTGCACAGAGCCCCCTGTAAGTCAGCAAATGGCATATTGTGGGTTACAGTGGTAGAGGCATTGAGCTCCTCCCCAAGAACTCTCTGTTACCATTCCCAGGATTAGATGTGCCAGGCAGGGAGGGGGAATCCTCTTGAGCATGTCAGGGTGCAGCCTGCAAACTCTTGGTCTAGTGATGAGATGGGAAATGGATGGCTGAGCAGTCCTTCTCTAGCAGCAGTGATGCTATGACTAATTCTTGGCTGGTTCAGCATAGGAAGCAGTTCTGCAGGAAAAGGACCTGGGAATCCTGGTGGATGACAAGCTAAAGACAAGTTAGCTCTGTAATAAATGTAATAAAGATCAACTGATGCTTGACTAAATTAGCAAGAGTTTAAACAGAAATTACAATTCCATAAATGTGACTCATTTGATGCTTGCACAGTTCTAAAGTAATTGATGTTAACGTGGATGTACAGAAAACATATTTGGAAACCTGGAATACTTGTTTTTGCTGTCTCTGTGTTTCTATGTGTTCCTGGCCAATGCTCAGGTTTCCAATATCTCCCTGATGGCCAGTGTATTTGCTGAAATAGTTTTAGTACAGCTACACCTTTTTGAAGCAACAGGAAAGGTCATTCTATCTAAAAAAGCAAGCATAATGGGAGGGGGGAAACCTCTTAAAAGTGCTACCTACACTTTGTTTTTCAGCTCATGAGAAAAAATGCATCAGTAGAGGAGAGGCTTTGGTTCCAACCACACAGTCCAAACTTTCACGAGTCAGCAGTGGATTTGGGCTCTCTAAACTGACTGGTTCCAGGAGAAACCGCAAGGAGAGTGGGCTGAGTAAACACAACCTCTCTACACAGGTAATTTCTGTCAAGTAATAACATGGAGTCTAGAATCCAGTGGTGTATGTTCAGGATTTGTGGTAAACATCCCAAGGTGGGGAATCTTGCAGAGTGTGAAGTATTATCTTGTGCTTGATTTTCTTTCCCTTTTTTAACTATCCAGACTGGGCATCTTGCTTCTGTGTGTCCTAATTCAGTAGTTCCACCTGCAGATCTGTAACAATAAGCCAAGAGTTAACCCTTCCTTGTTGGTGAGACTGCTCAGCTGCTTCTGGTTCATGTCTGTGGTAGTCTGAGTCTTAAATTCAGTTTGCAATACTGCGCTGAAATGGAAGCTGTGATACAGATGTTGGTCTTTTTTTCCATTCTGCCCTCAAGATGGAAAGAAGCATTTGAAAGTTTTGTGGAAAAACATGTCACTAGTTCTCTTTCTGAGCTGAAAATTGGTCAGTGGCTTGGAGAAATTATTGAATTCTCAGTGCTCTCAGTCCTTTTCCTGGTGAGCAGGCATACAATGAAAGGGAAAGAGAAGAACTTACCAAACGGAGCTGACAGGAACTGTTACTGGTTGTATCAAGAGAGGAAGCAGTAAGTGAAAACAGAAATACCATGGGACAAAGTGAGGAAGGATGGGTGTCTTGAGGATTTCCAGCAAACTAGGCTCTGTCCACAAAATATTACTTACAAGGAAGAAGGGAAAAACAGTCTTTCTCAGTGCCTATCTTTGGCTGTTTGGGAAGGTTCCAAATGTTCGTTTTAAGGAACTAGTTTTTGTGAGCAAGTTTAGCAAGGTGATGTATTCCTAGGCTTTTCATTCAAACAAACTCTTGCTTATAGAGTGTTATTCTATCTGTCACGTTGTTTTTGTCTTAGGAGATTTCCCAGTGGATGTTTACTCACATTGCAGTGGTTCGGGACCTGGTTGATATGCAGTATAAAGAATACCAGGAGGTATGGATGACTCGCAGCGTTCATTACCTGACACTGATACTTTGGCATGTTAAGTTATACCAATGGCATTTCTCAGTATGGGGCTTGTGAAATATTGGGTTCTCATCGATGAAATGCTTGAATGTTCACATACAGTTGCTACTTTTAAGGGGTTTTTAGATATAATCAAATAAACAATTGAGGAAGCTCATTTTGGTCTGGTCGTAGATGAAAACTCTTGTAGCAATATCACATGTCAAATCTGAAATTTTTTAAAGAAGCTTAAATTCCTTAGAAGTAAAAAAATAAAAACAAACAAAGCAGGGAACAAAATGAGAGAGGTTGGAAATGCACTGTCTTTCTACTGCATTGTAGAAAAACTAAGAAATGTAGAGAAGTGTTGTGTCTATATGCTACTTTCATAGTAGCACAAAGAAAATGTTATGGTATCATGCAGTAATAGAAAGTGTCTAGTCTGTGCCTTCCAGAATTAAATTGTTCCACCCTCTGGTGTCTGACAAATGTTCCCAGACATTTGATTCAAACTGATTGCTGAGCTACATGCTATAAAAATGTTCTGGTTTGAAAAGCAAAACCAGTGGGAGACTTCAAGTCAGAAATACAATTTATTAGGAAAAAGGAAAATAAAAGAAGGAAACAAAAGGAAACATGCAATCAGAAAAAAAGTAAAATTACTGACAGAGTCTGAATACAACCTGACACCCTGTTGAAGTGTCCTGTTGGAGCAGTCCAGTTGGAGTGGTGGCTGCAGTCCTCCTGGAGTAGCAGTTGTGGCTCTGTTGAAGTGGTAATCCTGCAGAAAAGGTGCAGCTCTCGCTGAAAATCCAGTGGTGAGAGACGGGCCTGTCCTTCCTCTGGGAGTCCAGTGAAGGGGCAGTTTAATGTCTCAAATCTCAGGTTTTTATGCAGATAGAAGGGCTTGGCTCCCTCCCCCCCGGATTTAGCATTTCCCAATGGGATGATGTAAATTTATCAGTGGACTTAATGGCCCATTAACAGAAGACCTATCCCTGGAGGGAGGAGGGGTCAAGGGAGAGATAAGGAAAATGCTCTTGCTGATTCCTTATCAGATGAGTTGTTGAGAGATTACATAGTTCCAACAGATGGTAATAGAATAACACACCCCTGATAATATTTTACCCATGACAAAATCTTAAGAAATAACTTCTGAGAGAAACAGGTCATTCAAAGCAATTTGTTAAAATAAAACAACCACCAAGCCTTGCTTCATTGAGCTTCTCTCTCTTGTGCAAATAAGCTCAGGCAGTCCTCCAAACCAATGTCTGCTTTCATTCTTAACACGTTTCTGCAATCCCGTGCGCTTACCGAGTCTCTGTGTCCAGCGCCAGCAGAACGCGCTGAAATACGTGACCGAGGAGTGGTCTCAAATCGAGTACGAGCTGCTGCGGGAGCGGGGGCTCTGGGGGCCCCCCATCGGCTCCCACCTGGACAAGTGGATGCTGGAGATGACTGAGGGTCCCTGCAGAATGAGGAAAAAGATGGTGCGCAATGACATGTTTTATACTCAGTACCCCTACATGCCTGAGGCTGAGCAGGAAACAAACTTGCTGGTAAGTGCTCAGGAGTTTGGCATGGGTGATTATAGGTCCTATTGCAAAATGCCTTTTTTTTTAAGCTTTTTTTCTTAAGAAATGTGTTTTGCTCTGTTGGTGTGAGCTTGGTAGTCTGTCTGTCTGTCCTAGATGGTTGGTAAAGTAATGATATATTTAGGGAAGGGCCTGAATCGCTTGGCTCAAAACCAAGCAAACTTGAAGAGATCACAACCTCAGGTGAGGTGTGCTGAGTGATCCTGCCAGCAAACAGCACAGGCATCTTCACAAGCCTCCAGAGGCTGAAAGTACCGTAACAGTGTGAGGTTCAGTCTGGTTTCTTGGCCTTAATCTAGATAATGTGGAAAAGAGTGATCTGGACAAATAAGAAAAAAGGCTACAGACCTTGGTTTGGGTGCACTTGGGAAATGTACTTTCATCAATCCACGAAGATGAAGGTGGGCTGTGTAGCAGAAATGTGTGTGGCCTTTGGAAGCTTAGCAGTTAGTTCCTGTTAATTTTGGAACACTGTTTTCAATAAATGAAGCAGTCTTTATTATGTCTTTGTAGGCATGCATGTATGCATGCAGAATTTTTTTCCCTCAAATTATGCCTGAGTGTCACAGTACTTTGAAAAAGCAGAGAAAACATAGAAGTCAGTCAATTTTAAACTCTTGGGTATTTTTGCCTGCTTGTGGTCTGACACACAGTAGCTGTAGTGAGTCTAATTCACACGAAGTAGAGAACATGCCATCCTACATTCTTCTCAAAAGTGTTCTTTCTCTGATGCTTATGTAATTGATGCCCTGTTTCCAGTCTGACTTCTCAAGCAGACTTCCTGAGACATCTGATGATACCATTCCTCAAAAGGTAAAGAAACAAGTACACTGACTGAAAGAATGTAAAATAAATACAACTTCTCCTGCATGTTAGGCAGTCTTAACAAAGCTTCTATGTTTGGCTTTCAACTTGCTCTTTTAGGCAATAATTCCAGACCTAAGGGTTTTTTCAGTAATCACGTTAGATGATGTTACTGTGCTGTCCTCAACCTTCACCTAATAAAACTTTCTGTAGACCTTCCCTTCTTTGCTGCACACTAACAGGCTGTGTTGGGCTGTGCTACCACTGTTCTCACTGTGTGGAGTGTTGTGGCTTTGGGACCTGAAACTATTGGTCAGTGGAACACGTTTAGTAATGGGCAACACATCACTTGGAAGCACTTATTGGGAAAGTGTTTCCTTCTAAGAGCAGATCTGGGGAGTGCTTTTTCTCCTTTTTGGCCGCAATGGGCTTTAAAAGGCCAACTTTTGTTAAAAGCCCATATTAATTTTGTCTTAGCTGACTCTTCTCTGTTTTGCTATTAATAAAATGTTCACATTTGCTTAAAAAATATCAAACTTGACTTGAAAAGAACAGACATGCTTTGAAGTGGCTTTTCTGCAAGCATTTCAGTATTATGCCTTTGTCTGTTAATTAGAGTCACAGTCTTGCCCATCACTAAGTACAGTGTGTAATGTGCATTCACTTATTTTGAATTACCTTCAACAATAAACTAATCCATATAAATGCAAATAATTATATTATACAGAATATCTAATATAAATTGTTACTATTTTCCTTTTTTCACCTTAGCAGTGCTAGAACAGATTTCTCTTTGTAGGTTATACATAAGTTGTTTCCAGAAATGTTTTAAGCATCATTTAAGTGGCAATTTTGTGCTGATAGAGTGAAGACTTGAAAACATAAGTGAGCAAATTAAATTACAGAGCCTTGAATTTTTGATTTTTGGGGGCAGCCAGTTTGACCTGAATAATAAATTTGTGTTGCTGATCTTAGTATCTTTATCATCCCGAGTATCAACTTGTAATAAAGCTAGATTGATTTCTGTTCTGAATGTTGCTTCCTTAATTAAGTGAGGAGTGTAAGAATTACCCTGTGATGAGGGTTGGGACAGAGAGGAAGAAAACACCACACAAACAAAAAAACCCCCAAACCAAAACAACCGAAATAACAAACACCCAACAAAGCAAACCCACGAGGAAGAAAACACCACACAAACAAACACCACACAAACAAAAAAACCCCCAAACCAAAACAACCGAAATAACAAACACCCAACAAAGCAAACCCACACACACACACAAAAAAAGACCAAAAACACCACACAAAGGTACAAACAGTGCTCAGATAATTACTTCAGGTACATGCATATTCTCATGCCAGTCTCCTGCCCATAAGCCATCAGAAAATTAACTAAAAAAAGAAGCAACTGAATTTATGAAGAATTTTTGAGTCTTAAAGCCAATCCCTGGGTGTTTTTCATTCATACCAGCTTCCACATCACTGTATCTTCTTGAGGCAATTTTTAATTCAATTTACTGCCTAACAAAGAAGTCAGCTGGCTAAAAAGTAAACTGCATGTGTTGGTAGGGAGTAAAATGATGATAAAATGGCCTTGTGAGCAATCAGTCTTAGGCACAAGAATCCCAGCTTTTTATGACAGTGCATAACATACTGGCTACACCTACTCCTCATGTTGTAGTTTTATCTGCAGGCTTTTCTGCAACCCCATTATTGCTGGAGTGGCTCTATAGCCAACAGATCAGATCTCCTGAAGAGTCTCAGTTCCTGTCTGTGTTGGTGTGTGAGCACAAAACACTCGATGGGCATGCACTGTGCTGCACACTCTGTTCCTGAAACACCTTCACTGAGGGTGGTGAGGAGTGGGCTGACCGAGGGATTTCTCCCATTGTTCCCAAGAAACCTGCTCGCTACCGGAGAGCCATCAGTTATGACAGCAAGGAGTACTACATGCGCCTGGCTTCCGGAAACCCCGCCGTCTTCCAGGACACCATCGAGGAGAACACCGTGGGAGAAACAGCTCAGCAGGAGCCAGAGCACGGGGAGGACACGATTGCAAGGGTCAAAGGTTGGATGGTTGCTTTGTCATCTTCTCGTGCATTTGTGTTAGGAGAAGCCTAAGTCCTGCAAGATTCTGGGAGTCATGAAATGTGAAAGGGGCTTTGGAATAGCTGTAGAAGCAGGCCTCAGAGGCAGAAAAAAACAGAAAATGTAGAGCTATGCTGCAGATGCTGGTTCTGAAAGTAAAAGAGTTACATGAGATAGTGAGGAAGGACATTAAACAATAAGCAGTGTCTTGAATCTAGCTCGGGCAAACCTTAGGACAGCAGAAAAATAGATCAAGCAAGATATTAGGAAGGTCGAAGCTTAATAATGGAGCTCTGTGCAATGCACCAATACAATGGTGCATTGTATTTTAAGGCTCATGAGCAAGCATTGTTTTAAGCAGGTGTATGTGTAATTGTAGTGATTGGTTAAAGCTGCTGTCAGAATGTTTTTGCTTTCTTCTCTTGGCTGAAAAAGTTTTACCATGCTTTGTAACACAGAACTCAGCATCTGCTGTTGTGGATGCGAGTTGTCATCTTTCTATTGTCTCAAGCATGTAATGAGACTTCTGAAAAATAAATAGCTCGAGACACGTCCCTCAGCAGTCCTGTCCCTGTTGGTGTTTGTAAATAGAAAAATCGTAGCTGACACAGGCTCTTGTTTTTCTCTCTTAGCCTTGGGTCAGTAATTTGAAGGATTATAGGTTTTGCAAAGTTAATTTTTTATATCTCAGGGTTTTCTTTATCTGTCTCTGTTCTTGTCCAGGCCTGGTGAAGCCTCCCCTGAAACGATCTCGCTCTGCTCCTGATGGAGGAGATGATGAGAACCAGGACCAGTCACAGGACCAAATTGTTGAGGGCAGTTCGATTGATGAAGAGGAAAAGACTGACAATACAACTTTGCTTCGACTTCTTGAGGAAGGAGAGAAGGTACTGTGTATTTCAAACACACTGAGAACTTAATACATTGAGAATTTTTTCATTCTGTGTCCTAAGCATGAATAAATGTCCTGTATACCTTCCTTGATCTGTATATTTCATCAGCTTGTTCCTTAAAACGTGAACTTGGTGTGCTTGACCCTAAAAATGCTGTACTGGAAACATTTTCTTTTTTGGTTGCTTTTTCTTTTTTACCTTCTGCCTGCAAGGAAAAAATTCACCTGTCCTGAAATGAAGGCTATGAGCTATCCCGTGCTTGGTTTATTGGCCTGTCAACTTAATGATCAGGATAGAAAATAAACACTGAAAATATAAGTGCTGAACTTGGCACACTGTTCCTAATTAATTGTTGCCTTCATTAGAATGGGAAACCTTGATAAGTAGTATTTTATCCCCAAGATCAGTTGATTTACCGTGCTGTGTATTTGGTATTTCAGAGTTTGTCCATCTGAAGTATGCCATTAAATAGCATTGTGATTGTGGTTAAGTAGGCTGCAGATTCTAAAATATGTTCAGGCACGGTAGTGCAAGTGGATAAACTGGTAAATTGATACGTTCATTTCATACCAATGAGGCTTTATCCAGCCTCCTCTCCAATTACTGGTCACTGGCATTAGGTCTGATTAAAGGAGAGACCGACAGGATTTTTGCTGTTCGTAGAAGTGATAAAGCAGAGTCTGGGACTTGTTCTGACAGAGAAGGGGTCTGAGCCTGTGCTCCTTAACCTGCTTTCCCTAAGCATCTGCATTTGCTCACAGATCCAGCACATGTACCGCTGTGCTCGCGTTCAGGGCCTTGACACCAGCGAGGGGCTGCTCCTCTTTGGCAAAGAGCACTTCTACGTCATCGACGGGTTCACCATGACAGCCACCAGGGAGATCCGGGACATCGAGACACTGCCTCCAAAGTGAGTGTGTTCACACAGCCTTGCCTTGGCCCTGAGCAAGGAGCATTCACTGAGGTTTTGGAGGGGTCCACTCCGAGATAATGGAAGATGCAGGAAGACCTCGGGTGCTGAGCATTTTGTAGTGTGGTATATTGTGAAAATCAACTGTTTCTGCAGCTGGACTCTCATATGAATTAATGGGATAATTCTTTTAATTTCTCTTTTTTTTAATCACTTCTCTCTTGCCTGTTTATGTTCCTTTACAGGATGCATGAGCCAATCATACCTAGGGGAGCAAGGCAAGGTCCAAGCCAACTGAAAAGAACTTGCAGCATTTTTGCATATGAAGATATCAAGGAGGTGCATAAAAGGAGATACCTTTTGCAGGTAACCTGGACACCATATTTGGAGTGTTTTGATGATGTAATTTCTAAAAATGAAAATCAGTACACAACTGATGAGTATTTGGAAAGTGAAGGTGTTGATTGTGTTGAAATCGAAGCATTTAGGTTGGGCATCCTTGTTGGGATTTACCTGGATTTAGTTTATTGGGTGTGTCAGTCAATGTCAGTGGTCCAAAAATAAAACATTTGGTTGCACTAAACGAAGTCTGCTTCACCATAATTTGGTGTCACATGTAGCATGACTAAATTGGTCTGTGCCTGACCTTCAGACAAGAAAATAAGTTAGTGTTGACATGGATTTGTCCTCTTTGTTTTTAGCCAATTGCAATTGAAGTTTTCTCAGGAGATGGACGGAACTATCTTCTAGCTTTCCAGAAAGGGGTTAGAAACAAAGTTTATCAAAGGTACTGTAAAATAAATTCTAACATTTAACATGAGTGTTTGCAAATAACCTGTGTGGAGGCTTTTTTGGTGCCTGCTAGCACCTTAGTGCTGCAGGAAAGAGCCACTAGAAGGCACTGCACGCCTTCAGTGAGAAGAGGCTCCTGCGATTTTGTTGATGATGTATGGAGCTGCTCAAAAGGAAGTCTGTAAATGCATGCTGCTTCTCAGGAGATGACATCCCGAGGGCACAAACACTAATCATAATCTTTAACTGCTGCTGCAGGTTTTTGGCTGTGGTGCCATCTCTGACCGACAGCTCGGAGTCGGTGTCTGGGCAGAGACCAAACACCAGCGTAGAGCAAGGGTAGGTGGTTCTGTTCCTCACAACCTCTGTGGCTCATCAGTTTCCAATAAATAATGCTTGCATTGATGTCAGGGTTATCTGGAGAGGATCAGAATTAACATTATCAGTATACAGATACATTCTGAAAGGAATTGGGGTGCTGAAACCATCAGATTTATCCAAGTTGTTAAAAATATTTTACTCATCAGCCACCACTTGCACTGAATTAACGTGCATAATTTTTACAGTGTGTGTATAGAATTCTAAAAAAAGGTACTGCTAAAGCAAAAAGAAATAGAGACATGTTATTCTAATTGTTGCAGTTTATAACTTTTAATCTTGAAATTTTGGGTTGTCTTGTGAAGATGTAACTCAGCTCTTACTGCAAAGTCAAAAAATGCACTTTCTTCTTCCCGCTAGGTCTGGGTTGCTTAGCACTTTAGTGGGAGAGAAATCTGTTACTCAGAGATGGGAAGTAAGTATGAAAATGATGGGATATTTTTTGTATTAAATTCCCCATTTTGTAGTGATACATAAATAGTCAGTACACATAGGTTGCATCCTCTTATTCTAACTGATGGAACATACTGTTATAGAAAGTGTATCTCAGTATTTCATTTTAAGTATTTCACGATATCCTCATCAAATAGGGAATGGTTCTACTGTTGAAAATGCAGGGGGAGGGCTGTAGTAAAATTAGAGTGAGCACTGCAATATTGAAGTAAGTTTCTATGTTTGGGGAGGGCTGCACACTGACAGTCTTACAGGTTGACAGTTGATTGTTGTAAAGTGAAAACTTCACTGTGCTCTTATTTGTCTTCCTTAAGAGAGGAGAAATCAGTAACTTCCAGTACCTGATGCACTTGAACACTCTGGCTGGCAGATCCTATAATGACCTCATGCAGTACCCTGTCTTCCCCTGGATCCTGGCAGACTATGACTCTGAGGTAAATAAAACATCAGCCTTGTCAGTCATCTTTTATAAGCTGGAGGTTTCTATTTTGTTTCTCCCACTTCTCAGCAGGGAGTGTATTAGAGAGTCTTGGCTGTGCTGGTTTTACAGATGTTGTTGGTCTGTGCACAGGTGAGGGCTGGGATCCAGAGAGGGACATTTGCCCCTCTGCCTTGCAGCAGTTCCTGTAAATGTCTTCATTAGCTTTAAACTGAGTATCCTGAAACATGCTAAGCCCACAGAGAAAGCATCCTTGTCCAGAGGACTCTGGCAGGGGCAGCTATGAAATCTGGCCCCACAGCGAAATAATTTGCTTTTGAAAAAGGTGAAACATCCTATTAATGGTTTTGTGGACAGCCATTGCCACCAACCAGACCATTACATAAGATATTGTTAGGGGGCTTGTTGACTATTTGTGAAAAAATTAGGGGAACTGGGGACAGCATAAGAGGAGCAGGGCAAAAGTTATGCAGAGCCCAGATGTGATTTAAAATAAAACATGCTGGCTCTCTTGGATCAGACTGAAGGAGTGTTTTAGGCATATCCAACATTGCACTTGCTGTGTGTGTAGAAAGCAGGGATAACAGCCTTGAAACAGTGTTGAAAGGATGTGGTTTGGTTTTATGAAATTGTTGTCTGGTTTATTTTGGAAGGAACTGGATCTTACAAATCCCAAAACATTCAGAAACCTGGCCAAGCCCATGGGAGCCCAAACAGAGGACAGGTTAGCCCAATACAAGAAGCGGTACAAGGATTGGGAAGATCCCAATGGTAAGAATCCATCCTGCAGAAAGAGCAGAGGAACATGTGTCTGTCATCATGGGGAGGACTCAGGATTTTTTTTGTGATATGGATATGCAGAACTCCTCTACCATGTTTTTTTAGTGACTCTCCAACAAAGACTAAATTAGAACAAATGGACATTGACTTTCTTTCTGTGTTGTTTGTTTTAAATCCAAATGACAGTTTTGTTTATATGTAAAAACAAAGAGCAATTGCACATTTAGATGAGTTTTACATTATCTAGACTGGAATGGGCAGGCTCGTGAAGCACACAACCAGCTGTGTCTGCTAATACAGTTTGATTGCTGCTGCATGAAAATTAGTAGGCACAAAGAATGCAAATGCTTCTGCATTTAGCATTATTCTAGCATTTTCATTTCTAATCTTAGTGTGGTTTTTTGGCTAAGGAAACAGCAGCTTCTTAGCTAAAAATACCTCAGAATGAGATGCAATTAAGTTACCTATTCATGATTTTGGAGCTTCCTTATATATTGAAAATAAAACTTCTCTGTTTGCAAGACAAGTTTTCTTGTGTGCTTTCACTGAAGATAGAGTCCTGTTTAACTACTGCAGTGCTGTTCTGTGGTAAAGACATTAATTTCTAGAAACAAATCAGTATTTTCTGTGTGCTCATGCAGACATTTTGCCAGGAAATTAAGAAAGTAAAAGCTATACAAAATCTTTAGGCAATAGTTCTGATACATATTTCTGCACAAAATTTTAAATCCATAGTAAAAAATAAGACAAAAATTTTAAAAATATCTTTTTAAAAGTATTTCTTCAGCAGAAATCTCCATAGTTGCACTGCAACATTTGAATTAGTTAAAATAAAAAATGAGTAACCATTCAGTACTGCTTTGCAGAACTCTGTTCAATCAGGGCTACTGCACTGCAGGCCAAACTCAAGTGACAAAACATAAAGCTTTTAGACATCTGAGAATGAAAATTACAAATTCCAGTTTTGGCTCAATCCAAGGCCACAGAGTAATTAAAATACAGCCTTATTTTTTTTTTTCCATTAGTACTGAATCTAACTAGTTTATTTCTCCTATGTTTATGATTTTTAATCTGCAGGGGAAACCCCAGCTTATCACTATGGGACCCACTACTCCTCAGCCATGATCGTGGCTTCCTATCTTGTCCGGATGGAGCCTTTTACTCAGATTTTCTTACGGTTACAGGTAAGAATTTTATCGCAACACTTCAGGTTTCTTGTCTTCTATGTATTTCAGGCATCACTGGGAAATAAGATCAGTCAGCTTTGTTTTCATCAAATATCATCGAAGAAATACCTTTTAGCACAGTTCTTACTGCATGGCAGGTTTTTGGTGTGCCTTTTTAAAAGATGTGATAGACTTCACCTTTTTTTTTCCTTGTAGTTTGAACATATTTCTGAATGTATGCAAAACAAAGTATCAGCAGACAAAGACCAAAGCAAGTTTTCTTGTGAAAAATATTTTGCTGTTTCTCTGAAAGAGAATAGACTTGAAATCAGACAGATGACTCTTTTCTTGAAGTTCTGTATATCTGTGTCTGTATTTTCTGTTACCGTGTACCCGAAGGTAACGCAGCTGATCAGACTGGCTGTGTTAGAGGCAGAAATGTGCTGTGTTGCAGTGTTTCACTGGGCAGAGGGTGTTCTGCTGTGCCTCCCTGGCAGAGTGAGGGGTGCTGTGAGCCTGACGTGCTGCTCTCTGTGCCCGGCAGGGCGGTCACTTCGACCTGGCTGACCGCATGTTCCACAGCGTGCGCGAGGCCTGGTACTCCGCCTCCAAGCACAACATGGCAGACGTCAAGGAGCTCATCCCAGAGTTCTTCTACCTCCCCGAGTTCCTGCTCAACTCCAACAATTTCGACCTAGGTAGGCAATAAGAGCTTGATTGCAGCTCTGTGGGTGGGAGAACAGAGCCAGACTGACGGCAGGTGTTTTCTCAAGCAGTGTTTATTTTAAGCAGTTAATGCAAAGTGTCTTCTGAGATTTGCAGAATTAGTCCCTGAAATATTTTTGTTTGGAGTGGTGTATTTTTGTCAATTTGGGTTTTTTTACCAGTGCACAGATAGTCAGGTTTTACTTGGAGTTTCTCTGCTTTACATTTTTCTCCATGTAACCTATTCCATGATGGTGTCCGCCATCTTTGTTTATTTTTTTAAGCTTCTCAAAATCTTTGACAAATATTCACTTTTAGAACTTCATTTGAAAATATTCCTAAAGTTTTTTTGAGTTCTCACAGCTTTTGTGACAGTGATTATTCAACAGGAGTCCTGCAGGATACCTGTTTGTTGGAGCTACCTGTTTGTTGGAGATGCCTGTTACTTATTATATGTCACTCTTAACAGTGGCATTAAGCTCTTATGTTCTGAGCTCTGTGCTGTGAATCTAATAGCAATAATAAAGATTCATCAAATCATATCATAGGTTTTAATGGCCTCAGAGACTTCATTCAAAATCTATAGTAAGAGATTGTAAGCACAATTTTACAAAAAAAGAAAAGCGAAACCCAAAGAACACCCTGCAAAACCTCTCCCAGCTATACTTTACACAGAAGAATATGGGGATTGCTGAAAAAATGTTGAGCTCTTGTTTACTTATCTTTGTATCTGATAATTTTGGACTGTAACCATTGGAAATTCTTCACTGAGCATTTGGACCAACAGTAGAAAAGGTTTTTTTGAGAACCGTTGTCAAACACTGAGGTAATTTTGATTGTGGTAATTTGTAGCAATCCTGCTCCCCTTCCTCCCTGGTGAAAAGAAAGGAGGATTTGAAGTTTGATGATGCAAGTAATGTTTCTGTTGGAGCATTGCTCTTATTTTTTGTGTGCCTCTGTAAAATTGGAAATTTGTTGATGTTCCTCTGAGTTATTAGGAAGTGTGGAATTGTCTCCTGACAACAAGGGACAGAACAAGAATATTACTGAGGAGTTATACCAAATATATTTTTGATGGTCACAACATGCACCATTTAATGTCCAGAGTGAGAAGGGGGCTGTCCAGGGCAGGGCACTTCAGTGTCCTTGGGCACAGAGCTTGTGGGGGATACCAGTTAGCTCTGCACTGTTAGGAAATGAGTACAGGCTATTCTGAGGAGTAACATGACAATTTCATTCTATGAGACAATATTTTCCTCTACAGGAAATCCTGCTTTTTTCCTCTTCAGAAGCCTTAGTGAGGAGCATTTGGATTCCTTTTCCTGAAAGCAGTCTTACATGAACAACTGAGGCAGAATTTTTCATGTTTTATTGCCTGACACTTACAAATGAGATAGTATTTTAAAAAAGAGACTGAAATGGCTTCCTTTATACATACAAGATATTAGAATTTGATTTTTTTTTTAATGCTTTTTTTAATATTTGCTGTTGCAGTTCAGCNACATGAACAACTGAGGCAGAATTTTTCATGTTTTATTGCCTGACACTTACAAATGAGATAGTATTTTAAAAAAGAGACTGAAATGGCTTCCTTTATACATACAAGATATTAGAATTTGTTTTTTTAATGCTTCTTTTTTATCTTTGCTGTTGCAGTTCAGTTTCAGTGTTTCTGTCCAATTTTTTTCCTTCTTTTTGTGTTTTATTAGGTTGTAAACAAAATGGCACTAAACTTGGTGATGTAATACTCCCTCCATGGGCAAAAGGGGATCCTCGTGAGTTTATCAGAGTCCATCGGGAGGTAATTGGAATTTTAATTGACAGTAGGAAATGTCTGTTGGGACTTTCCACTGCACATTAATCTAAGCTCAATTTGTGCAGTCACAGGCCAGTTCAGGGTTGGGGTCTGATTGTTGCCAAGGCCTGTCGAACCAGCATTTCCTCCCCTTCTTTTTTTGTCCTACAGAGTACTTTGAGGCAAGACTTGCTTCAATGAAAAGCTTTATCAAAATGTAACAAAAATATGTCAAATCACATCTTGCATTTTTCCTCGTGGCAAGAGTAGTAAACTCAACCAAGGAGCAATTTATCTCATTTTAATGCATGCCTTCTGAATTTCAGGCTCTGGAATGTGACTTTGTGAGTGCCCACCTGCATGAGTGGATTGACTTGATCTTTGGCTATAAACAGCAAGGTCCTGCTGCAGTAGAAGCTGTAAATGTCTTTCACCATCTCTTCTATGAGGGACAAGTGGACATATATAACATCAATGATCCATTAAAAGAGACAGCTACCATAGGATTCATTAATAACTTTGGACAGATACCAAAGCAGGTATACCCTTTGTAGAGTTTTTATTTTCCCATTAACACTCAAATTAGAATGTATTAATATAAAACAGGAAGGTGTTTTAGGAGTGAAACTTCTTGGGAGTATTTATTCATAAATATTCTTCCAGTGATATGAAATCATTTATGTTTCCATCGTAAATTACACAAAGATTGACTTTGGGCTTTGCTGGTGAGATTAGAAATGTTTTTTTTTCCCCCTTTACATCCTTAAAATAAAGGCATAACAAAGGCTCAACTCTAAAAATCAACATAAAAAACCAGGGAAGTATGTTCTTGCTGCAAAGTCATAGGGGAGGAGTGAAAGTGCAACTTCAAAGTAATGCCAAGTGCTAAGGTATTTGAAGTTGCTCTGTAATAAAATAATTTCTATAATAACTTCTGCTCCTTTTTTTTACCTCAGTCTCACATGTTCACTCGTTTAAGACAGATTTAGTGAAGGAGCTATAAAGACCCACTTTTGTTACAGCTTTAAAACTGTGTTGTCTTCAAGAGACTACATTAGATAATTCAATGTAATATTAAATCTAGGGGTTCAGGTTTGGGGGGGTCTCAGTTTTGGTTGTTTTTATTTGAGTGTTTTATTGGGCATTTCTTTGGAGTCTTTTTGCTATCTGGTGACAATCTTAAATGTCACTGGTGAATATTTCCAGTCCTGGATCTGGTGGAAGCCACAGATACCTTCAGCAATTCACTGGGAACTCAAGCCATGTGTTGGAAACTCTAAACTCAACACTCAGCACATGTTTAAGGACAGCCACAGGATGTTTCCTGTGGCAACCCACTTAGAGCTGTCTGTCTCTCACTGCTTGGAAGGAAGGCTAAGAACTGCTCATCTGTCTTCTGTGGCTTTTCTTCTTTCCCTTCCTTACTCTCTCTCAATAATCTAATTATGTAGTGGCTGTAGGGTTTTCTCCTCTTATGTACTAATCAGTCCCTGTGTTGTGGTGATAATCAGACATGGCCCAGCTAAAGCTAGATGGACAGACAGGGATTGGGGCAGAGGGCAGGGCAATAGAAGAGCACTGCAGCTGAATCCAGAGCTCTGCCTGAATCTTCAGATACCTGTTAGGAACAGGCCTGTGGGGAAATCTCCCAGGAATTGCATAATGCTTTGCTAGAGGAAATAGACTGCAATAAACTCGGGAAACCCAAAACTTCCTTAAGGCTTTGTTGGTGGTGAGTGCTCTTGGAGCACATTTTTATGTAACTGTAGAGTTTTGCTGTTTCCCTCTGTTATTTTCCATGGGGGATCCAGAGCAGGCTCTCTGTGACACAACTGCTGTTCATTCTTGCACTCCTTTCCTGCACGATGTAACATGCATCTTCTTTATCCCATCTCTTCCACTAGTAATGTGCCTGGCTGTTTGGGTTTGTATTTTAAAAAGTTGTGATGCCAAACGTTGCAGAGCTGGTGATGTGTTTGAAAGAGGGCCCTCACAGACTCTGTGAGGGTACTGAGATGCCACAGCCTGAGGGGGCAGAGCAGCTTCGCTCCTTGTTGGTTTTCCTATTGTTCGTTGGAGGTTTTTGAATTGCTCACCATGAGTTATTAGTGAATACTGAGAGCAGTAAAGTAACATTTGCTGACCTGCAGAAGTTTTAGAAGGGATGTATTTATGATCTTTTTAAGCTTGTGCTCTTGTAAACCTATGATTTTTGATCATCTTGATAATTTTCATCGTTTGTTGATGAATTTCAGCTCTTCAAGAAACCTCACCCACCAAAGCGTGTTAGAAGCCGTCTGAATGGAGAGGCTGTGGGAACCTCTGTGCCCCCTGGTTCCACAGGTGACAAGATCTTTTTCCATCATTTGGACAACCTGCGGCCATCTCTTGCCCCAGTGAAAGGTAAACTTCAAACCCACAGTAGTTATTGCTGTTTCTTTGCCCCAGCATTCAGAGTTTCAGCAAGACAGTACTTTTCCATCTGTTTCTTACTTCTCATATTCTTACTGCCCATAGTTCTGTGAGAGAGACAAATTCAAAATATCCTCTATGATTATGTCCTTAGCTACCTTAAAGGAACTTGGGAAACACCATAGCTGCACCACTTCAATATGACATTTTTAAAATAGAGCCCAATATAAGTTTGAATTTAACAAACATTCAGGGTACGTCTTTTCTGGGCCTGTGATAGCATCTATTTTTGTGATTTTTACAGCAAAAGGATTATTTATCACAGTGCCAAGAGATACTAAGGAATGTTGGCAGGAAGGTGGGGTGTTGGTAGCTGCACTGAGGCAAAAGAAAGTGGTTTTTGACTTAATATCTGACATTGGACTGAACAAAACTTAATTGTCTGCAAGGCAGGTAAATGCTGTACAGGGATTTTTTCCTAGCTGAGTAAAGGAATCTGTGTCTCCTTGCTGTAAAGAGAGAAGGATGTTCTATTAAATGGGGCATTGCAGGGCTTAGAGAGAAGACTCTAAGTCAGGAAATTAGAAAACACTAATCTGTACTTGGCCCTGCATTTGTTAGGAAGGGAGCAAAAGTTGCCATCACCGAAGCTGGAGCAAAGAATGTATAAAAGGCCACTAGAGACCTTGCTTTGGCAGTGCAGCAGGTACTTAAGGGATCAGATAGTATTTGTCTCTCCCAGCAATAAAAGATAACCCCATCTTCTCTTTCAGAGCTCAAGGAGCCTGTGGGGCAGATCGTGTGTACTGACAAAGGCATTCTGGCAGTAGAGCAGAACAAGGTTCTCATCCCACCCACATGGAATAAAACGTTTGCCTGGGGCTATGCAGACCTCAGCTGCAGACTGGGTACCTACGAGTCAGACAAGGTTTGTAATCTGAGTTTGTTCCAGCAATCGGTACTCAGTGGTGAAAAAAACCTAATAATGGATGTTTATCTCACATGTGAATGAAATAATCTGCTGCTGCATCAGTTTTATTGCTCCCTCTTGAGGGTCTTCATCAGAATGCTGGCAGAATAACATTAATCTATAATGGTTTTTTACCAGGTCTTAGTGACTTAATGTGTGCAAGGTGGCAGCCAGGTTTTTATTTTTTATCCTACAAAGTACTAGTTCTGCAAGTAATTCTTTGTTTTCTGTATTTTTAGGCTGTGATTGTTTATGAATGCTTGTCAGAATGGGGTCAGATCCTGTGTGCCATTTGCCCCAACCCCAAACTAGTTATCACTGGAGGAACAAGCACAGCAGTGTGTGTGTGGGAAATGGGTGTCTCCAAAGAAAAAGCTAAAGCCCTCACACTGAAACAGGTAAAATACAATAAAAACTGCCTTTCGTGTAAAATAATGTCATAGGATCAAAGTAATTGTATAATGAAACCGTGAGTCCAGCAGATCTCTGGAGAATGGAGTAGTTGAGATAGTGATCTGCATTGAAAGTGGGCAAAATGCACCTTTAAAGTTGCATTGTTTTAAAGAATAGTGCATCACTAGGAGCTTTCTGGAGAGAAAGGGAATTTGGTAGTGATGTTAACAAAATTATACAGGTAAGTTTTGTGAAATGATCTGCTTTGTAGTGATATGTGTAATACCCCCATTGTCAGGAGAGAGTACTTAAGGAGGCTGCATTAAAGGTTAATTTTCCTTTTAAAAAAAACAAAAAATTGCTTTCATTGCAGCACTTTTTAATCTAAAACAAGCACCCATGCTTTAAAGTCAGCTGCAGCTAAGTGCAGAGTCAGTTTTGAGTGTTTACTAAAAAAAAATACAAAAAAAACCCGACCACAACTAAGTCAAAATATTCCAGCAGCTGTGTATCATTGTTATAGGTTGTGTTACTGTTCCATTACCATCATAATAGCAGGACTCTTTTTTTAGTGGAAGTCTTTCCCTCAAATTTATGGAAAGAAATTTAGAGGATTATTTACTAACTTCCCTTGTGCAGTAGTCAGCTGTCCAAAGCTGCTTTTCTTAAGTGTTTTACTTAAAAACTGTACAAGATAAAACACTGTATCCTTATTTTTGGGGCAGCATATTTGAATACTTTTACTGTATTCAGCAAGTCTTACTTTAACCGAGTTAATTTTAACTGAGTAAGGTGCAGTAATCTGACTGTATTTCAGACTCTTTTTCCAGCAGTTAGATTAAGCCTAAAATGTAAAAGTAGAGCCTAATATGAGCAGATGCTCATATTTTTTCTCCTCCTTCCAACTGACTTTGCCTGTTTGGTTGCAGCTCATTCTTGTCTCTTTTGTCTTGTCTTAATCATGAGCAGTTGTTATGGAGTCATTACCTTATATTTTCAGAATGTAATTTCAGGAGCAGCCTGGAACACTTTCTGACCCTATAAACAGGCTACTGCTGCAGAGTGGGGTTTTCTTCAGTGGAAGGATCTGCAACATTAGACCCTTGAAATTTTGTTTTGTCAGAGTTCTTTTTAAATGGGAAAAAGTATTACTTTTATCATTTTCAGTTATGGAAATAATTCTCAGCTGCAGACTTACAAGGTGACTGCATCTTCTGATAGGATATTCTGGTTATGTTATCTAAATTTTTGAGGTAAGAGGTTTAATGTGGAATTTCTGTGCTCTCTCCTGATGGCAACTTTTGCTCCTGCCTGGTGTTTTGCAGGCCCTGCTGGGTCACACTGACACTGTCACGTGCCTGACGGCGTCGCTGGCCTATCACATCATTGTGAGTGGATCCTGGGATCGCACCTGCATCATCTGGGATCTGAACAAGCTCTCCTTCCTGACACAGCTCCGAGGGCACAGGGCTCCAATTTCAGCCCTCTGTATCAATGAATTGACGGTGAGAGCCAAACTCCATCCACCAGGCTGCAGTGGGAACAGTAGCAAGAGCTGGAAATCATTAAACCAAAAGGAAAAAACCCGCTAGGCTCTCCTGTTAACTTGGCAGAACTTGTGTAACTCGCCTGAAAACTGATTAACAACTGGTTAGGGAATAACTTGAGTCATTTGTCCAGAGCTGTACATGGGTGCATCCCATGCAGAGTGGCTTGAGCTCAGGAGAGGTTATTAGCAGTGCTGGAAGCAGTGTAGTTAGTGTGACATTCCAAGAGAGCCACCAGACCTGCCACAGGAACTAAGAAAAGCTTTTGATGCGTGACATTGGTTGGCTTCTCTTGTCTTAAGCTGAATTTAAAGGAAACAGGATACCTTGGGTGAAATGCAGTGCCTGTTGTAGTGGAAACAGAAGCATCCTGATAGCTTCTGTCCTTGGTGGTCCTGTGAGTTACAAGTCACCATTTACCCAGCTCCCATGCATGGCCTCAGGGCTGCATGGGCCCTGGTGCAGGTGGAGCAGAGGCAGTGGTTGAAATCAAGACAAGAGAGGGTTGTAATGCAAGCAGGGGGTAGCAGGTGACCCAGTTTATTCGCTGCTGGTGTAGCCCTGCCAGTGCTTCAGACTGCAGCTCCTGTTTGCCTCTGCACTAGTTTGCACTGTTCCCAATAAGGAAGCAAATTAAATTTAAGCTGATATATATTTGTGAAAAAGAGCAGAGTCAACATGAGCAGTCTTTGGAAACTGCTAAAATTAGGCTGTTGGGTTGTTATACTATGAAAAGTGGAGAAATTGGTCAACTCATTCTATGCTGTAAATAGAACAATAAGGTTGCTACTAAGTGTGATTTTCTAAGTAGAGTTGTTTTGTTTTTTTTAAATATGCATATAATCCTAAATGTTTCTTCAGCTGGCCAGACTCAGTTTGAATAGAACTTCCTGAAAAACGCCAGCTTTGCAGCTTGGCTTTTAAATAAACCTGACTTATATTTTTGCTGAGGAATACCTGCAACTTTGTATTGAAATCTGGAGGTGTTCCTTGTCTTTGCAGGGAGACATTGTATCCTGTGCTGGCACTTACATCCACGTGTGGAGCATTAATGGCAACCCTACTGCAAGTGTGAACACCTTCACTGGCCGGAGCCAGCAAATATTGTGTTGTTTTGTGTCAGAAATGAACGAGTGGGACACGCAGAACGTCATCGTGACAGGGCATTCGGACGGAGTTGTCCGGGTGAGTACCAGGAATCACTGCCTGGAAAATCAAGGGGATGCCTTGGTGGTGGGACTATTTAGAGAAGTCATGCCTATCCAGGACAGCAGTGTCCTGGCCAGGACCAAAGGCAGTGCTGCTGTGCTTGGGAGTTTCACCTGTTCTTTCTCCTTTTTGGTGGCCTCACTGGAGTGTGGTAACCAGCAATAGTCAGCAGAGCATACATGTTCCTTCCTGCTCTGTTTTGGTCACCAGCTTTCATGCACGGAGACTGTTAGTTTTGGTTCACCAATTTAGCTTCACATACCTTGAGGCAATTCATTTTGCTGCCTAGAAAGAACAGAGAAGTCTAGTGGCATCTCTGATCACTACAAGTCTAACACAGCTTTCAGTACTTTTGTGTGCAGCCTCACAGACCAGAGTCTGCTGGTCAGACAGCTGTGTGGAGTGGATTCAGGCATGAACACAGATGTCCACTTACAGTTTCTAGTCCTCAAAAACAGGGTTTAGTATGGAGATGTGACCTGCCTGCCTTGCTACCAGTGCAAATACACAGTTCTACTAAGGCATTTTAACTGTACAAGTAGCTCAGAAGAAAGCCAAGAGTTCAGTAAGTGCCACTCTGCTTATCCCCTATCCCTCCAGTTCTGGCGGATGGAGTTTTTGCAAGTGCCAGAAACACCAGCTCCAGAGCCTGTGGAGATGCTGGAAATGCAAGAGGACTGTCAGGAAGCACAAATAGGTATGTCTCCTGACAAGGGTTTGGTATTTCCCTATTGTATCTGATCTTTGCTTTTGCTAGGTGGGGTCCTCTGGTTACGTGGTGCTGAATGCATTGATGGAGATTTTATCTCAAAGGCTGGTAGACATCCAGTGGGCACCATGAACAGAGCATCTGAGTTCTGTGTTCCCCACCTTGCTTAAGGTAGTTTCATATTACTACAAGTAAGAAAAAATGTTGCCCATCATAGCTTTCTTTTTCTGTGAAGGTGGAGCTTCTCTCTGTGTTTGTTTCTGCTGTTGGTACACTCAATGGATTGTCCAAAATCTAGGTATTTTTTTAGTATGAAATGGAATTATAGCCTAACAGCAGAGTTAAATCTACTGATGGAACAGTTTAAACAAGACAAGCAATGATATCCCTTTCTGCTCTTGGAAGATTTTGGTCTGTGCTTTATGATTGTTTCTTCTACCCATCTTGTCTTCCTCTTGCCCTCTTCACATTGAAGATATGATCTGGATTTGGATCTGAATCTCGTGACACTCATTAGTAATTACTATATAAATACAGCTTTTGGTTCTTTTCAGTGTCACTTGGAGTATAAATGTCTTTGGTAATTGCTTTTTTGTGTTAACAAGTCCTGTTATTAACAAGTCTGCATCATATTTTTCAGTCAGAGTTTCAGCATAGCTGACTGTGCTTACTTGTGTAAGTTTTGCTGAAAGGTTTTGCCAACTTGAGTGTTTCTGAAGTTTTTGCTCCTTTTGTATATCACAGCCTTCCTCAGAGAGACTGTTGTAGGAAATAGCTTCAGCTAAGGAGTGTTGTTTTCTGGCAACAGAAAAAAGTGTAAAATAGTGCAAAAAATATGAGTGGTGTGATTGCTGGCAGGAGCTGGATCTCTGAAAAGGCCCTGGGATTTCTGCATGTGGTGTCCCTCTCTCAGCAGTGTTGGTGCCTGTTGGGCTGCAGGCAGTGCAGCAGCAGGATAAGGAGAAAGCTCAGGCTGTAGCCAGGCTCACTAACAGCGCCTTGTCCCCTGTCCTGCCAATCCAGGGCAGGAAGCCCACGAGGAGGACAGCAGTGACTCCGAGGCAGACGATCCATGCATAGGCCAGGACACAAAAGTGCAGGAGAGCCAGAGCCAACCAAGCAGCACCAGCCACAGGCCTCGGTCATCGTCAGCCAGAGCAGCAGCGGTGTGGTCAGCAGACAGCGGCTCCGATGACTCCAGGCGTTGGTCGGACCAGCTCAGCTTGGACGAGAAAGACGGATTTATCTTTGTGAATTATTCGGAGGGACAAGCAAAAATGCATCCCCATGCTCAGGTTAACCACCCCCACCCCAACTATGTTGAAGCACGGCACTACAGCAAGCTCAAACCAGGTAAAAGAAACTGTGCACAGCCCTCAGGGTTATTCCTGAGTGAAATGTTATGGAAAAAGAGGAAAACTTGAATCTCTGAGGGAGGTTTTGTTCTTACTACAAAGTTGCAGTTACAAGTATGTTGGGGGAGGAGGGAACAACAATGAGAACGAGCACATTTGCTGTATCCCCTCCCACTTCTCCCTCCTTTGTAGGATACAGATGGGAGCGCCAGCTGGTGTTCAGAAGCAAGCTAACTATGCACACGGCATTTGATCGCAAAGACAACGCACACCCGGCAGAAATCACCGCGCTCGGCATCTCCAAGTGAGTAGCTGCTCCGACATTCTCGGGTGCTGTCAGCAGGAAGGGGTGCCCGTGTTCATTACTCTGTTCTGTGGTGCTTCTCTTTGGAGCAGCCTTCTTCAGGGACTGAGATAAAAACACTACAGAGAGGGAGACCTGTTCAGCTGCACTGTGTGCGCGGAGCGTTGCAGCTCCCTTTCTCGGTCAGAGCGGGGCGATTGGGGCATTCGGTACCACAGCAGTGCTTGACCATTTTACATTCTCTGCCGTGTGAAAGCGGGCATGGGTGCCTGTGCACCACCGTGCCAGAGCTGCTGCAGGAACGCTGTTGCTTTTCCTTGCAGGGATCACAGCAGGATCCTGATCGGGGACAGCCGGGGCAGGGTGTTCAGCTGGTCGGTGAGCGATCAGCCGGGCCGGTCCGCGGCCGACCACTGGGTGAAGGACGAGGGCGGCGACAGCTGCTCGGGCTGCACCGTGCGCTTCTCGCTCACCGAGAGGCGGCACCACTGCAGGAACTGTGGACAGCTCTTCTGCCAGAAGTAAGCAGCCAGCAGCCTCCTTTGGGCTCTCTTCCGTGCAAGATTTTAGCTGGGGTAACGCTGTGAAATAGCACAGAACTCTGGTGAAAGGTTGAGGCTGCTTAAACTGTGTGTAGGGCTGTGAGGATGCTGATTTAGGGGCCGCTAGCAGGCAGCCTCAGACAAAATGTATGACTGAGGATGTGTGTGAGCTCCCCTTACTCACAAACTGAAGTGCAAGTCTCCTCTCTGATCCACTGAGTCATGATATTTCTAATTTTATCTGTCAGAGTCCAAACTGGTGACAACAGCTGTTTTTAAGCTGTCTGTCACACATTCTCATTGCATTGACTCTGTGGTGATCATTTGAGTTAAATTCTGCTTCTGCCACACCACATTGCATCTCCATGGCCAGGTAAGTTAGGGCAGTTTTCTGGTGTTTGATGTCACGGTGGTAATTCCCACAGCTCAGTAGAAAATGGGTAGAAATTGAGAGGATCCGTGTTCAGTGATGGTTGGTTTTTTTCTCCACAGGTGCAGCCGGTTTCAGTCAGAAATCAAACGGCTGAAGATTTCCTCACCGGTCAGGGTGTGCCAGAACTGCTTCTACAACCTGCAGCATGAGCGGGGCTCAGAGGAGGGGCCCAGAAATTGATGGGGGCGTGGCAAACCTCATCCAGCCCCGCTGTCACTCCAGGAAGGAGCGAGAGCACCGGAAGGAATTGGAATATTGTCTGTTTACACTTATGTTCATACAGCGTTCTAAGCACTAAGAGTAAAAAGGGATCATTGCATGGGTTTGTGTTGACAGGAGGCAGGCGAGGCGAGCAGCGTGAGGAGGAGAAGAGCAAGGCCCAGGAAGACATGGTGAATAACCACAAATCCAACAGAACTGGCAGCCCCTAAGCCCATGCTGGGGTGGCCATCGAGAAAATCCTCACTTATCCCAAACACCCCTTCTTGTCTTGTTTTTGTAGAGTTAGTCATCTTAACTGGGGGGAGGGGAGGGCAAGGCTTTTTAGAAGATAGTTGTAAATCTGCCTTCTTCGCAAGCAACTGTGTATATTGTAAATAGGTATAATGGCCTTTTTATCTAAATATGAACTTAACTGCCTGTTACATGGGAGTTCAGATTAACCACTGTACTTTGTGTGGCATCTTTATCTCATCTATCAATTTAAATACGAATGTTTAAAAAAAAAACAAAACCAGAAAACTCGAAGGCATTATGTGTATTTCTGTTAAAAATCCCGTCTGTGCATGTTTGTTCTTTCAGTTGCCCACAGTATCTTCATTTAAGTGAGGCTATTCATAGAATTACATGGATTTTTTCAAAAGAAAACATTTTTGAGAATAGGAACTTGGAGTATTTTATTCTAGCTGTAAGATAACCAGGAACTAAATTGTACACTTGTGTTGCATTTTATACCAAACTATTTACCACCTCAGTGTTGTTCATATTTAATAAGGCCTCTTTTATACATATGTCAGAGCTGCAGTTTTGTTAATTACTTACTGTTCATTAGCAGCTGATTCATGCAGTGCAGGAACCAGCTTTTACCTTCTTTAGTCAATAGCAATTGGCTTTTGCATATAGGTACAGAATTAATTCCTTGTGCATAAAGTTTAACCGCTGTTGTCCCATAGCTTCTCTGCAAAAAACTTTTTTGAAACAACAGGCATTGCTCTAAAGCAGGGTGATCTTGGTCATGTCAGAAATGCTCCTTGGAGCTCTCTTTGTCTTTCAGCACATGCCATCAGCTTGAGGACAGCAGCAGATTTCCATTAAGGTTTTTAAGTTTCAATATGAATTTAATTGCAGTATTTTTTTACTACTCTGTCATTTATTTTGCACTACACGTGGGATGAAGTAGAGACACTGATATCTGCTGGGATTGGAGCACGTGCATTGGGATAGGCCCATGGACTTAATTTCTGCATGAGGTCTTGCCAGTGGGTTTTTGTGTGGGCAAGGGGGGAGAGGGAGGGCAGCAGGCAGGCTGGTGGTCGGTTTGGTTTTCTTTTTTAACATATGTGTATATATTTTGTAAATGGGTGGCAAACTGATCTAGAGCTAGGTATATTCACTATGGATTCTTTTAAATAGAAGTAAGGATATGACCCAGACCAACAGAAGACAGGTGGCTCTGACAGTACTTGAGTGAATGTTGTCACTCAAAGGGAAGAGATTGTCCTTCACTTGGAATGACTTGGGCAGGCTCTGGCCCTGGGACAGCAAATCCTTAAAAACCAGCATTGTTGTTGGCATTGCACCATCAAGAATGCCAGGCCCTCTGTGTTGGGGTGAGTTCCTTCCAGGGGGTCCCTGGCACTGTGGGGGCACCCCTGTCTTCTCTTGATTTGGGCTTTTAGCGGTGAATAATTTGTTAATTCTGACCACTTACTATTTACCCTGGTATCACATGTTTATGCACTGAAGGTTAAATATGTATTTTGATACTTGTTTGTTTATTATGTATGTGCTGGTCTGTAAAACGAGATATATTCCTGTTTTGGTATGTATACTAGGTCCCCAAATGAACAGAAAGGCTTCTCTAGAGCCCTTGCACACTGTTGAGTAAATGCAGGTTTGTTGAGCTTAGCTGACCCAAATTTTGGATCCAAAGAGTGAGAGTCAAGTAGCCACAGTGACTACTGGCTACCTGGCAGATTTGACCCTAAAAACAGGAAGAGGTCCTTGGTAAGCATGTGCAGAGCACTGGAATTTCTGTGTTCAGCTGTTCTCTCTAACGTTGCCTTCACCCTTCCCAAAATGATGCAAAACCAGCATAGTTCAGAAGACAGGCTAGTGGCCTTAATGTTTTCTGTTTGAAGAAAAGGCTGTTTCAACAACTCTTAAATGCCTTTGAGTCCACAGTTTTCCTCCCCTTGCCTCCAGATTTCCCCCAGATCCCCCCCAAATTGAAGGAAGCCTTCTTTTCTGTGGGCTGCAGCTTGTGCACGTGCAGCCACGTGGTTAAACCCTACTAGAAGCAAGGCTGTGGCAACAAGGCTGCTGAGATGCAGCGCTGAGGGCAGGACAGGGTCCTGCTGTGGGGTCCTGGGGCCGGTGTTGTTAAAGAAATCCTGATTCCTTACAAATCCTGCCGTGTGCAGGCTGGGCCCAGTTTACATTCTGCAGGCAAACTGCCACAGCCCTCTGACTTAATCCTGTTCCCAAAAAAACCACGTTTTTGCTTGTTGGAGGCAGAGGGTGACAAACACACCTGCTCGTATTCCCTCTGGCAGCTGGTGCTGTGGGCAACTGTGGTGTTCACGTGGGAGTGGGGTTTTCTTCCATTTCATTCGAGCTTCTAATGCAAATACTTGCTTTGTTTTCCATGTAAAAATCTGTTGAGCAAAAATATACTCATGTACACTAACATTAGTAGACTGTATTCTCTGCAAGTACCTCACATGTCTTCTCCTGCCTTGTTCTTTGTAGTAAACTTATCCATGTACCCCTAACATTCGTATGTAGTGTGCAACTGTAATGTCATGCTTCTGAGAGGGGGTTGGCTGCCTGCGGCCAACATTCATCAGTTCGATAGCAAAACACTTTAGATAAGTTATTTTGCACTTTCTTATGTATAAAATTGGTAGAATCTTATATTTGCTTTGTATCATTTAAAGACTCCTTTTGTTTCGGTAAATGAACTGTGTATAAAATACTTATGCAGTTAAAACTGTTTTTAGAAAGTATTTTTAATTTCAGCAAGTTTGGTTACTTGTTGCATGACTATTAACACAGCTGACTTTTTGTGTCAGTGCAATGTATATTTTTTTTGTCCTGTTATTAACTTGTAAGCCCTAGTTAAATGGCCATTTATTTGTACAGCATCAGGAGTAAATTGAAGATAACTGGCTAAGACTGGAGTGTGGAATTTTGTACTATATTGCAGAATCCAATATCTGTTTTTTGGTGGTTATGTAAAAGGCCTGACGATTTACTATCTAGTGTGCAATCTGTGATATCTGAATGTTCATTGTATATTTGTCTCCAATGCAAAAAGGTAGAGTAACACAATTACAACAATACATGATTAAATGCAATAGTTCAGGTACTGAAGTATTTTTTTTTTCATTTCAAATAAATACCTGCTATTTACCACCAAAAAGCTGTTTTGCATTTGTTGGAAAGACAACATTTGCAGTTGAATAAAGGTTTTTAACTCGGGAGTGGTAACTAATGAGTAACATTTTTCTGTGTCCTCATGAGGAGTAAGTTTCTATTACTTGTCACAGTTTTGCTTTCTGAAAGTGGGTATGGCCATCCGTGCCGGCGCAGCAGGAAATCGTGTGCCTCACTTTGTTCTTTTTTGCTTTGTAGTGTGAATTCAGCAGAATCTGACTGTGTAGAAGAACAGGCTCTGCCAGTATAGCAAAAGCAGACAGAAAAGAATTACTTGAGTTGTGCTGGATAAGGGCAGTGGAAAAGGAGGGACTTAGAGAAGCCGTTTCCATGGCCTTGCTTTGCTGTGTCTTGGTTATATGGGATGGTAACATCCACTTTTCATGGGTTCAGATATTTCACACTCGGCCCTCTCTGCATTTTCAATCTTTCCCTCTCTGAGAAACTCACTTTCTCTTCAGCAGCTGTGGGGCAGTCACTGAGTTACTGTGCTCAGCAGCTGCAGACACTTGACAGCTGCAGCCTCAGTGTCCTTCTGCTGCCAGGGAGCAGCTCCTGGATGAACGTCCCCAAAGCACTCGGAGCCGGGTTACCGTGCCAGCTGTGGGGTCTGGCATCACCTCCCACTCTTTTTAGGGAGAGATTTCCCACGAACAGCAGCTCCAGGCTGCTCTCTGCAGCTGGGTCATTTACTATCTGCAGTATTTCAGGCTCGTTTTCCAGGCATGGTGGAGAGCGGAGGTGCCGGGAACAAGCATTGGGAAGTGGTGGAGCCCACAGTCCTGATGGACCTTTTGGCTGGGAAAGTGCAGTCACAGCCCTGTAAAATCCCAGCAGGCATCAGCTGGGCCAGCAGCCAGTTCTGGAGTGAAACGAGGCACTTGTCGAGTGACAGAGCAGCTCCTTGCAAGCGCCCCAGCCTTTAGCTCTGGCTCCACCACAGCTCCTGCCAGGTGGAAGCACCGCCTGGGGCCAGGCATTCCATTTAGCAGGGAAATCCAAATTCTTGGCCGATTTGCTGTGACCGAATTGTCTTTCATGGCAGGTGCAGTAACTCAGTTCAGAAAGGTGAGGCTGAGCTGCTTTCCAGGCTCGGTGTTTTTAAGGAATTCCTGGCAGTGGAACTCACCTCTCTCCATGTCGGGACACAGATTTGATTCACTGCTGAGGTTCCTGTGCCACAGCGTGTAAGGAAGGAGGGGGGATAAGCAAGCCCAGGAGCAGGGCTGGTGTGCTGGGAGCCAAATCCTGCCCTGCCTTCCTGGAGAAGGGTTGTATGGTCCTGCCTTGGATGTGGGCCTGGCCCCTCAAAAAAGGGCAATTTGTGAGGATTGGGAGCAAAACTTGGTCGCAGATGAAGCCAAATGCAATCAGAGCCCCTGGTGCAGGAGCAGAGACAAGCTCTGGGTGGGAGTGTTCCCACTGTGAGCACCGAGCTGGGGAGAGGTGCAGCAGGCTCTGCCCAACAGCACCCATGACAATTCTGTGCAAAAAAAATGAAAATTCTGAGCTCACACGAGCTCTTCCCAGGGGCAGCTTCTGAGAGCTTTAAGCTCTCCTTAGAGCTTGGCTGCTCCTGCCCAGACCATCCTGAAGCTGGGGAGGGAACTGGTGCTGCTGGTGCTTGGCTGCTCTCCTCTCACACAGCAGTGGCTCACAGGAATGCTCATTACAGGATAAATGCTCCACCTGCAGAGAATCCTAGGAGCTGATCAGCTCCTGACTGAGCTGAGACACGGATTGGCAACAAAGGAGAGCAAAAAAAGAACACTGTTCCTAGAAAGAAATGCTGGGGGGCTCAGCTATAGGAAATTTGTAAGACGTCATTGAAGTCAAGGCTGCTGCCTGAGAGAGAGAGAGAGTAAAATAGGTTTGAGCCCAGCTGTGAAAAGCTGTATTAACTAGAAATACCCGTGATCTCAGGGTTACTTCTGCAGATGAGTTAAAACCCTCAGCTCTTACTTTCCCCTTATAGTTTCTTCAAGTGTAACAGAGCAGCTTTGAATTCATAGAGCAGCAGAAATGCATTTTCCTGCAGAGGCCCAATTTGTTTCTTTGCACTGTGTCACAGGCTGGCACTGCTCACCGTGACAGCCACCCAGGCAGACAGAAATAGCGAGTTGGAACGTGACACCCTGGCACAGCAAAGCCCAGGGACAGGAGGTGCCCTGCACTGGTTATCACCAGGAGAATGTCTTTGCAGCCAAAGCCTTGGTTATCAGAAACTTTTTATGGCAAGGACTGAGGCCTGGGGCTGGCAGGACAGTTGGGACACAGCTTGAGAAGCTGCAGCTTTTCTGGTGGTTGGCAACGCGGTGGAAGAAGAAAAATCCGTTTGTAGTGACACAGCTCCCAGAAGCCAATTCTTTATTGAAAGATCTTGTGAGCATTCCAGTACAGACTTAGCTGCTCTACTGTAGCTTTGAGTTGATGAAGATGAAAAAAAAAAAAAACCCAAAAAAACAAAAGCAAGATGGACACCTCTATAAAACTTCCTAGTAGATGAAATTGGAACACTGATTACACCAAAGATAAACATCAAACCACAGGAATTACACACAGCCCCAAGGCAAAGCATGTAACAAGTGTACACAATTGCACTTAAGTCTGTAGGAAAGTTATGAGAGGCACCACTGCCCAAGCACTCCATATCCCAGGTCAGGTGGGCACCTGCTGGGTACCTCTGGATTCAGAACAGCAGTTTGGAACCAAGGAATGGTTCCAACCCCGAGTGCTGCTGTGCTGTACATTCGGCTTCTCGGGTGAGTGAGCAATGACCTGGCAGTGCTCAACTGAAGGTGTTTAAGAGGAATTATTATTAAACCACTTTCACTGGTAGCTGTTGTTTTGTGCTTCTCCCTAAGCTGAAAATCCCAATGTCTTTGGCCACAGCACATCCACTGGCTGAGACAGGAAATGTGGCTCGTGGAACCCTGATCCCGTGGAACTCAGCAGAAATGCTGTGGTGAGTCTAAGCTCTCAATTTCCAAATATGCAAAAAGCAGTGGTATTGCTGATTTCTCTCCACACCCCACGTTTTCAGCTGCTCCAGGATTTTTCTCCAGCCCTGAGCATTTCAGCCAAAAGGGACTGACTGTAATGAAGGCCTGTATTAAATGAATTACTGGATCTCTTCCCCATTTCAGTTTCTTGTGCTATGTTCATCATCCAGAGAGACCAGCTCTCCTAAATCCAGGCTGCAAATGAATTTTTTTGAGTTCCCTCCCTAAGGCATGAAATCCCCACCTTTCCAAGTAGCAAAGGGACTTAAGTTGGAAATCTATTTGCAGTCTCAACACCTCTCCTAGTAAGTCCTCCAGCACAGGCCCCCTGTGCCTTGCATATCCTCACAGTAAAAATGAATACTTAGCTGGACAGCATTTTTGCCTTTCTGCACTCACAGCCCACCCTCCTGCAGTGCCTGTACAGAGAGATTGCACTGTTCCAGGGGGATGTTCAGGCAAGAAAATGTTCTTACCAAATCCAATGGATTTCAGAATCCATCCCCTAAAAGGCAGAGAAAAGCAAACATTTTTTACAGTTTGCTCAGCAGGTCACCCCTAATGCTTGGTTCAGTCTGTCATAAACAAAAATCGCTCTTTTTGTTGACACTTCAGATGCAAGGGAAAGACAGTGAGCTAGAGAGCAAACATTCCATTTTGTTTCATTCAAAGTGTGAGATCCTTCCCTGTCCTGGAATAACAAACCTCTCTGCCAGGCCTTTGTCCTCCAGCTGAAGGAGCTCTGCTCTGCAGGAGGACCTTGCCAGTCCCTGAGGGGTACAGAGGAGCTGGTTCCTTGCAGAGCTGCCACAGCCTGCAGGCCTCATGACCAGATGGAAAACCCAAATTGTTTCTTGGGCCTGGCTGGGATGGAGCTCATCTCCCCACAGCACCCTCGCAGGGCTGGGCTGTGTATTGGCACCTGGAAAGGTCTGGTAACCCTTTTTGTTAATTATCTTTATCTTGACCAGATTTCTTCTTCTTCATTCTGTTCTTTTTCATTCTGTTTTCTCCCCCCAGCCCTGCTGAGAAGGGGAGTGATAAGAGCAGCTTGGTGGGCAACTGATGTCCTGCCAAGGTCCCACCTTCCATGGTCCTCTTGGCTCCCAACATGGGACACAGACAGCAGCAGCTTTGTGTCCAGTGTGTTCTGCTGCAGCAGTGGCCACCTCCTGTGGGAGTCAGGGGGTTTGCTGGCTGCACTGCTTATCCTTTATAAGGCTGGAGCTGGGAATGTGCTAGCACAAACCATGGCTCTGGGCTGTGTCCTGGCACGGATGGCCTTGCTGCACTGCAGGAGCTGTCTCGTCTCCACATTTGAATACAAATCCCTCTCTCCACTCTGGGTTGGTTTGGATGATTGTGCAGGTTCCAGAGGTCCTTGGTCATGTTTATATGAGCTGCTGATGCCACTAATTAACACTGCTGGCACGTAATGGAGTTGGTGGTATCTGGTGTCATCATGGCATAAGAGAAGAGTTTTGGGTGAGGCAATGCTGAAATGTGCCCTGAGGCAGCTGTTCCCTGGCTGGCAGGAGGTGGAAGGATTTGGGCAGGTTCCTAGCACAGGTATCACCCCCCAGAGCCTGGGACTTTACACCTGAAAGGGCAACAACCCTCATGGAGGAGTGCCTTGCCCACCCCAGTGAAAACCAGCAGCTTTTGCCCCATACTGGGGCCTGGCCTGTGTCTGCTGAGCCTCAGTTCAGTGCTGGGAGGGCTGGGCTTGAGGCAGGACTCAACAGCAGCAGCTTCAGGAATTGCCCCACGATTGAAAAATAAACTGGACAAAGAAAACAATGGGTCCAACAGAAAGGACTGGAGGTGAGATGGTGCCCAGGAGTGCTCCCCAGTCCAAATTTATCTGTGATAGTAGAGAAGCAGCAAGAGCAAACACCAATACACCTTAATCGAATCATCCTCTGCTTCACAGAGCTTTGTCTTATCCCTTCCTTGGTAGCATTTCAAAGAAGTTATGGATGGATCCTTCCCCTGAGGAGACAACCACTCAGTCAGGAGAAAGAAAAACCCCCAACAGCAACCATCCTGACCTCAGGTGAACACTGACCCCAGCTCTAGGGAAAATCTGAAGAGAGAGAGGGAATTAGGGTCGTAAGCCAGTGGTGTGCTCACTCCACAGGCCTGGGCACCAGCATTGAGCACAGCAGAGATTTGCACACACCACTGCAGTTACAACCCAAATCAGTAACTCACCAAGAGATGGGACAGACAAAAGCAGGGCACCCTGAACACCCAGTAATTAATGCTGTCAGTACAACACAGTGCTCTGCTGGGTGCTGCTGGGCCTTCCATCACAGACAAGGAAAAACACGTGGAGTGACTGCCTAAGGGGTAACCTGGGCTAAAAGGAAAATGATAAAAGTAATGAAGATTTTCACACTGGAAAATCAAAATCAGGCCAGGCACCTCAGAATTCTTCTTTTTTTCACAAGGTGATTTAGTATCAGGCAACTTCTATTTTGTTTTTGTTTTGTTTTTGCAACTGTGCTGTTGGAAGCATCTATAGAAGGAAAAAAACAGTGGCAAGGCTGAGAAAAGACCAGTTCTTAATTCTTCTCTGCCCGTATTTCACTGCTACAGGAGCTGACAGCTGACATGGAACAGAGGAAGGAAGAGGTCTGAATGAGGCACACTGGGACAGATCTTCACCTGTGCCAACGTGTCTCCTGCACTCCATGTCACAGCAGCGGTATGAGCTGGATCAGAGCTCTGGTTCCCCCGTGCCTCACTGGTTACAAATTCCCCTCCAAGAAGGGAAGTAGAAACAGTTCCCTTAAGTATAAACCTCCTTTCTGGTAGATATTCAGACATCTACTAGAAACAATACCCAAAACTTAGAAAAAATTACCTTATATTATTATAATGCTCTCTCCTTTCTCTAGCTTGTTTGGGGCACTTTATACCTCCTTGCGTACCATGAAGAGACATGAGAGATCACAACTAACTCAGACACCTTCAGCAGAGGGCAGGAAAATCCTCATGTAGATATGAAGAAATGAACTGTCTTACACATCAGATCTTGAAGAGTAAACTCTTTGAAATTAGCTTATTTTCTTTATTAAAAAAAAAAAATCAAGTTGATGAGAGTCTCTGGATATCAAAACTGTGCGTCTTTTTCCCTCCTCTGTGCTTCTGTCAGGCACTGACAGCAAGGAGAAGACAGTGCAAGGGGCAGCTGCATGGTCCACAGAGACTGCACAGGCTTTGGACCCAATGGAGAAAGGTTCCCATCTGTCCAACAGCACATGGCTCCAGCCTGGTCTGTCTCCTTGGAGCTAGAGGATCACAGGACGGCAGTGAGAGCATAAAGCAGCACTGTCTCAGGAACTTGTACAGCTACACCAAATGCCACTGGCATCAGAACCTAAACATTCTGACACTTCTCCCTTATTTTTCACCCACTTCTCCTGGAGCACAGGGGAGTTTCAGGTGGCTGCAGCAGCAGAAGACAACAAACCCTTTTTCTGTCTACCTAAGAACATTGTGCGTTTGTTCCCCTGTGTTTTACCGGACAAGGAAGCCAGCATGTGGCTCAGGGACTCACAGCTGCCAGGGAACTGAGAGTCCTGGGGAATACAAGTAGGCATGAAATGAGTGTGCACGCCCTTCAGCCTCAGGTGAAAGCCCAGAACCTCGTCTGTGTGAACAAAGTGATGTGTGGAGCTGCTGAGGCTACAGACCCAGGGCGCTGCCCCAGTGCCGCCTGGAATCACGCGGGCAGCAGGACACGGTCAGCCATAAGCAACAACGGGCACTACGCACCAAGGGAGCAGCGGCACCTTCTAACACTGGGAACAGAGGAGATGGACAAGACACTGAGTCAGCCTAGGAACAGATGGAGGTGTTCTCCTGTAGCACGCTGTGTCCAGGTGACAGCAGGAAAGGATGGCTGGGGCATTGTCTTCACGCCCACCTCCCGCTGGAAGCGAAGCTGCGGCTGAAGGAGAAGGTGACCTCCCCGTTCTTGTACTTGCCCCAAGCTCCAAATGGCACTATGACAACTGTGCTGTTGTCTTCAGTGCCAAACTGCACTGCCTGGGGGAAGAAACAGAATGTCAGCATCAGCATCTCACTTGGAAAGGGAAACAAGCCTCTGGCTCCACCCGGGACAGCGCGCCCTAAGGCCAGAGACTCCCTTGGCCCTCCCCAGCCCTGATGCTCCATTCTAGTATGCCAGAGCTTCCCACAGGATATGGCACCAGCCAGAAGCAAGGTCAGAGGCTGGCCATTTCTGTCTATGACAATGACATTTTCAGCACACATGAGCTGCAGTTACAGTCCCATGCAGTTCAGTGGACTGTGAGCTAAGCACGCTAACTGATGTCGTGCCTGGCAAGGATGTGGTGAGAGCCAGAGTAAGGAAAAGGCTGGCCAGCAAGACTGGTTAACTGTCAGAACCCTGGACACAGGGGATTTCAGGCTTTCTGTACTGACAGGGACTGATCCTCAAAAATACACTGCATTTGACCTGAGGCCATGGAAAAGGCTTCCAAAACTGAGTGACAGCACTGAAATTATGAGTGTGTAGCTGAATAGAAGTGTGTTATATCATACTTGAAAAATGAAAAATTTAGAGTGGGGATATAGTAATATATATGTAACAAGAGGGAGGTTTTAGGGCGTAGTCATCTTCTTCTCCTTCTTCTCCACAAGTTTGGGTGATTTTGTATGATTGGTTGAAANAATCCTGACCCTGAGAAGATGAACCAGATGAAGCCAAGGGGTTTGCCTCAGCTGGTGTCTCAGCCAGCACTGTTCAATTCAGCTGAAGGTGTGGTATTGTGTAAATAAGAACGGGGTTTATGTAAGCCCGACCAGCCCATCCAGGAGCCCCTGGTGGCCAGAGCGGCGCCGGCATTACCTGCTCGGTGACCACGTGGGCGGCCTCGGCAGGGTCGTGGCACTGGCTGATGAAGTCGCAGATCTCCTGGCTGTTCACGATGAAGTTGATGCCGTCGGTGGTCAGCACCAGGAAGCTGTCGTCTGCATGGTGCAGCTGCAACAGAGCACACAGGGGGCACGCCCCTGGGTGAGTGCTGCGAGGCAAGGGAGCTGCACTTTTTTTTTTTTTTTCTGGGCGTGCCACGTGCTCTCCTGAAAAGTTTTTCCTGAAGTTGAGGATTTCAAGGAAGACATGATAGCACTACAGTCATCTCCCTAAACCTCCCCAGTGGGTGGCACTTTATTGGGACCAAGACAATATAAGTTCTTGGGGCCTTGGGAGGTGAAGTGGGGAAAAGTAACAAACCAAATGTGAATTGACAGGAGAGCTTCCTGCCAAAGTGGAGGCTGAATACCTTCTGGGTGTTTAATTTGTTTTCTAGATGACTACAGAGTTATGGTAAGATACATGCAGCTGTCCTTTCCTCCTCCCCCTCTTCCTCTCAGCTGTGCAAACCTCTTCATACCCTATTTTTTTGATGGCAGCCCATCCGTATCCCACCCAGTTCTCAGTGATGGTTTTATACCAGCATTAACCTCATAGTTATC